>JAVKLA010000054.1:42659-157685 GCA_034782735.1 Sagittarius serpentarius | reverse complement strand
ATCCCACTGGGTGGGGGGGGAGCGAGTGAGCGGCTGCGTGGTGCTGTGTTGCTGGCTGGGGTTAAACCACGACACCCTGCTAGATGTTGACCAGAAGAACACGAATGTAACTGCTTGGGAGCGTACCTGCCTGCTCAGGGAGTGCAGTTTATGCTGGGTACGAGGACCGTGGTTATTCTGATCAGGACCTGAGGGCTGAATCCAAGCTGTGGCGCTCAGCTGCTGGAGTTGCGCTTCTCACAAGAAAGAGCAGGGCTTGGTAGCTCCTCCAAGCAGTGTCTCACTGTGGGATGAGTACTTGCTAAGGGCCACCTCTGCCTAATAAATGGGAGGGAGGTGGGAGGTGGCCCCAGCCCAGTCAGAAGGGGATGCGAGATGACTATTGCTGCTTTTGGTTTGATGAAGCCTGGCTCCCGCTAGAAAGTAAATATCCTCTTAGAAACCATAGGTGCCTGTCTCCTCAGAGGCACTGCCGGGGTGACGGTGCCGGGCGAGACGGCTGTTCCCTGACGGCATGCCCGTCTGTTGCTCTCTTTGGTCTCCAGTCCCCCCCGTGGTGGAGCCGGCTTTCCAGGACGTGCGCCAGAGCGTGGGGCGCAGCGTCACCCTGCGCTGCACCATGCTGAAGGGCAGCCCTATGAAGGTGGCCACCTCCGTCTGGCGCTTCAACGGGACCCTTCTGGCGCAGCCCCTGGCAGAGCAGCAGGACTACTCGGAGCTGAAGGTGGACAGCGTCAGCCGGGAGACCAGCGGTAGCTACGAGTGCAGCATTTCCAATGACGTGGGGGTCTCCACCTGCCTCTTCCAGGTGTCTGGTAAGTCACAGAGCGCACCCCTGAACGAGCTGTTGGATGGGGTCATGGAGGTGGGAGGCTTGCTCCCCAGAAACTGGTGCCAGTACAGGCAACCTCTACTGCCTCCTCTGTGCATGGCGCTGTGTTCAGCAGGGATGACTTTCCATAAGCCAACAGGGAGATCTGCCTCCATTCAGGCAGTCCTTCAAGTGTGGGATGGACCTGGGGCAGTTAGTGCCAGCCACTGGTACGTTTTAGCAGTGTTTCACCACTTGCCTGAAAGATACAGCACTTAAAATCAAGGCTGCCATCAGCTTTCTAGCTTGGACAACGTGTATCGTAGATAAGTATTGACCAACTGGGAGCGAAAGGCTCTCTACAGCCCTCCAACAGGCTCCAAACCATCTAATTTCCCCTTTAGAAACAAACAAGCAAAAACTATGTTATGTATTCCTGTATGTTTCCTATGTCTCCTGCCTGTCTGTGTCTCATGATGCCTGCTAGGACACACGTGAGCTGGGAACGGGTACTAGCACTCGGTGGATTTGCTGCTCACGGCGTTCTGTGAATCCAGCAGGCACTGTATCAGGACTCCTCTCCAGCACCTGCAACTGCAAAGAGGGATGGCAGAGTTATAGCATCTAAAACTACACATCTGACCTAGCCTCTCCAGCTGATCATTAAATCTGCTTTTCCCATGACCCCAGAATTGACTTGGGCACCAGTTTCTAGAAAAGGTCTCCAATGAAGTTGCCTTAATAAGCAGTAAATTCACCCAAAATACTGGGTTTTCAGTCCAGGGCCAGTTTATAATACTTTTCAAGTCAGGGCTGAACAAACGAGAATAAATAACATCCAGAGAGGCCTAATTTTGAAGCAGATCTCTCCCAGGGTTTAGAAAAGCTCAGGTATGCTGTAACTCTTGAGATGCTCTCAGAAATGGGGAAGGCCAAACCACTTCTACTGTTTGGGCCCCATTTCAGGACCTTGAGCTCATCTCTTGAGATTTCCTGGAGTTTGTCTGGCAGTGGATTTTGCTTGAGAGCTTTGGCCATCTCTACCCTTTCATCATATGCTTGCAACTCTCATGTCACTAACTAGGTGGTGGCAAGCGATATCCCACTATGAGCCACCACAGAAAACTGTGTCCCTAGCAAGCTTGGGAATGCTCCCAGGATCTGAATTTCTTGCTGGAAATAGTAACAAATACATATTGCTTCCTGGTAGGCCATGCTGTGCCCCACGAGATAAGATCCCCTCAGCAGAAAGCAGCATTCATCCGTAGAGAGCACTCATCAGGAAAGCAGCAAGCATTTATTTTCCTGCATCCCTTGTCCGTTTCCAAGGCATTGATATCTGATGGTGGCTTTTCAGCTCCAGACATCTCTGCCTGTGTCCTGGACAGTTACAAATCAATTAGACCTTCTGAGCCTGTAGAGCAACCTGAAAAATAATCCAGTGGCTAGACTGCTGTGCTTGGGCTCAGGACCACTGGAGTTTTCATTCCCATGAATCACAGCCTTCCTGTGTGAGGGGGGAAACGACATAGTCTCTTTTTGGTTTTGTTTCTTCTCTGTGAAAGAGGAACCATAAACCTTCCTATCTGACAGGGAGGCAGTGACTCATTTGTGGCTGTGAGGTGTTCAGATGTACTGGAAACAGAGTACATAAATCTGCCCAGGATGGGATTCGTTTCTTCTATGGAGGAGAGATTAGCTTTCTGAGATGTTTTGGAAGGGTAGCAAGACATTCAACCCACTCCCCTTGAGCAAGTTATCAGGGCAGCCCATACTGGTCACCACCTGCACTCCCACTAGCCACAAGCACAGAAAAGCCCTGCAAGATGAAGTGAATAACCTTCAGCTCTTCCCATTAGCTGTAAGCAAAAGACAAAACTTCCTAGCAATGGTAAAAGTTTCCAGAAAGGAAGTTCCAAAAGTATCCTCATGTGCTGCATTTCTATTAGAAGGCTTTTTTTTTTAGCTTCTGTTTCCATCTTGGAGTCGATTAATAAGGAATTAATAACATGCAAGATGATGATTATCATCAGTTCTGATTTTATTTTGGAATCCATTATGAAGCTTGACTTCCACAGTCAATACAAGTTGAATAAGCAGCAATTAGTCTCTGAGGTGGTTCTGAACCTCTTGCTCGTGCAAAAATTCAAGTCAATAAAAATAATAAGGAAAAAAGGACTTGGAAATAAACATCAATATTATCCATCTGAGTTCATAAAAAATAAACATTGAATCCTTTCAAGCCTAATTATAACCACACAGAATGGCAGGGCCTGTGATTCAAGTGGAAAGGTGCAGCAGACTGCCCGGGGAGATGGTATTTATGCCTGTTCTGCTCTCCAGCATCCCTTGCTGCCCAGTCATCTTTTTGGTCTGTGCAGGTCCACATTGGACCTGAACCCAGAAAGGAGAGCTTTGGTTCAGGTCCAGCTCCTGCCTGGCCCAGGACAGGACCTGCCAAAAATTGAAGTGCATAGGGTGAAACAAAGGTAATTTCAAATAGGGCAAAATCAGTTGTGGGTGAGACCTTGAGTTGCTTCTGGGCCCGGTGCATTAGTCCACCAGCCGCTGGGCTGCATGGCAGTAGCCTTCAAATCCTTTTTGGTAGTGGTTCAGGTCAGCAGCGGCTGGGGAAATGATGGGAAATCCCTTCTTTTCTGAACGATCCAGTTTCTCTCTGGTACGTTGTTTCTCCTGTGTTTCCCTTCCTCCTGCTGCCCTCTGTTTTTACGGGGGGACATGGATTTAGAGAAGACATCTCTGCCCCTGAAAAAGCTCCCGCTGTTTTTACCTAGGCTGAGGTCAGCATCCCCTTTGCTGCTGAGTTGACTGTCGTGTTACAAAGAGGCTGGAGTACTGTGTTGCCAAGGCAGGGGAGATGCAGAAGGAGCAAGGTCTCCTTTTTAATGCCATGGTACCTGTGTGATAAATAACTCTTTTCCTATGACCTCCTGGCCAAATGATCTTTCCTCAGGGTTTGTTAGCAGGAGACTCTGTAAAGCAGCAGATGAAACAGGAGAAATGCTAGTTTAAAGCTGTTACCTCAATCAAAGCAAGAGAGAAAAGATCAGAGCTGGTTCCAGCTGGAGAACTGAAGTCGTTCCCACCTTCTCTGGTGTCCGTGCCCCACTGGAGTTGCAGGGCTGCTAACCCTCCCAGTAGTTTAGGCTGTGAAACCAGTAGTGATTCACAGAAAATGATGGCATGTCAGTGCAACACCAGCTGCAATAGTAAAGGTGTCCATCACGTCAAAGGCAAGTGGATGAGCTGGGCGAGCGGAGCTATTCCACTCTCACGACATCTCTTCGTAATTTATGTCTCCCTTGATCACACTTTTACTTTCCTCCCTCTATTCTTTTTTTTTTTTTTCCTCCTCCAGCAAAAGCTTACAGCCCAGAGTTTTACTACGACACCCCTAACCCCACCTTAAGCCAGAAGCAATCCAAGAATTACTCTTACATCTTGCAGTGGACACAGAAGGAGCCCGATGCTGTGGATCCCATCCTCAAGTACCGCCTGGAAGTCCGTCAGGTAAGGTCTCCTCTTCTGGAGCCTCAGCGCGTGCCCTTGGGAAGAGGACCTCTCAGGAGGCAGTTACATCAATGTCTCCTTGCCAGTTAAGAGCTGAAGGTGATGAAATTGCCAGATCCTGATGGTCCTCCACCTTCCCCACCAAATAGAATAGACAGGCCAAGTGCACAGCTCAGCATTGGTTTTTATGTCTGGTGTTGGGTATGATCGAGGGCTTTCAAAGCCCTGCTGCCTCCCATCAGACTGTTCATGTTCAGTGTTTTGAATGGGGTTTTAATGTGAACAAAACCCCACGGTCATTAGTAGGTATTGCAGGTTTTATAGCCCAAAGACTCAAGTGAGTGGAATTCCATCCTCCTCACTCGTATGAAAAAAGGGGAATAAGCTGAAGAGCTCTCCAGGCAGGAACTGCAAGAAAAAGTCATCGGCTGTTTGTGTTGCAGAAGGGCTTTCATACTGTCACAGTAATGAAGCTGTTTGGACTATATAAACTCTGCAGGGGAAGAGAAGTGGGTTTCAAGGTTTCTGTGTCTGAAGAGAAATCATACTCAGGGGGAGGGCGTGGGAGAACTGAGGGAAATCTGAAGAGATCACTGGTTGGAGAAGGTTAGGGAAAAGAGTCTGATGTTTTTAAAGAGCACATTAACCTAGCAGGATTGCCAGGGACTTTCATCCAGGCTCAGCAAAGTGCCTGCGTTTAACATTTTTTAAAAATGGGGACACTTAAAATTGGTGGTTTTTGCCATTCAGCGGAAGCTTAGAAGCAAATGCATTTTGAAAGGAAAAGTTAGTTTACTGCAGACAGAAAGCAAAATAATTAAAAAGATCCAAGTGTCTCTTTCCTCTAGTTCTGCACAGTAGGCTCCAGTTTTATGTCTCCATTTGATTGTGAGCTCTCTGGGGTGGGACAGCCTTTGTTTGTTACTCAAACCACATGGAGCACATTGTCAGCGCTTAATAATAATACAGGACACGGGGGAGCCTCTAATAATGAAGGCAGTTTGTCATAGTACCCCTTCCCTCTTAGCCAAGTTTCGCTATTATCAGCACTGCAACTCAGTGAACTAATTTGTGATTTTTATCCTTCTCCAGTGATGTTGAGGGGTTTTTTTTTTATCTTTTGCACAGTGCCTAGAAGTAATCTTGGATCCGTTCCTCATCAGGCATCTACTGAAAGGGATCAAGAAAAGTGAAAACCACTTTTCTGCTCTAAGTTATGACACGAAGGAAGCTGAGTGCCCATGCAAATCTAACCTCCCCGGTTTTGTTCATACCCCAGCGGTTACTGCTGTTAGTGTTTCTTTTGCAGCATCACCACATAGTTGTGACTATTGAGTGGTGTGTTTTAGAGGAGTGTTATACTGTGGCTCTGCTGTAGCCCAGTCTCATGTATGGGATGGCTCTTAGAAATGGCTACAGGTGCCACTGTGGTGGCCTGGGTCTGAATAAGGGACGGCAGAGAGAGGAGGAAGCAGGGGAGATTTGTTCCCACTTCTGTCATGCACAAGCAGGAAACACTCTGGAAAAGACTTTCACGGCATTGCCTCCTCCTGGCTCTTGTCCAATGAAGACACTTGCATTTCATGGCGAGGTCTCTGCCTCCATGTGCCATACTGAGGTCTCACTGAGCCCTTTTCATTTCCTTATCCCAGAGGATCACATCCCCTCTCGTCTCCAACCTCCCATTTCCAAGAGGTGCCTCTGTGTTCCTGTCCTGCCTTCCTGGTGTTTTCCCCATGACGTCTCACTTGGGCTCCAAGCAGCCTTGTGACACCTCCTGATCTTTCACGCTTTCCCTGGCACCATCACTCTCTTCCACGTCCCGCAGGCTTTGCTGCTTTGTCGCTCCTTCTTCTCCATGCTGGGGCACCTGGGCTAAGCTTTGTATCCTGTTGTTCCATCGCTGGACAGCAGAACATACTGACATTCCTGAATATAACTGTGAAAAGCTCAAAAGCTTAAAAGCATTGCTGACTGGAGAGCTCTTAAGAAAGGGGGTTTGTCTGTCTGAATGAGGAGCTGCTGTTTGCCTGTGCACCCTCCTCGCTGGATACGCTGGCTTCCAGGCACTAGCTGTGGTGGCACAAAAGTCCTCCTAGAGAGCTAAGACTGAAGTGGAATATTCTCCTCAGGCAAAACGGGCCTTACACATGGCCAGATGCAACTGAGTCATTGCAAACCTCAAGCTGATGAAAGCTCAGCCAGCCAGCCAGCCCACCTTCTCCTCCAGCCCCAGGAGCTCCCCAGCCCCAGCAGTCATGGCAGGTGCTTTTCAGCATCTTAAAGATGAATGAACATGGCAGCAGCAGTCTGCAGTCTTGGGGTGGTGAGGGGCTGTCTGGGGGGGGATTAACTATTGCTGAGCTGGAATCCACAGGGCAACCAGCTGGAATACCCACAGGTTGTAAAATGGTTTGCTGGTTTTCATTTCACTCTCCCTGGTTTGCTTGAAGAGTTCTTGGCATATGTAATGTGAAGATCCCCAAGTAGCAGGATGCTTTGCAAGGCACCTGGGAACCCTTGAATTATATTTGCTTGCTGCAGGTGCTGAAAATGGGGCTGGGTGAGAGTAAAAGTACTGCTTATTAATTGGCTGGTGCTGTGGCTCCTCCAACTCTTCCTGTTCAACAGCTTCCGAGGGCTGGTGGGGCATTCCTGGGGGGATTGCAAGCAGTCTGGGGGAATTTGGTTTCGTAAGCAGTGCATGGGGGCTCCCAGCAAGACAGGCAGGTGCATTTCCACAGGAGCTGGTTGTTCCCAGCACTGCAGAGCAGGCTGAGCAGCGCAGCAGACGTACCAGTTCCAGTAGAATAAGAATTAACTTTCGATTAAAACCAAATAAACAGCCTGACAGCTTGGAGCCACTGATCCAGGCAAAGCACATACGATAGCAATGTGGAGCAAGCTTCTTGTAAAACCTCTGTTGTATGTCTCTGCAAATAGGCTGCTATTTCCCGGAGTGCATTGGTCAGGTGGGCTTATGCAGTGGCAGTGTGTTGAGTGGCAATTCAGAGGGGAAAATATCCCCGATGAGGAATGGAAGGGACCTCACAGACACCTGTCCTGATGGCTTGGGGGATTTTTTCTTTTCTTGCTCCAAGGCAACTGATCCAAATGCTGACCACCTTATTTCACCTTAGCCAGTGAACTTAATCAGTTCACAGCCTTGGGTGGTTTGGTTTCGGGCAGATGCCACGAGGCTTTTGAGCTATTTGTTTGGTCAGCTGTTTTTCTTCCATGTATTCTTGTAGCATGGAAAGGCGCTGAGGCGCTGTGCTCCAACTAAAAATGTTTTTCATTGCTTGGGGATTCAAAGCAGCCTCCCCAAACCAGATCTTTGCTTAAAAAATAAAAAGCCTTTTAAGTTGCTTGTTTCTCTCTGTGTATTTTATCCCCTCCCAGAGCTCTGCTCTAACATTAAAGAGAAATGAAAAGCCATCTAATATTGCAAGCAGGTTGCATCCTGGAGGAAAGATCTGAGTTGGGCTGGTGGTTACGGTTACAGGGGATAGTGGCAGAATTGCTGTGCACTTAATGAGCTGGAACCCATCTGTGACCTGAGGCTGCAAGAGAAAGAGGAAGGAGAAGGTATTGGTGCAGTAGGGAAGCTTAATTTTCATTGTGCCCCTCAAGGAGACCTGAGGCTGCCATCTCCTCTGTACCTTCTGATATGCAGGCTCAGGCCAGAACGGGGCCAGCTTAACACGTTCCTGCCTTTCCCCTCGTCAGAGCAGGCTCGGCTCTACCTGCCAGACAGACCCTTGAAATTTGCACCAGGCCAAGCCCCAGACCCGTTTGCTAAATTAGCTCACTAGGTTGTCACTTCAGATTAATTCCTGTCAGGGAGACTGTCTTTAATGAGACTGGCCCTGTGCAATGCCTGAGTAATTGTACGATCTCTCTTTGTTTGTACTTTCATCCCCTCCATGTTGGATAAACATCCCCTGCTGTCTACAAAACTCATCTGGGCTCCGGAGCCGGCTGCCACTTGCCTCATCAGCCAGCCAGAGCAGCATTAACGAGAGCTGCGGCAGTGGGGTGCCGGGCCCACCGTGTGGGGAGGTGACAGATAACAGAGCTGTTTGGACAGACATAGGACAGGGGCGTTAGCAGGAATTTAATGATTGTGATTAGAGTGGAAGGTTAACTGCACTGAAGGCCATCGCAATGCAGCAGGAGAGGTTTTATGCCGAGGCCCGTGGGCTGCGGATCTGTATCGCTTCATTTCTGGCTCTGAGTTGTTCTTTTGGTCTCCTCTGAGCCCACTTCAGCAGCGTCTGTCAACTGCTGTCTGTCTTTGGCTTCGTTAGCGCAGGGATCCGGACGCCCCTCCGAGGGGACACAGACCAGGGCAGGGGCCTCTCTCGCTCTCTTCACTCCCCAAGCAGGGGTGGTGTTACTCCAAAGGGAGGATGAGCAAGCAGTACACCAGCCCATAATCTTTTACATAAATGTTTAGTTGAGAACGCTGTTAACTCGCACCACTGTGCTTCCCCCATTCATGCACCGCCATGGCTTGGTGAACCCATGTACGTAGCCCTTGGCCCATGAGGAACCAGCCTAGTGAAGCTGGATGCATCTTCCAATGCTTGTAAGCAACCCTGTGATAAAATAAACAGCTAGTTTGGGCAGCTAGGGTAGAACAAACTTCCAGGGCAAGCTAATCCACCCACCCCTGTACTCATCAGGAGAATGTCCAGGCCAAAAGCTTGTCTTCTCCCATCTTCAGCAGTAGCCAGTGGCTGGAGAAGCGTATAAAACCAAGACAGACACCTTCAGTATCAGGCTTTATCTGCCTCTAGATATCATAAACCCCTTTGTTTATATTTGTTGGTCCTCGGTTAGAAAAGGCTATGAATGCAGAAAGGTGATGTACTCAAGCGGGTGGTGGCCAGCGGTGGTGGCCCTTGCAGCAGCCCAGCCCTGTGCCCTGGGAGGTGAAAAAAAATCTCTTCTGCAGCTACAACCATGGCTTCAGGCAAAGCTCTTTAGGAAACTGAGCAGCCGGCGCCTCGGAGGGTTGCCTGAGGGCTGCACCTCGGGGCCGGGGGGACGCTGAGGGCTAGGAAAGCAGGCAGCTCTGTGCAAGGAAGGCAGGGGTGGCCGAACTCACTTTACAAAGGGGCTGATATTTTGCTGGCTCTAGGGGATTACCTGCTGTCTGGGCAATGCTGCCATCACTGAGGCCAACAGACCTGGGTCCATAGCCTTCATCCCAAGGCTCTCTGGGGTACCATGCCCCATCCGTTGCATCCCCCCACTAGTGCTGCAGTGGGGTTTTCAGCTGGGGGATGCTGCAGAAGCTGAGGAGGTGATACAGTGAGGTTTCAGGACAGCTTAGCTAAAAAGCAGTCAGGACTGTCCTCCTAAGTCCTTTTCATACTAGAAGATAAAGAACTTAAAGGATGGAGCTGCGTCTTGTAAAATAAGGAGGGACCCATCCTGCTCTGGATAAAATGTGACTTGTGGTGCACTGGCCTGGTGTTACCTGGAAAAAGGGAAAGGGCTTGTGGTGCCACATCCACCAAGAGATCCTCCTCCTGAAAGGCTGCTTAACTGGACAGCCCAGTCTGATGTCCCAGTGTGGGGCACAGACAGGGCACATGGAACAAGGATGTGTGAGTCCCTTTTCCTTTCCTCCTCCCTTGCTAAGGCAACGCAGTCCCAGCCGGCTGCAGTGAGGAAGGGACTGTGACTTCCCGTGAAGCAGCAGATGGTGGCCCCGGCTGCATGCAAGATGCTGCATGGATCACAAAACTTGTGGGTTGTGACCAACAGCACATCCCTTTACCGTTCGTCGTTTCACTTGATACAGGCTCCGCTGGTCCTGTCTCACTGGTGTTAGGACTGGGGACTGCAGTGACTTGGCCTCGCTGTGTTTGCCCAAGACTGAATCTCAAAGCAGACATTCTGCTGTAGAATGGCTTCTAAGTCACATCTGCTGGAAAGCTGCTTTAGTCCCGTCTTCTTTTTTGCCTACCTTGGCTGCCAGTTTGATGTCTGATCACAGGCTGCTGTCATATGGGACAACGTCAAATCAATGCAATTCCACCTACCTGCTGAGCCATCCTCTGTAGTGGGAAAAGGTGTATTTTCAGCTCTAACTCTCCCATCTCCCCCACTGATGCTCTTTTTGTTTTTATTTCAACTTTTGTTCAGGCAGTGAGAATAGGCAGATTACATTTGTGCTCTCAAGTCAATTGCCTTCAGTTGTGCTAGGGCATATGTGATGCTGTGCAGAACTCGTCCCTGAGGGAGGTGGAAAAGGATGCAGAAAGGAGCCAGCATGTCAACGGGATGTGTGCTTCGCGGACAGGTGGAACAGCCATCATGATGCAAAGCCAGGGAAAGCAAGAGAAGGGAGAGGTGACACTGCCGTTCTAGGCTGCAAGAGGAGAGGTTTGGAAAGTGCAGTGTGACTGAGTGGCAGCCATGCGCTGGTGGAAGGAGAGCTGGCTGATCAATAGCACTTGATGGACAAGCTGTGCTTGAAGCTTAATGAGACTGCTGTGTGGGGCAAAAGCAGCAACCGGGGGTAAAACATCAACTTTGCCACAGGCGTTTGGGAGTGGAGAGGGAAGGATCCTGCCTCAGCTGTGCTCTCTGCTGCCTGAAAATGGGACACAACATCAGTCACTGCAGCTGACAGTGCACTGAGCCACATCTCTTTGTCTCTAACAATCTGTCACAGGGGATGATATGTCAACGAGACCAGCTGCTAGAACAAAGTCCTCTCTACCTGTGCTGTAAGGAAAGACGCCAGGACAGCTGGATATTTGGTGGGGGCGGGAAAGAAGGAGCTTTTCCCACGTTTAATATATGTATTCTTTACTGGCTAAGTCTGCAACCGCAGAGCCTCCACCCAGCGCAAAAGAAGGGAGTTTCCTCCTGGCCATTGCTCACTGCCAGGCGGAGGTGTCTGCCCGGCCGTGGTTGCTGTTGGCCCTGTCAGCCAGAGGACTGGATTTCTACAGGGCTGGCCAGGGAAGCTCAACATAGGCCTGACCAGCACTGAAGGGTCGGGTGAATTCAGCGGAAAAGGCTGAGACCCACGGGATGAGGTTTCCCCTTAGATCTGCCTAACATCATCTAATGCCGCTACTGAGACTTCCCTTTGCCCACAAGAACTTAGCAAATGATGCCTAACTAATGAATTAGTCTGACTGATTACATCTTTTTCGATTCACAAATTGCTCTTCAGCCTGATCTAGTGGGTGGCCCACAGCAGGGGGGTTGGCCTAGATGATCTTTAAGGTCCCTTCCAACCCAAGCCATTCTGTGATTCTATGACTTGTGGTTTTCCTGAGCTGGTTATGCCTGGTCCACAGATCCTTTGTAATCCGTTAGTTGGGAAAATTGGTAATATGAGCGGTGGCAGGTTAGTTATGCCTCGGTCTCATGTACCATTTCTCTTCTCTGGTTAACCAAAGGAAGGTAACCTCTCCAAAACAGGGTGGCTGGAAGTTTTGCAAGGTGGCTTGCCATTCATAAGGTGCCTCGCAGCAGAGATTTTGTCTTAGCATTCACTTTTCGTAAGTACTGCTCCTAATGCAATTCAAGTACTTGACTATGCAAGAGAGGAAGCAGGATATTGTTTAGCTTGCCTAGTACAAAGGAATAATTGCGATCAGTTTTCCCACTCTTAGCTCTGTTTGGAATAGTTACAGTGGCTGAGAAGAACAGTAAAAATAATCTCGCTGGAAAGGCTCATATGATCTTAAAACACATCTAGTAGCAAAATCTCATCTATCTCTAGCTCCTAACACCACTGTTCCGTGCTCATTCAGGGTAAGGAGAATGTGAGAGAAGAGATAATCACATTCCCCCAACCAATATACCCCTCATATCAGCTTTGCAAGCTTGAGATGTTGTTTTCACACCATTGTGCTTGTTCGTATCCAGCAGGCTGTTGGCTTGTGTTTTACAAAGCTGAGCACAGGATGAAAAATGCTTGCCAAGTATCAAAGATAAAAGTGAGTCCTTTGTGTGCATCTCTTACCCACACTTCTTCAGTGGCTTCGAGGGGTACATGCCTAGTTATTGAGTCTTCCTGAGAGTCCCTATCGATACGCTGTGATGCAGCTTCCTCCCATTTACTCTGCCCATCTGTTGTTTTCGGTAGTCAGCCCGTGTTCCTCCTACTGCTTCAGAGTCTTTTCTTTGGGCGCCTTCTTCCCCTTCCCTGTTCCCCCTCCTATTTTCCACCTCTCTTTTGTTTCTGTTTCCTTTTTTGGTTTTGTTCCTGGTTTGTTTTTTTTTTTCCTGGCTTTCACTTCCTAGAACATGTTGGAGATAAGAGGGGAGAGTGTGTGAAGGGGAAGGGTTTGGAAGAGAGCTGTAGTCTCCCATAGCTAGTGACAAACAGGCAGGAGTAGGCACTAGATAGATGTTTTGACTGTTTCATGAAGAAATGAAACGTACGCAGTCATGCTGCCAGTGCAGGCAGCACGGAGCAATGTGAAAGGCTTTATGGCTCTCCCCGCATATGCCGTGCTGCCTGCCTCTTCTTTACTAGAGACAGGACTGCAAGCGCAGTCGAGTTAGAGGTGGCCTATAGGCTCTGGAATGATACTTAGCTATATACCTTTGTTACATGTACCAGGCTGGGAAGTCCAGAGTCCCACACAAAGGCTGTTTCTGCTCCAGTAAGCAATAGTCCCATCCTTTATTAATTGTTGTTTTGAAGGGTAAAGGTGCCCTAACAGAGGGCTCTGCCAGGGTCTGTAGAGAACCCAAGAAAAGAAGCCTGGGAGTTGGCAACTGCTGGTGGTGGAACGTGTCTCCCTTGGTAAGTTACAATCTCATTATAGACAAAACGGCTCAGAGCTCAACCTAACTGCAGCTGGGCAGACTTGAGCTATGCAGAGCCAGATTGCTTTTTCTTCTTGGAGCCAGAAGTGCTGGCAGCATGGTGCGTAGACATGTACATGGGTCTGGCTGCAGGCAGTTGTGTCCAGGGCAAGGAAATGGGTGGAAGAGGAAACTGTACTCGCTGAGATAGGGATGGGTATAAAGTTGGATCCAGTAAGGCATGAAGCAGTGCCGATTTTCAGATGTGAGGCTCAAAAGAGACTGGAACCATTGCTCTCTGCAGGAGGGGCTATGGATCAACATGAGGGATCTTGTCCCGTATTCAGCTTGTGCCCATGCTGGAGACAGAGGTGATTTCAGGCTCTGCAGTGCACTGTCAAGTACAGGTAAGATCTTGCAGCAGCAGTATAGAGCTTCCAGTCTGAACAGAAGGATGGCATGTGCTTTCAGGATTGAAGATATGGCCGTGAGACAGCAGGAGAGAGATAACAAGCACAGTTAGACATACATGTAACCTGTCTAGCTCAGTACCAACCACACTGACACCAACCTACGCTCCTTGCACAGGCTGGGGAGTGCATGGGTCTCCCTTCCCACCCATCACCATGTTCAGCTACTAGTTTACTCTCTCTTCGTCTCCAGCTCCTGGCCTCCCCCTCCTCAGGACGTGCAGCCATGCGATGCCCCAGTAAGCCCATGGCTCATGAAGTTGTCAGTCATGCTGTGCCCCAGTTAAGGCTTTTACTTGGCTGTCTCCCTGACAGAGTGAAGATTAGGTCTGTTCTTCTTAGACCGGGGAACATATGCTAATAAAATACATATTGCTTTCTGATCAACCCCTAATGAAAGACATTATTGAAGAGTGTGGAACAAGCACTTACAGTAATTCGTGACAGCACCAATTTGGCTTCTCTGGGAAGCTGTAAACTGCTGCTCTTGGCACCTAATGAGGATGGGCAGCTGATTGTGTGTGTGAGAGGAAGAGAGAGAGACTGTCTCCTGGCTTAGATGGCTCCAGGTGTCCTCAGTAGCTACTGAAGGTCACAGTTGCTTCTGTCTTTGGAGCTGGGGATGTTTCAGACCAGAAGGGTAGCCTCCTGATAAAGGCAATTTAGGATTAAAAGCTTCCAGGACTCCTCATTTAGACTGAATAGTGGATTTGCTTTGTCCATCCACGCTTGCTTAACCCCAGTATCAGAACCTGTGTGCTTGACTGATGAACAACATAGGCATGAATTTCAGTTCACTGGTCTGCTTGTCTGGCAAATGCCAACTTTATGTTTGCAATGTGATTATTTGCTCTGGAAACCCCTAATGAGTAATGGTTATCAAGCAAGGAAAATGAAATAAATCCAAGTTTAAACTTACCCTAGCCTTTTAATTGATGCTGTTAATTCTTGACATCATTTCCATCCGAGGTGGTGATGTAGTGCTAACCCAGGAAAATGTTTTAATCTAATCTGACAGGCACAGGAATTTTGACAAGAGATTATAAAAAAAAATCACAGTGACTGTCTTCATATCCAAACCAAATTTCTCCACTATCCAAAACTTACCCAAATGGCTTTTCCAGAGCGGGCAGGCATTTTCCCTGTGGCTGATACCAGCTAGTCAGATCAGAATCCCCTGTTAGGATGGTGCTGCTGAAATTTTGTGCAGCTGACAGCAGGCTGGGAGGCAGTACTACCTCAGTGAAGGATCAGGATATCGTAAGGAAGATCTGAAAGATGGAAAACTACTAGAATGGTTCAGGTGGGACAGAATGCTGTGGTACAAATGCAAGGTCATGCACGCAGAGAGTGCTGTCAGAGGGATCTGCTACAGGCTGGGAGCTGATCAGTGGGAAATGACTGAAGTAGAGGAACGATGTGGGTGAGTGAGTTGACTTCAAGGAGCTGCTGGAAAGATGCAGGTGTGAGAAAGGGCAAACATACTCCTAGGTGAAGCCTGAGGTGCTTCCAGGCAAGGTGGAGAAGTGCTACTGCGTCCTATACGCAGGGCTAGCATACCGAACTCCAGCAAGTGGGATCTCAGCAAGAAAAGGACTATAGAGTAGATCAGGGAAAGTGAGAGTCTGTTGCAAGAGCAGGCACAAAGTGCTCAGCTTGTTTAGCCTAGCAAAGCAAGGGCTGAGAGATGGTGTGACTGCTGTCTATAAAAACATCAGGGGGTCAAGCAGCAGGGAGGGAAAAGAGCCATTTAAGCTAAAGGACAATATTGGCACAAGAGCAACTGGGTGCAAGCTGCTTGTGAATAAATTCAGGCTGGAAATGAGAACATTAGGGTGGTCAGGCTCCGGAACAGCCATCCAGCGGGAGTAAAATGAATAAGGAGAGGTAGCCCCTGTGGTGACCGGGGACTGGGCTCTGTCAACCAGGAGAGTACTTCCCCTGCTGTGTCCCCGAACATGGCCGTGCTTTTCCCTTCTCTGAACTCGTGGAGGATAGGAGGGGGCTGCCAGTGCAGAAGGGTTTTATCCCTCTGCCAAAATACTAAGAGCAAGAATCAAATCTGTGGTGGTCAATTGCAATGTCAAAGACAAACCATCTTCCTCTGCTCTGCCCTGCCCTGTGGTGCCAAGGTGACATCAAGGACCAGAATCTCAATCCATTGCTGTATGTCAGAAAGTGAATGGGAAGAAGTGGGAGAGAAAGGCCAGATTTATGGCACATTTTTCCATCACTGTGGAAAAATATTGTGACCTCATGTTCAGGAGAGATTCCTAAAATTCTCTGTCTCCACCTCTCTCCTGCCCCTGTTTCTGAGCATTTTTCACTCGTCTTTTCCCAAGGAATTTGCAACAATCTTATTTCTACCCATGGAACTCATCTCCTGGGCTCTCATTCTCCAGCAATGGGAGAATGGGTCTGGCCCTTGGATAATTTGCTCTGTCTTTGACACTGTAAACTCTGACATACATAAATCCTGTCATCATCTTTTCCTTTTTTTTTTTCCTTCTTTAAGAAGTCCATGGCTTCTAAACTCTTTGAAGTTCTCTCTCTGCAAGACATCCTGTAGCTTTGGAGGTAGAGGCAGAAACTGAGAGTAAGGCATGTTTGCTGAGGTAGGAGGGTATTTTGCATTGCAGAGCCCCATGTTCATCCCAGGAGCTGTTACCAGTGCCATAACAAAGCTCAGTCCCTTCCAGTCCCTAGGATGGGGTGCTTGGGAGTATCTTCCCTGGATGTTACCAGCTTAAGGCCACAGACACTGCCAGTCCCATCATGTTGAGAGCAATGGCATGATTGTTTCTGGTCTTTGTGAACAACACTCTCTTTGGAAGGGAGCAGCTGTGTCTTAGCTGGACTTGGTGGGATGAGTTCATCACAGTTGCAGGCACAGGGGAAATCTGTTATGAGATGATGCCTGCAGCATTCTAGGATAGAGCTATATTATGTATCCAAGACTCCTGGCAAACAGGTTGAACTGGTAAAAATGGGAGGTCCTTTCACACTGTGAGTGGTATTGCCTGTCAGAGGAAAAATGCCCTTTTGCTGCTGTCGCCTTCTCCTCGTCCCTGGACCATGCTAAACAGGGATGTCTATGCCTGATGAGCAACTGGGCAGCCTGGCTGAGGCTGACTGTTCTCCTGGGCACGAGAGAGATGGATGCCCTCACACCTGCTTCTGCCAGGGCACCGACCTTTGAAGACCACCTTGATTGCTGGTTGCTTGAAGAGTGCAGCCCACCAGCTGCATGGGCAGTTGAAGATTATTTTGTCCACATTATTGCTCCGTGCTTCTTTCAGACCTTTTTGAGATACTTGTGCTTCCTGCACCACCAGGCTCCCCACGGCTCCTGGTCCCACTCACGTCTGCTCTCTAGAGTGTCCTGACACTCACAGATGAGAGAGGAGGGCCGGGGTGGAGGGGACCCAGCCTAACGCCCCACCTGCACGCATGCCGGAGACAGCATTTGTGCATTGTGCTCCTCAGCGGAGCTGTACAGGGAGCGAGGAAGAGCCAGTCGGAGGGAGGGGGCCTGCGTGCAAGACTGCTGTGCCACACCAGCCTGCCTTTGTCTGCCATCTCCTCTCCCTTTGGAGAGGCCGGCGTGGCTGGGAATGGGAGCTGGGAGCTTTCCTAGCGGCCCGTGTCTGCGGTTAGCTGGCGAGGACGGAGCGGGAGCGCAGGCAGCCACCCCGTCTCGCTTGTGCTGCAGGAAGGAGCAGCCTGGGGAATTTGAATGAGGCTGAGAAAAAAGGGAGAGAGAGTGAGCGTGTGTGGAAAGGATGTGGTGGGGAGATACTGGAAAGCAGAGCTAGTGCTTGTGCTCTGAGCTGAGAAGCTGCTGAAGAAGCCGGACAAGTAAGCAGAGGGTGGCAGGAGTGAATAGCAATGCTGGGAAGCAGAGCAGTTCCTTTGCTCTGATCAGCTTGTTGGGGAATCGGCGTGATTCTAATGTACGTTTTTCTAGCTGGCGTTTGCAACAATTCCCTGAGACTTGGTGATGAAACAGGTTTTCTCATTTCTCCCTCAAACAAGCATGCACAGCTGCTTAACCTGCAGCTGGTTGTGAGACCACATGCGTGGCTATGCAGGTCACACCAAGCCCCAGCGCAGGTAGGTTATCGTGGTCTTGTGAATCCATGGTGCGGTTTGTTGAGCAGGACTGCAACATTAACTGTTGACAGATATGTTTATTAATATCCTTTGGCTTGATTATGTGTCTGTTAGCTGATGTGTACCTGGCTTAAACATCATTCAGTCTGAAAACAACATCCTTTTTTCCTTTAACAGCCTACATAAACAGAAAATGTAGATGTGGCATTGTCATGCTTTAGACCCCTCTGCTGTGACTGTGCCCCAGCTGGGGTGGAAGCAGGGAGCAGGGGTAGTGTGGCATCTTGCTTTTCTCTCTGAGGCTCTTAGCATGTGTTCCTGGAGCATGAGATGGCTCAGCTGGGCACAGTGGGACAAGCACTCTCTAAGCATCATGAGCCACCTCAAACGGCAGGACAGGGGACTGAACAGACAATACCTACCAACAGAATGTGATGGTGAGGAATGAGGAAGGGCAAATCTAGTTTGCAGGTCCCAGAGGCTTGATGACAAGTACACGTGAGCATGTGAGTGTGCTCTCCCTCAGTTGCTAATACTGCTTACAAGTGATAGGGGAAAGGGACGGGTTGCACGCCGTGCATGTGAATACATACATCCCACGTGGGGCTGATTTTGACCTTTGTAAGGTGTTTTTAGTAAACCCATTCTGCAAGAACATTCTCCCTTCTGCAGCCCGTGTGATATTCACAGCCAGCTGGTAGAAACTGTGGGTTGGTTTGGTTTTTCCCTTCCCATCCCCTTCCTCTGATTTTTGGAAATGAAAGGAGGTAAAGGCAGAGATGAGGCATTGTGCTGTGCTCTTGTTCTGGCCCCACTGGCAGCATCTCGAGCCTGGTGATGAATGATCTTGTTGCGTGAGATCCTCCGCTGAGGCTTCAGCATCTCTAATAAGGTGGCCAGCGTTTCACTGTCTTCTGCGCCTGCCTCTGCTTTATTAACTGCACCACAGCAATATTAAGCTGGAGCACTGGGCCAGCATGATCAGAAGCAGGGGGTGGAGGGAAGAAGATACCAGGGTCGCATGGAAGAAAAGCATGCATGGAGCAGGATAACGAGGGCAGCAGCAGGCAGTTGAAGTGGAGGATTAAAAAATGGGTTCCTGCTGGACTGATGCGTGCAGCTCTACACAGACCTGCTGCTGGCAATCAGGGAGGCAAAGGATGTGTAGGGATGGGGAGGCAGAGCCAGACCTTAGCCTTAATGTCTCTGTCTGCTGGACCTGTGCTAGTGACTGCAAGCTGGCACCTGTTCTGTATGCACAGAGCAAGTGGCTGGCTGGAGCTGTCCCCTTTTCCTCCCTATCACTAATTTCATGCCCTTTAAACTGTGCTGGCAGTGCATCTGGCCCTTTCTCCTGATGGCTGCAGCTAGCCCACGGGAGACGTTTGGCTCGTGCTGCTTTTCACCCAGAAGAGCCAGTCTTTCCAAAGACATCCCAGGTCAGTTCCGTCAGGATGCCAGGACCGTAGGGACTGTAGTAAGGACGTGTGGAGGGCAGCCTTGCTGGCAGCCAGTTGCTGTGTCCGTCCAAGTTGCAGGTTGAATAGAGACAGGGCACAGGCGGAGAGAAGAGTCGGGTCCCAAGTATTTGGTGGAGGGCAAAGACCCTAGCAAAACTTTTCCCCTATGCTCCAAGAGGAGGTACGTGCCAGGCCCTGGCTGTGCCTTTCCCATTACCTAGTGATCCAGGTCTCCTGGGAAGCAGGACAGTTGTGACCCAAGGCGGGCATATGTGCCTTTATTAATTTCTGTTTCACAGCTAAACCTGAGTGGCAGCCAGGTATTTATTTGGTTAAACCTATGTGCCCCTGAGGATAGACTCAACTAGGGGATCTAGAGCTTTGCAGTCCAGACTGGAGTCTGATTTCTCAGTTTGTCCTGGATTAGGTGATGTGAGAGAGTAAGTGATTTGACACTGCTCCCAGAGGCTTTAGATACCCAAATTCCACCTAACTCCCAGCTGAAGTGGAATTTGCACTGTCTGCATCTCACCCTCAGGCTTCTCTCCACCTCTCCATTTTGTTTCTCTTCTAAAGGTTACGTCTAGACAAGGGAAATGGCTCCCGACCTCCTCCTATTTGCTGGCTGCCTTTCCAGCAGCCCCGCTCATGGCAGCCTGCGGGGAGGAGCTGCCACCAGCCCCCCCCAGTCAGGCTCCACTCCCCAAAAAGCCCTCTGCCAGGAGCCGTACCGCTCCAGCCTCCTGCTTCTGGCTTGTGACCCCTCCTCTCCTCCCAGATAATTGGGGATCTGCTGCTAATGATCCCACCTGAGATTGCTGCCACTGGGAGCCAGCTCCACTGTTGCTTGGCAGAGTGGCGGTGCAGAGGGCTGGCAGATGGAAGGGCTGAGCGGTAGGCATGCCAGTTGGATCAGCACCCAGTCTGCGTGCATGCAGATGGGGCGTTGTTGATACGAATGGATGCTGGCAGCATCCCGGTGCCAAGTTCGTGCTTGGTTCCCAGGGGCACTGCCCTGGTCCTGCCCGCAGGGACTGCTCCCAGGTGCCTCGCAGGAAGGCACCAAGCTGGGGGAAAGCACCGGAGCAGTTCCCGGCCCTCTGACCCACCTTGCCTGGGGGAGGAGGAGGAGGAGGAGGGTGCAGAAAGCAGTTCCTCAAGCAACTTGCGCCCTAATCTGTTTAGGTACAAAGGTCTCTTTTAGGTACAATCTGTAAGGCAGGTACAAAGTTGTTGTTGACTGTGAGAACCACATGCAGCCACGGGTTCCCAGTGGCCAGTACCTGCCCCAACACAGTACCATGGCAGGATCTGGTCCAGCCTGCCCCTTCACTTGGGAGCATCGTCCAAACTGTGGACAGATCAACTCAGGTGAGGAGGTGGGTGGTTGGGTCCTGGCCATGTTGGAAATGAACAAGGTTCTGGCACGGGATGCTCTCCAGTGGCAACCACTGCTTCTGAGTTTGAACTTACAGTTGTGTACGCGTACGTTAGGGCTGGAGGCAAGCAGAGAAGGGAATGCATGTACTTGTTTTTACCAAGTGCCACATCTGCATTGCTCCCCTGCCCTGCCTTGCTGTTGGCCTTCATTCCTGCCGTGCCCTTACTCCATCTTCTTGCCCCACGCTCTCCACACTGACAGATTTGCTGTAAACCTTTCTCCCTGCATCCCTGTTCCAGTAATCCTGTAACTTCAAAGTTAATGATGAACACTGAGGAAAATTGCCTTTGCGATGAAGCCTGTCAGCCTAGAGAATATATCGGAGGCAAAGGAAGGCTTAGTGTCTAGGACAGTGAACACCGGACCATGGAAAGCCCTGCCAAAGGTCTTTGTACCAGGACCAGCATCCCAAATAACACATCTTGCCACAAGGATCCAGGTGCTGCACAGCAACAGGCAGGAAATTGTATCTTCACAATGCAATCCTTGTTCTTGTCCTTCCCCCGCCAAACAAGCATGACTGTGGCAGGGAAGTTTCACTGACACATAATTCATCATTTTTAGTGGTGGTGATTTTGACAACGATATTTTTTTCCATTGTTTTGTTGAAACTTTCCCTGCTGCCTTGGCAAACAGAACAACGTTCAGCTAGTATGGTTCAGCTAGCATGGGTCTGCTTCTTCCTCAGTGGGCATCGGAGAAGGAAGGAGCCTGTGAGTGGCTCCAGGGGACCGCTGACTTGAACTAGACCCCTTGCTCTGGTCTGCAGAAGCAGCGTGGGCTAGGATTCAAGGGTGGATCCTGTGGAAGCGTGCTGAGGCAGCACGGCAGTAGACAAGTCCCAGCAAGGCACCAAATGAAATGCCACAGGGCCCAGGCAGCAAATGAATGAAGTGATTGTGAACTGAAGGGTATCTCGGCAAAATGCCATGCTGTGTCTGCACAGGACCTTGGTGCACTAACGGAGGTGAGCTGGGTTCATTCTTCCCCTCTTGGAGACGTTGGTTCTGACAGAGTTGCTCCAGGACCCATAGTTCAAGTTGTCCCCCCAGTCAGGAGGACCAAAAGGCTTTCCTTCAGGGAGAGCTCAGGCTCCTGATCACTGTTCTGTACCAGGGGTGGGAATTTTCAAACCAATTCTGCATGATCTCATTGATAAACCAGGTGTACTTGTCTGTATAGGAAGGGGAGGAATAGGGTCTTAGATGGTGGATAGGATCCCTCAGGTTTCCGGTTTCAGGATTTTTGTAACACTGCGGGTTCTTTTTCTATGCAGCTGGCTCAGAGAAACACGATCCAAACCTTCATTCCTGTGCAGAAAATGGAGAAAGGCCTGTTGCTGGAGCACATCTTGCCCAACCTGAAAGTGCCTCAGAGCTATGAAGTTCGCCTGACGCCCATCACCAGCTTTGGGGCTGGAGATATGGCTGCCCGCATCATCCGGTACATGGAACGTAGGTGTCTCCTCCTCGGTCCTGGCTGCGAGAGCAGGTCCGAGCCTCAGGCCTAGGGACATGGGCATGCATAGATGTTGTCTTCTGTGACCCTTGGGTGGATCTTTCTGCTCTACGGAGTTTTGATGGCATGGTGCTATCACATTTGGCCTTATTTTGGCTGTTGCCATCAATGCAGACTACTAGATAGAGACCTCTGAGGGCCGGTCTCCGCTCATCCTTTGCCCAGCAGCTCTGACTCGCACTCTCAGCACTGTGGGCAGGAGAAGTCCAAAACCCCAGACCCCTGTCAGGGCATGCTGCAGCTTCCTGTGGTACAGTGGTGTATTTTAGAAGACAGCCACTGGACACTGCATATTAGCCACATACCCATAGAAGAAAGAGGATTTCAGGGGGCTTCAGTTCTTTCCAGAGCTGAATGGACAGTTCCTAATTAGTCACTAGTAAACCTGTAGCTCTGTCCAATACCCTGAATCCCAGATCACCCCACTGATATACACTGACCATGCTTCTCTCCCCAGCCTCCCAACAGCTCACAACTGTCCCCGTTCCCACAACCGTATGATTTCTTTACTGCCCTCAGGACCTTGGACCCTGTATTTCAGCAGAAAGCACAGATCCCCCTTCTCCTGTGTTTGCATGATTTCACACAGTCCTCTTGTCCTGTGGAGTGACAACACGTCTGGTGTCCCCAGCATACCTGTTGTCTCAAACTTCCACAGTGTCTCAAGCTGTTTTGATGTCCCTCTTGGATACCAAGCTTTGTCATCTAAGTGGGTTTTATCCCAGTGGGTGCTCCAGAAAGAAACTACTTGGGCTGCCAGAAGGGTTCCCCTGTGCAGTCCCAAGATTATCCCTTAGGCAGGGTTTTCTTAAGGTCTGTTGCTGCTTGAATCAGAGTCAGCATCTTGTTCCATCACCAAGGCACACACAGAGCACTGTTTCGCAGGGATGCTGCTAGGAGATTTGTGCATCTATGACCTTTCTTGATGTGTTTGTTTTATTTTCAGACTTTGATTGTGATTTGCGATTTGAGGGAGTACTAGCTGTTCTGACTTGTTTTTCTGTTTCCTCTTCCAGCAATCAACTATCCCAACCCAACAGGTAAGAAACAAGACCTTGTATTTATGTTTTGAGTGTAATGCATGTTAGTCAAGTGCTTCAGCAGATCAGGCAAGCCAAACAGCTGGAATACACAGCTGACTTTGCCAAATCCTTTTCCCCCAAAAGAGGATGAAATTGCATACACTAATGCTTCCAGTAAGTGATGCCATTCGTTGTACCTTGAGTTATTGCCAGGAGATATACACCAGAGATATGCCTCCCACTCACACCTGATACCTCTGTGACTGGATAGGCTGTGATCTTGAACCCACCCTCCCCCTAACATTCGCAATCTGCATCCAGTAAGCAGGTTATTAAATGTTCCCCAAAATATAATTGTTTAAGGAATGTATATCCCCCATCCTTTTCTGACCAAGAAAGACACTGCTTGGCATCTCTGCAGGCTGCTATGGAGCAGTCTCCAGCTTAGATCTGGTTCCTCTTGCAGACTCCTTCAGCACAGTCCCTGTCTTCTTCCCCTCTAGTGTCATCACTGTTTACTTGCTTATTTACTTTCTGGTCATTCCTGCCAAGATGCAGGCCCATCTTTATTGAGCACACAGAGTTCCCATTGATTTTGAGAGCAGAATACACAACATCTCAGAATGATGGTTTTTTAACAAGAACATGATGGTGCCCGTCCAGCATAAAAAAGGATTTCTAGCATGCTCTAAGTAGTGGTGGAGAGATGTTCAGGGGATGAAACAAAGTCCCTTTGCTTTGGTTGTTAAGTATGAGCCCGGGCAAAGCTCTTGGGCAGAGTGCTGGTGGTCCATGGGGAGCAGATGGGTTCCATGTAGCCGTTTCTTTCTTCCTGTTTCCAGCTGCTGAGTCAGCATTCAGTCTTTTTATATATTACTCTGTGTATGTGTAGGCAGTTGCTACTGCTGCACAGCAGGGTAGCAGTGGGAAGGACAAGCAAAGATTAGGCAAAGGCAGCTGGGAATCAGGGTATGGGGTTATCTTGTTAAGGCAGCCAGGAGGCGTTCACTCTTGCAAGTTCGCACTCTGAGGATGGTTTGAACCATACTCTGCATGAGAGCAGGAGCTTCTTACAGAGTCAGAGAGATTTTGTGGCTGTAGTTCCTGATTCACTTTGCTTTGCTTTTCCCTTCTTTCTGATCCTCTTTAAATATTCTCCATAGAAGACTCCCTGGGAAACACTAAGCATATTGCCAGGGACCCACTCCAGAATGTGTCCCTGGGTACTTGCTGGAGGAGGCAAGCATCCCAGCTCACAGGTGGAAGTGAAAAAATCTGGCCTTTTGCCACTTGCTTTTACACTACATAAATCACTGGTAAAGCCAGAGCAACTTCGGTCCTAATTGTGTCAATCTCTTGGGGTCTTTGTAAACTGAGCCTTCAGACTACTTGCCTGAGGTTGCTTTGCCAGCTTGACTGAGACTAGAACAACTGCATGAAATTTGCCTATGGTGGAGGGTAACTCAGCCACGCTTGCGTTTTTATGCAGTAAACCTAACACTTAGGGTTTCACCTTGATACAAGTTACCTAACCTGTGGTAGATACGGGGACCTCTGGGCCAGTCATTAGGGTCTTGTCCATGAGTTCACGCCTTGAGATTGACTGCCTAAAATTGCATCCACCACACTTGCTTTCAGAGATGGCCTTTCCTTTCAAGCCTGCTGCCAGTGAACGATGAGCCTTTGGGCTCATTGTTCTCTGGGCCACAGCTCAGTTCCCAGACCCTCATCCCAGTAACATGGAAACACCTGCTGCTACCTCTTATTTTCCCACTTCCCCTGCTACCACCACCCCCAGGGAAAAGGGTTGGGACAGGATTGTAAAGGTATCCTCACGCTAGGCTGCTCAGCCAAATTCTGGGAGCAAACATTGAGAGCTCTCAAGTGAAAGGCAAAGATTAGATGATTAATGCCTCTGGCAGCCTTCTCCAAGGGCATGCACAATGGTGATTAATTTACAAACTCTGAGAGTCACTTAATACAATTATTTCTTCATGCATTTTCTCTCTCAGCCTAATAAGATGTTAATGACATTGGGGCAGGCATGCATGTGGCATGGTTACAGAGCCGGGTACGGGGGTTATAAAGCAAAAGCAAAGCAAAAGCAGAGAAAGTGAACAAAAGACATTGAGGATTTCAAATATTTAGGGGTTAGCAGTAAGACTGACTGTAAGTCTTAAAAATCAGTTAATCTGGTTCTAAAACCCAGAATTTATCTTTAAAAAACTCTCTTAGAATGATCTTAATTCTAAGGTATTACCTTAAAAATCTCTTAGAATAACTGATCATTTTAATGTCATGACTAAATTCCAGAGCTGGGGAATCTGCTCTGTCCTTCTTACCTCTCCGCTGCAATTTCATTTGGATATAGCCTTCACTTTCTAACCCAAACTCTGCGGTGCTGCCCCACAAGCTGTTCCAGCTCATCAGCAGTGGATGCTTTGGTTTCCCTGGTTCTAGCAGATGTAGCCTTGCAACATCGGTGATGAGGGCATCAAAAAGCATATGGGATTGCTGGTTTTTTTTTTCTCTTGGCCAGTATGTCTTGCCCTTCCAGAGCAGCAACACTATTTTTCATGTATCTGCAGTCTGGTTGCGGGTGGTGCTAAAATGTTTTGGGATCATGGACAAGTACGGTGGGTGGTGATCAGTGCCAGATGCTGGTTGTTGTAGATTACCCTGGCTCATTGCTTACTGTCTAGTCCTTGTGTGTCCTGTCTCTGATAACGCCTCACAGTCCAGAGGAAACTGAGCTTGTTGCCCCAGTATGAACATGAGGAAATAAGATGTGAGCCTGGCGTTTAGGTTGGATTCCTCAAATCTGTGCCCATTCCTCAAGAATGTGTGTAATGCAAAGGTTAAAAAAGGTGACTGCCACCAATTCCTTGTATTGTGATGGCAAATGTCTGGGCCATATTATCCCCTTTGTTGCAGATGGAGATATTAAAGCAGATGGCAATCCAGTATGACCCAACCAGATATGGTATTGTGAAAATTTCTTCCATTACTGGTTGTAAATGCTTTGGGAACTTACCATGGAAAAGGCTGTTAAATGCTTTTTCTTAGATCCCAACATACTTTGAGGCTGCAATACAGTTTTCATTGTCTTCATCTTCTAGATGGGGAAACTGATCTCCAGAGACAAAGTGATAGCCTACGGGTCACGCAGCAGGTCTGCAACAGAGCTGAGGCTCGGAGCATGGTCCCTTATGCTCCAAGCCAGTTTCAGTCATCAGACCACAGCTAAATGACGAAGGCAATTTTATTCAAGTGCGCTCCATCTGCTATTCACCCATAGTCTGCAGCTAGAATAGGATTATTATTTTTTGCATTCATCTGGCAGCCAGAATTGCAGGATCAGGGATGGCTTCCCCCTGAGGACTTGAAATGAAAGCCTCCATTATGTTTCTCAAGAAGGCAAAGCAACAAGAAATGCTAATAGCCATGGCAGAGGGTCTCTCCCCTGGGAATGCAGGGAGGTTTCTGTAACCAGGAGCAAACATCTCTGCACTTGGAGCTGCTGCCACTGCAAAGCCTGCCAAGGAAATCTGTTTGGTGAAGACAGTGCTATCTCCAGCCTTTGAGGAGCCAGCTCCCCTGCCACCTCCACCTCACCTCTAACAATCCAGAGAACAACTTCTGTGTTCAATATTTAAATCCACTGTTCAATTTTTAAACAGGAAGCTTCCTGTGCGCTGCAGTGCTAAGCCAGGATCCCTGGCAGATGGTGAGAGTCTGCAAGCAGGTTTGCTTCACACAGCCGGGGTCAGCAGCTAGATCACCGCTGTGGCCTCTGAGACACAGCAGGTCATTTAAAGGTTTTCTTTTCGGCTGGATCTGCCAGGTTTTTCCTGGTGATCCTTGCTGATAACCATCCAGAGGTGACGTGCTGGCGGTGTCCCAAACCGCAGTGAACATCTAGTTATTCCGGGCACCTCCGCTTCTAGCTCGGAGAAACACCAGAGCTTTGCCTGCCTTTGGCTTGTTTTAAACCGAAGCACCAGGAGTCAGAGCACTTGGGTTCTGTTTCCAGCTTTGACACCGCCTGCTATGACCTTAAACGTGTGTCTATATACTTTTGTGCATCTCTTTCCCCACATGTAATGCAGGAGATATATAGAAAGAGGCATTACTACCACATAGAGATGTTAAAAAGCCTTGTTCATTAGTTGCTGCAAAGTGCCTTGAGATCCCAAGCTAAGCAGAGGCAATGTGCTGTAGTTATAAACTTCCGCACAGCAAATGGTGTTGCACATAAGCTTGATCGTGTTGTGGTATCAGTGATACACAAGACCGTTCTCTATTTTATGCTCTCTGCTAGAAGTGCTGCCTTCTGGAAGTAGCTGCATCTGAGTGAGAGGAGAGGATGGAGTCAGGGCCCTGTTTCGGCATCAAAAGGATTCCTCTTCTCTGAGCAGTCTCATCCCACGGGCACGTGGGTCTTCTTACAGATGAGGCACAGCAGTCCATCGGCTGGCACGACCAGGCCTTGGTGCTAAGCTGGGAATACTGTCCTCAGCCCTCTTGCCTCACACAGCTCGCTCTTATCTGCACCTGAGCTTGGGCTTCCTCCTTAATCCGTCTCTCCTTTGGTTTCTGTGCCTCGTCCTTTCTCGGTTTGCTCCCTCTCAGTCAGCTGCCTGGCTGGCCTCTGTGTTAACAGCTTTCAGCTCTGCTTTCCATATGATATTCCCTGTTACGGGATTTTTTTTGCTGGAGAAAGTTGTCACTTTTCTCCTCTGAAGGTCCACGTGTACAACAGGGTCAGAAGTGCAAACCATCCCAGTCCCTGTGATTGCAAAATGGACAGTCACAGTAGATCCTGCTGTGTAGGATAATGCCATTGTAAGAGAAAACTTGTGTCTTCTAACTGCAGCTGGCAACCTGTGAGCTGGAGCCACGCAAAAGTTTGTCTTTGGTCTGATGGAGAGAAGCCAGGGGTGTTAGACCAGCCCACCAATATCAGAAAGCTTGTGGGCTCCAGCCCCTCCTCTGAGGACCAGAGGGTGTCTGGTACAGCCGTGAACTCCCTTCTGTCAGCCACGAGGGCTGGGGAAGGACCCTTAGAAGCTGCTTTCTCACCCTCTTCCCCCTCCATCTCCTTGTGCTGGGGATGAAAGAAGCCATCCCTGTCCCACGTAGTTGTCCTGCCTCAGAACCCGCAGGCATCTGCCCCGTTGTCCGCTCCTTCCTCCCTCCTCCTTCAGCTCCAGCCGTCCTGTGGCCCCCTGTGCTTGGCACTGCGGAGCAGTGGCTAATTTGGATTAGGATGCTAATTAGAAATGAGCAGATTGAACAGAAAGCACTTAGCCAGGGATAATCAGCAGTTAAGTGGCCAGCCCAGCCGAGCTCCCGGTGGCTGTGCTCAGCTCGAAGGAGCAGTGTTTCCTGCTGAGCTTCCAGTAAACCCAGCTGCCCTGGCCAGTACCCCTGGCCAGGGAACCAAGCCCTTGGCGTGCAGCATGGCGCCCAGCCTGTGCCGGTGAAGACCTTTTTGCAGGCCGCAGCAGGAGGCTGTCTCCTCTTTTCTCACTGCTTTGGTGGGATGCTGGAGAGAGACAGGCAAGAAGGAGGAACCCATTTCCCTACCACAGGGGTGTGCAGGCTCCTGATGTCTGTTTGGATGGTGGTTGTTTTCATTTCCAAATGGGAGGGGATGGGGAGGGCCTTAGCTGCCGGGTAGGAACTGGGAGGTGCAGCATCTCAGAGTCAAGATGCTGTTCATTTCATGGGCAGTCTTTCCTCTCTGGTACAAGATGGCAGATTTTGGTGTGCATGGTAGGTGTGTGAAGCTCCTGCCATCACAGCGTACCATGTCTGGAGGTTTTGGTCCTGGCATTGCAGAAAGCTTCCCTTGCCCATCCCATCCTCGGCACCCAGCCCATAGATTGCTGACCCTGCTTTGCCCTACATGTCCTGCCAGAGTCACCCATGCTAGGACAGAGAGCCTTCTGCCCAGGAACCAGAGCAAGCCACCACTGAAGATACAGGAATGCTGGAGCCCAAGTAGGCATTTGGGTTTCTTTTCATCTGGGCATGATAACAGGAACAGTGTGGGAGGTAAACCCCCAAAGGTTGAGTTTTGCACCAGCATGCCATGGATGAGGTTTCTAGCACATCCCAAGCCCTTAGCAAGAGCCTTGTTTTCCTTCCTGTATGTGTTCTTTCGTGGCTTTTAAGTACTTTATCTTTCAGTTTCACAGCACACCTCCTTGCTCTTATATAAAGGCAGAAGGTAAAGAGATCTGTGCTTAACTGTGTCTGCGCCACTCACGAGGTCTGAGATCCCACTCTCAGCCCGTTCTCCAGCTCCAGTTTCTGCCCAGGGACCTTTCAGAACACAAAGGAATTTTCACATCGGGTCTTGGACCTGTTTTCTCTTTCTCTTCTGTCTGTTTCCTCCACCCCTCTCCTACTGTGTCAGCAGTGTAAAGCTGGTTCTCAGCCTTTGTTTTTGCGGCTCGGGAGCTACCTTTTTACCACAAAGGTTACTGTCTTCAGCCTGGTCAAGTCCAATTCATTCCAGTCTCTGCAAGTCCATATTGGGTTATGTCTGTGCACAAGATTTTTCACCTGTCTTACAATATTGCTGCAGGGTGTGACGGCCTGGTGGTAGTAATAAAACCAAGCCCTATTGCACATGTGGTTGATCTTACATAAAAATCTTTTACCTACATGACTTATTTTGTTAGGGGAACCAGCATATGCTGCAATATCAAATGTGCCTTTTAGCTGGTATAAATTGGGTGTACTCTAGCTAAATGACACATTTGTAGCACTGAGCTGACCTCTTCTCCACAGCTGATTTTTTTCATGTGTGCCATAGTTTAGTTTAATATATAGCCCAAAGGGGGGTCATCTGCTGGCGCTTTTTCTTCTCTCCTGGGGAAATTATTCTACCATTAAGTTGTTCTGGTTTAAAAGCCCTTGTGGCCTGTTTCCCTTCAATGCTCTCTTTACCCTCCTCTACATTTGCCCCCTCAGACCTCCCAGCAGAATCTCTCTTTCTCTTTAGCCCTAATAGCTTTCTTCCATTTCACAGACCATCACATCCATCCACCTGGATTAACCCTTCCATAATCATACTAATCATGAATATATTTGTTTTCAGCCTCCTCCTGAGGTCAGGGGCTGCCCATCTGTTCCCGGCTTGACGCAGAGCCTCAGTGGTGACGTAGCAGTGCTGTGCGACTTGCTGCAAGCACCCAGGCAGCCGTGGGGAGGAGGTTTGAAAAGCGGCAGCTGACCAGCACCTTCCCTTCCCCGCAGATAACACCTGCCGCTTTGAGGACGAGAAGATCTGCGGCTTCATGCAGGACAAGATGGACAACTTTGACTGGACCCGGCAGAACGCCCTGACCCAGAACCCCAAGCGCACCGTCAACACAGGGCCCCCCACGGACATCAGCGGTACGCCTGAGGGTAGGCACACATCTGGCTTTCCTTTTGCCTTGGCTGTGGAGGCGAGATGCACGCCGTCGCTTGTCAGGAGTCCTACCTACAGCTCTGGGAGCTGGTGGAATGCTGATCTGCTTTCCACACAACACGTTTCTCCTCTGCACGGGGTGCAGGGAGCAGGCAGTTAATTTGCATGTTACTGATTGGCATTAAACACACAATTAAAACGCCCACGACTTTGTTTAAGGGAATAGTGTGAGCATTAGTTCTTGTTACCAGCTAATTGCCTGCTGCCTAATGCCCTTGTCCCATTTGATGCTTGTTTTGAAGTCAGAAAAGAACAAACAAGTAGGAGAACATCTCTAACACCTAGAAACGGCCTGGCTGTGTTTAGCCAGCTGTTTGTCAAAGGAGGTCTCAGGGAGGAGAACAGATCTCCTTAGTACCAAGCAGGAGCATGAGAGAACAACTGGGAGCTGCCTGCAGGGTGGCAGCAAGTGCCTAACCTCTAGCTGGAGGAGACTGGTGTTGTGTATTGCTCTCACTAGCTGTGCATGGAGTACATGCTCCCATTTTAGCTGGATATTACTTTTCCCTTTCTCTAATGAGGAAAGTAAATTTGTATGCAAGCACAAATCTTTGAACTCAGAAAAAATGGGAAACATCCAATGGCCAGCTAAGGAAATGGCTTTTCCCATTAGTGTTCAGTACACCAGCCTGATAGAGCATTGAAAACAATGCCAACAAATTAAATAGCTAATCTGTTCCTCCCTGGGTGGTTAACAACTACTTTGGTATTGTTCTCTTTAGACAAGAATATTGTTTAGGCGAGATATACCGAATCCTCTCTCCCTCTGCTCGAGGCAGAGAAATTAGGCTGGAATGGTTTCTCCCTCCTCCTTCTGGTTTTCTCCTTACACAGTGCAGTCAGCTCTGGGGCTCCTCGTGCTGCAGGAGAAAGGCTCGTTTTGCACCCAGGCAGATGTGTGTGTGCATGTGCAGGGACTCATCTGCTGCATGTGCTCACAGTGGGTCTGCTGATGACCGGCTCTCCTGCTCTCCCCTAAATACTGCAGAGGCAGGGGAGGCACTGTGGACGTCCTGCAAGTGTCTCTGGCCGGGATCATGGTGGGTGCAGAGCAGATGGGAAGAGCAAGGCCATGTCTCGCAGGGGAGGGGTGGTATCCCAGCTTCTGGCATCCCATCGCTTGCAGGAAGGGAGACCCAGTGCATGCTGCCTTTCCCCACCTTTCCCTCTTGTTCTGTAGGTTATTACATGTTCATCGAGGCATCCCGGCCCCGGGTGACGGGAGACAAAGCCCGGCTCATCAGCCCCCTCTACAACATTACTGCCAAGTATTACTGTGTCTCCTTCTACTACCACATGTACGGGAAGCACATCGGTGAGTACCCTCTGGGGAAGAGTAACCCCAGCCCAGGGCGGGCTGTTAGGGAAGACCTCCAGTCTCTTGCTCTGCCAGCTGTGCCTGTGGCCAGCGATTCGGGAGGGTGGGAGTCCTACTCCAGCGCTCAAAGTGCCAGGGTGGGCTGCTGCTTCCAGATATTTGTCCCTTACCCACACCACAGCTGTGTCAGAGTTGTGAGGCTGTTGCTGCCCACCCTCGGGGTGGTATCTTGCAGTCAGCCATCACCCTTTCTCCTCTGGCTCACTTCTTCTCTAGCATAATGCTCCCTACCCTCCACAAAAAAGAGCATTGTACCCACGTGCACACATTTTCCCCGCTCATGGCCACAGCCACCTGGCTCCAGGCAGCAGGGCACCAGGTGAACAGTCTGTCCATCGGAGAGGAGACAGAGGTGGAGGGGCTTTGTGGGACCGGAGGGCTCTGTGGTGGCCACAGCTGTTTTGGAGTGGGCAGGATGTGTGTTCCCTCAGCTGTGCTGAGGGGCTGTCTGCTCTGCTTGACTCCCTCCTGTCTAACTGTAAGCCTACGAGGGCGGCAAGCACCCCAGAAGCGCCTGGCACACTAATGAGTTTCCATATCCAGTCAAGGAGCAATTGCTAATTCGTCACCTCTTGATTATAATTTCATTAATTTGAATAATAGATGCACTCTTCCCACAGCACGCTGGGTTATTAATCACCTGCTGGACTGGAGCCTGACTGAAAAATCAGGGCCCAGGCAGGAATGTGTCCGCCCTTCAATAAACGGGGTTAATTAACAGCTCTCTGCTTGGCACAGCTGATGTCATTGGGAGGGAACATGCTCCTGAGTCTGGCCACCACGTCTCCATATGCGCATGGCACGGCAGAGAGGTTAACCTGCAAAATCTGGGATCTCTTTCTCTCAGTGGGGGCGAGGGTGAAACCCTGACCCAGTGGGTGCCGGGTGGTAAGAGCCGGGCTGCGGTTCACTGAGGAGGTCTCCATCTCTGTCTTTGCTCTGAGGGCTCATTTTTGCCATCTGCACTCAGAGCCCGGCCAGGTCGGAGGTGTTTGCACGCACCTGTATTCCCCCTGCGGACAGGCTGCTCCGTGCTGTCTTCACGCCGGGGGCGGCAGGTTGCTCGGAGCACTGTCATGTTGGTTCACACCAGGTTTTCCTGGACCTGCTGGTCTTGCTTAGCGGACGAGAGTCCAGCTGTTAATGCTGGCTGGCAAACTCCCTTGTTCCCTGCTGTTGTCCCTTGTGGTCAGCCAGCCTTGCTGCCTAATTCCTGCACGTCTTCTCCCGGAGGCTTTGAAAGGGATCTGATTCTTTGTGATTGCAATTAAGGGTGGCCCAGACTGGTGGGAGACTGGCAAGGAAAGAAGATGTGGAGGGAGGAGACCTCTCTTTCTTTGTTTCCTTTAGGAATACGGCAATGTGTTGTATTTCCAAGTTAATTTAAAGGGGAAAGTAAAAGCCCTTCAGCTTGTGCTTGCTTTTGGAAGAGAGCTGTGGTGGTCTGACTGGAGATGGGGTGGACGGGATGTGCCAGGGAATCAGTTCATTACAGGTTTTTGGCTTTTAGCGTTCTAACTTTTTATTCATTTGCTCCACCCAGAAATTGCCCAGAGCAAAAGATACAGTGACTCCCAAGACCTAAGAAAGCCTCCAAGTGTTATTTTCTATTCCTCAGCTTCAGGCGCCTTTTATATCTGTTGATTTTTCCCTTCATACTCAACATTGCTGCCCCTGCCTGATCCCCATTTTCCCCCTGATGCACAAAGGGGCTGATAAATTTGTGCAAGGTGGATAAACTCTTTAATGCCATACGGTGATTTCCAGGGTGGGTGCTGCTAAGCTGAAAGCAAATAAATTATTTTAAAATTAGACTGACTAGATGGAGAATGAAAGAGAAAGAAATGAGAAAAAGTTCTTTTTCTCTTGGCCTGTGGAATATGTGGCTTGGTCTAGCAAACCCACAATATATCTGTCTGCAAATTGAAATTCAGTACCTCGTGTCTGCTCTCTACTCTGACGTTTCTTTCAGGGCCAGTCATGATATTCTGTAATGGTTTTGGCTTCTCTTCTACATATCGGGGCACCAGGGTGAAACTGAGAACTCTCCAGGAAATATCAGGATGCCTAGTAATCCTAAAATTGTCTGGTTTTCATCATTCCCACTATGCTGCTTACTAACTCTTACACTACTTCGTCTTTTTCCTTCCTGCCACGTTGGCAGCACTCTGGCATGGCTGTCCTCGTCCCCACACACGCACGAATGAACCCGCGTTTGGGACACGCTCTGTTTCACCAGCCAGTCTAATGGCTCGATCTACATTTCTAATGCGTGTTGGCCACTCCCTGGCTGGTTTTGCTTGCGTGGAGGTTGTGAAACCCTGCCAGGAAGCTTTAGCTTGTTCGGATGGTGCCAGGCTCGATGGCCTTGGTGGCTGAAGTCCTCTTAGAGTCCCCCTGGGGAAGTGGCAGCCGGCCTGAGGGCAAAGCAAGTTTCTTCACCTCTTCTTCTTTAGCCCTGGGTCAGAGGAGAGTGCCTCCTCTCAGATACAGGGCTCCTCACTAGGACTTCTCCTGTCAAATGAGGAGACAGACCCTGGCCTCCTACCTGTGTCACATATGCAACAATATGAAGGTGAAGATGGGGTGGCTACAACCTTGGGCCATGTCTTGCTTCCCATGTAGCCAGCTATCCCTGATGCCTGCAGACACGGCCCCAGCCCCTGGCTCCCCTCGTGCCAGCCCAGTCCTACCAAGCCAGATGCCAGCCCTGCTGAGCCAGCCGTAGCACTTAGCACGAGCGTATCAGATTGCTCCTGTGGGCAGACAGTGCCAGCAAGAGGACATTTCCCAGGCCAAGCCTCTTCTAGCAGCTCCAGCTCCATTGTGGAGCAAAGTGAAGCTCTGTCACTATGAAAAGAAGCTGTATAAAATCCGGACATTTATTTATTTTTTTAATAACCCTTTTATTACCTTTTTCCCCCCTCTACAGAACTTGAACGCTGGTTTACTCTCACAATTTGACTATAAAATATCCATAGCCATCCAGGCAAATCTTCCCTGGGAGAGTTCCCAGACACTACTCGTTTATAATAGATATGACGAAAGAGAGAAACAGAATACAAATGGAGCGTTTGTAGCCGTGGTATAAAATATTCAGTGACTAGCAGAGCAGGGTGATGTTGAGTATCTCTCAGCTGACGAGAGAGCAGGGTGAAGGGGAGCTCCCTGGAGGCAATTCCCATTCTTCTGAAGTTATTTGGTCACCGGTTTTCCTTCCTCTGGCCCCCTCCGGAGTGAGCATACACATTGCCCGATGATCCTGCCAGCCCAAACACAAAAATAAGGGGGAGGGGAAGGAAAGAAATCCTGTTTCCACCAGGCATTCAAGAATGAGGGTGTCTTGCTTGCAGCAGGCGCAGATATATCAAACAAGGAATTGCTTGCTTTCTTCAGGAAAGGAAGCTAGCCACAGCAGGCAGCGACCAGTCACCAAGTTCAGAAAGCCTCTTCGTCGAGTTGGCTTGGTGAGTCAGCATCGCAGCTGGGAGCTGATCCTCAAGTCCTTGCTTCAGCCATCAGACTCCTCTTCCTCCCTTCCCAGGGGCTGCCTGGGAGGGGGATGCTTTGAAGGGACAGTGTCCCGGAAGGACTGCTCCCACCACAGTCCCTTGTCACTCTCTCTCACATCCCTTAGCTCAGCGGCATCCAGGTCACGATCTGCACGGCCTCCTGCCCACTGCTGGATGCTCTCACAGACCCTGCAGCAAGAGATGCCTTCATGGTCAGACCGGAGGAGGAAGGTTGCTCAGAGGGACAAGGAAATTTCAGCCACAGTGGATTTAGCTTTTTGTGTGGCCGTTGTGGTCCCCATGGTACACACTGATTGCTAATGCTATAGCTCCCTATCTCATGAACCAGTGACTGTGCTCACGGGGAAAACATTTGGGTCAAAGAGTTTACTTGCTCCCAGGGGTACCTACATAAAAGCAGTGGTGTAGGATGTACCCAAGGAGCATTTTTTCAGCCTCCTTCTGATTTTTGAGCTCACTGGTAGACCCTTTTCAAACTATGTTTGCTGTGTTTCTAATAGCAGTAGTCACTGCACACAGGCTCATGATGAGATACGGCCCCAGAGAGGGCAGAAGGCAAAGACCCCACCTCGCCCTGGGGTACCTCCCAAGATGGGACTGTTCAGCTCCTTCCTGTAGTGAAACTGGCAAGTCCTGGGCTTCAAGAGCTGGGCCTGATTGAATGCAATGTCTGAAGACCCTGCTCGTGGCTTGCAGTTTTTGTACTTCGAGCTTCCTTTCTGCACTAGCAGTGTCATGGTCTTACCTTGGCCAGTTCCTCTCCCAGAAATCAGGGAACAGGCTTATTTTCTGGCATGTGTCCAACATCTGTGAAACTCATGGAAAGTTAAAGGTGCTGTTGTTCCAGCTTAGTGATGACACAGACCTTATCTGACCACCCCGGCTAAGTCTAGCCTATGTATAATCAGGATGAGAAGCTTCCACTGCTGTCTATGGCTTCTTGGGGAGGGGAAGTGGAGACGGAGGTGCTGATCTCTTCTCCCTGGTATCCAGTGGGAATGGTTCAAAGCTGCATCAGGGGAGGATCAGACTAGATATTAGGAAACATTTCTTTACTGAGAGGGTGGTCAGACACTGGAACAGGCTTCCTAGAGAGGTGATCAAAGTGGTCAGGCAGTTGGACTAGATGATGGTTGTAGGTCCCTTCTAACTGAACTGTTCTATTCTATTCTAATCTTCTTTTCTATTCTGTTCTATTCTATTCCATTCCATTCCTTTCCAAGATACTGTGAGGAACAGTGCTTGGGACTGATTAAGAGGGATTTTTGTTCTGAGTCACTAGAAACAATGAGGCCTGATCAGATCAGTTGCCACAGCATCCAAGTTCAAGAAAGCCGTGAGCTGTTTCACAGAGGTAATTGGGTTGTAGGCAGGCCACTTATACTGGTGGTGTCACCACTGACGCCCTCCTGCTGAGTAGGAAACACAGATCTGGAAGGCCTGCCAAACTGAATTGCTTCTTTACGTCTTCAACTCAGATAATGCAACCAGTGCAAAGGTGTGTTTGCGAGGTCGCGGTGGATGATCACACATAGGAGCCAGTGTTAGAATGGATGCCATGTGGCTGCATCTTGTTTCTGGCGACATTAGTCAGAGCTGTCAGGCCACACAGGTTGATAGGTACCCGCTATGTCAGTGTAAAAGCAACTTGAACCATGATGACGTCATTTTTGTAAGATTCAACATTGTAGCTCCCTCGTTCCTACCCAAACCTTTTTATGAACACAGCGCTCTGCTGTTGCACACAGTTATACAGGTTGCACCCTGAAGGTAGCTGCATTCTGTTGGGTATATAAAGTTTGCCTTATATACAAATGTATCTTTCATGAAATCCATGCCATTATCTCCAGTGCAATAACTACACAGTAGAGGTTACATCACTGGATTGATTGAGGGGAGGCTGATTTTCCTAATGAGTATGATTCACTTCCCTCTAGGCTCTTGAAAACAAGTTGCAGTTAGAGTTAAGTGAAGAGTTTGTAATGAAAAAATGTATTCAGTTTTTTTAATACTCTTTCTTTTTCCACTTACACAGATGTGTTCTTGGCTTTACTTGTTCCTCCATCAATAGATGTCTATTTGACTAATGTTTAGTGCAGACATCCAGCAGCTTCCTGTCGGCTGTGGTATGGACCCTTTGGATAGACTGTGGTCTCTACTGGTAGTATCTGCTTGTTTTGGGGGGAAGTTAAATACCATGAGCAAGGACCATAAATACCTGGCAAGATAACCACATTTTTGTAAAGTGTCATTCAAGCTCTGTAGGTTCAACACAGTGGTTCTGAACCAAAGACTGTTGAAGTCATTGTTTTTCTAAAGACTTCAGTGAACTTTGGATTAGAGCCATAGATTTAAAGATTATTAAGACCAGATGGGACCAATGCATCATCTAATCAAACTTCCTGCATAACCAAGGGCAGAGAACTCCCTTCAGTTACCCTTGCTGGAGCCCAGTAAATACTGTGTGTCTACACCTTCATTGGATGTTTACAAAGAGTACCAACAGCATTCTTGACACGGCTTGCAGGTGTGGGACTGAATCATCCCTAAGCCAAACAGCTTGGCATGTGAAGCTGAAGAACACATGGAGAGGAGGGAAAGGTATTCAGATGTGGGTTTGTCTATACGTTGTTTTTACTCCACGAATAACATGTCTTCATGTTGATGCAGGCATTCTGTTTAGTACCTTGAATCTAGGTGCAGTGATCCCCACCTTTCCTTGCCCCTCACTAGAAGTGTATCGCTGAATCAATTTCCCAGTGCAGATAGCCACAGAAATGTTGCCTTTTTTCAAAAGTCCTCTTCTTCTGTCTTACCTATCATGATCTGAGGACATTCCTGCTGCAGAATTTGTTGGAAAGGTTGTCAGGGGCACAGATTGACGACACCAATTCATTTGCAGATGCCCTGAATCCTCACAGATCATCTTTGCTCCTGCTCACCTGATTTGAGTCACTGTTACTTTCTGGTGGGAAGCTGCTATGATCCCCACTCCCTTCCTCCAGGCTCTCAGTAAAGCATCTTCCCATTCAGACTTGGCTCAAAGCAGCAGCAGCAGCAGCTCCCTTGCGTGAAGTTGAGTAGCTGTAAGGATATACTGCAACCTGATTGTCTCCTGAGACATCAGGTGTTGCATCAATTATTCAGACCCTGAAATTGTTAGATACAAAACTTAACAGACACTTAAGAGGAAACAGGAGCCCTCAGTGCGTATGCAGCTACTTCTTTAGCACTCTCAGATCACTCTTCTGTTCTCTTCGTGGGCCATTAACTATTTCACCAGTGCCATAATTGTACAAGTGGAGACTGAAGTTGGTCATTCCAGGTGCACATCTGGAGACCCCCCTGGGTGCTCTGACAGCATAAAGGCTGGGGAGCCAGAGTGCACAGCTATCTTGCGCTGCTTGTGTAACCATCCCAATCTGTTCTTGAACTTCAACATGTGATTTTGTAACGTGTATTGAAATGCTTCCCAGAAAATCAAACAATGCTCAACAACTGTCAGTCATCACCATCACATCGAAAGAGAGCTGTGCAGGGATGACAGGCACCCCAGCACTTGAACTGAAGGAGTTTTGCAGATCCAGGTTGGGAGTCTCACTGTCTCAGCCAGTCCCCTGGAAGTTTTCTGGTGAAAGCACAGCCGGGCATGAAATGGGAAAGGAGCGTCTCGCTGTAATGTGTTCTGCCTCAAAGCTGGGAACACAGTCCGCTCTAAGAGCCTTCGTGCAGCAAACCGCTTCCCAGGCCTGAAGCACTCACCTCTCATTCTCCTTGGGTCAGGCAGAGGAGGAGGCCAGAGAACAGATTTTGTGTGGTGTCTTCGGTGCAACAGGAAGAATATGTGATCTCAGCTGCTCATTCCTGCTGTCTTGCTGGCTTCAGGATCGCACTAAAAGAGCCCATCTGCTCCAAGCCCTGCAGCCGTGCAGCTGCCCTGTGCTTGGCTCCCGGGACTGAGGCCACAGACTGCGTGATGATGGGGAAATAGGTTGTTAATAGGGATAGAGAAGAGACAGGCAAAGTTTTCCTCAGCATGCGTACACCTGCTTCTGCAGGGTTTTTGTCAGGAGCCCTTCCACACACACCACTTGTATTTTGGGGGCTCTGGGAGGCTCCCTCCTCTCTGGCTGAGGTCTTTGCAAAGCCTGCCCACAGAATGGAGGCAGGCAGGCTCCTCTCTGTCTGCCTGTTGGGCTCTTTTAAACCTGGCAGTGTCTGTGAAGCAGACTTCTGTTTCAGCTCGTCTGAGAGAGCTGAGCACAGCGCGTGCTCTCAGTCTGAGAGCCGAGCACATGAATTGTGCAAAGGACCCAGCTGTCTCTGGTGGCAAAGATGAAAGGGTCTGTTATCAAAGCTGGGAGACGAGAGAGCATTTGCCTGGAGGCATCTGGGCATGTCACGAAACAGAGAGTGAACAAGGAGCAAGCAGACCTCGCAGCCACTATGGTTCACTCTGCTTCTTGAGTCTGCAAAATTGGTGGGAAAAGTTGCCTACACGTGGTATCCTTCTTGCTACGTTCCTTGTACTCCCATTTTCCCCCAGGCTGGCCTCTCCTCCCTAAGGAGGTACCCAGCACTTCTGGGGACCACCAGGTACAGCAACTGTAAGAGGGAAGGAGCTGCCTGGCTGCCTTCAGACTGCTTGATTCCAGAACACATCAGAGGGGAAGAAAGATGGGCTGCTGCAGCTCACTCGCTTGAGGCACAGAGCTAGTGTAATCATCCCATCCGCGGGCTGGCCAGCACTGCTGCCTGTGGAGGCTCTTCACAGCTGCTTTGCCAGAGTAGGTCTCGAGCCCTGCCTTGGACTTGGTCTTTGTAATGAGAAACCATGGTCTGGCATTTACCCTCTGTAGGGCCTTAGGACCATAATCAAGACAGTCCATTCTGGGGGTTGAGATTAATTTTTATGCTTTAATCTACAGTGCTCAACTTTAGGAGAGCGGTGAGTGATGCAGGCTGCCAGGTGACGAGAGAGAGTTAGGTGTGGCTGTCTTCCTACTCAGGACAAATAGGAGTCTGACCCCACCAAATCACCCTCTGGGCCTCCTTTGGAGCCCTGTCTGGACATACCAAGCCCCTGTGCAGGTGGTTTTGCTGGCAGCTGAAGCTGGGGCCAGCCCCTCTTCCCCAGCACATGCCCCATAAAGGCTAATTCGCACGCCTTCTGTCCCCCTGCCCCACGTGCCCGGCAGAAATGGTGCAGAAGTAGTCCCACAATTGCTTATTAAATGAAGGGCAAGATGGTGCCGTGTTTGGAAGGATTAGGGCCACGAAAGAGGCAGCAGGGCTGGGCTGGTGTGCTGCCCACAGAAGCTGCCTGCCTTGAACTGGGGGAGTCAGGGCTTTGCAAGTGCATCCCCACCGGCACGTCCCATCCTGCTTGCCAAGAGCTGCACAGAGAAACGAAGGCAGCGGCGTCCATCTCAGTGCTGAGCCCCCGGGGCTCCCTCTGCCCGGCCTGGGGCTGAGCCAGAGGCAGTGCTGGGCTCGTACACAGCCGGAGCCCCGACAAGTGACCAGCTCTGACCTTACCCCTGGATCACCCTTTCCCCTTGCTCTGCTGAATCATATTTCCTTCTGCTACTACAGCCAGCTCTCCCTGACCAGACACTTTGTACCTTTAGTATATCTTTGCAACAGAGTTTCACTGACAAGAGAGGTTTTTTTCTGTTAAACAACACAAAACCAAGGATTTGACCCAGCTGTCTAGTTTATCTATTCAAGCTCGGCAAGGAATGCAACACTGCTGTATGGGAAGGGTCTGTTTCTGCCTGCTCTGTATTTACATAGATCATACTGTTGCAGGCTTGCTTGGAGAGCTCCTGAAAGGCAAGGGTGAACTCTCTGGGTACATGGGTAGAAGCAGTGGCTATGGACAGGTCATAACTCCTTTCTTAGGGCTGGATGGATAGAAAAGGACCTGCACAGCTGCATTTAGACTAGGATATAACTCATCCTGCTCCATGACTTCAGGCAGGCTACATCCTGTGTGTATTTTTGTATGGGGAATCCTTGCTAGGAGCAAAAGGGCAAGCCCTAGGTAAGGGGTGGTATGGGTTGTTCTCAATCTCTAGAGATGGAGTTCTGCTCAAAATGTCCGAGAACTCCTTTCCACAGCTACATCTTCTCCTCCTTAGATGGGGAGGTCTCTAAGGGTGCACATGCTTAGCCTTTACAAGGATCTCTGGATAAAAACAAGCTGTTGAGGCAGGTCTGGAGTATAAAACAATAGGAGACATTTCCAACAAATATATGTTTTTTCTTGTAATGCAGATTCCTCCCTTTCGGGACTGGTGGTATTTCCTGAAGAGTGAGAAATCCTATGAGAAAGAATCTCTATGTATGGACAGACAGATGTTGTAAATTATCACACATACTGGTTATGGAGGGAGTCACACAAGGAGCTGGAGTGTTAGCACGAATTATCATGGCACAGAGGACACAGGGCAAATGGGAGCTTCTCTGCATCCAGACAGTGCCTTCTGGCAGGATGGAGCGGGCCATAGCAAGGCAGGATGAACCCCAGGAGGGATCTCCATCTTGTGATGGAGCATCACTGTGCAGGAATGGGGCTTGGCAGCACATTTGGGGCTGCTAGGGGGCAAAGAGACCAGCAAAGCAGCTCAAGCACCACCCTGCTCCGTAAGCAAGCAGGGGACACACACTAAGGTCCTTCCCACCATTAACCCTGAGATTACTGGGTGCTTCCCAGTCCCGTTGGTGTGGGTCAGTGACCGCCTCTCTGGGAAAGCGTTTGTGTCCCCTGAGCTGGGGCGGGGAAGAGCAAGCTCTGGAGAGGCTGTCTGGTCCCCATGGGCTGAGTGCACGCTCTCCCCTCTGGGCTTGGCAAGGGAGGGGGATGTGTGCTGGAACGCAGGTGTTTGGAGACTCACTCAGCTCACAATGCTGCTTGTTTTCCACTTTGCTGGGCTGTAAACAAGCATGCGTCCAGCTGGGAGAGTGCTAGGCACCATCCTGCCCACTTGCCTCCTTCTGCGTGCAGAGGGCAGGAGGTCTCCAGGAGGTGTGGGGAAACTGAGGACCTGGTCACTATTAGGCTGAGTGTCTGGACAGAAGGCAAGTGGGACCATGGCTCAGCAGGTCATAGGCAGAGGGAACCTCCTCCTAGCCCGATCCCATGGTCAGATCTGCTGTGAATTGCCATGACGGCTTCTGCGCTGGCCGTGGGCAGGTGCCGTGCAGCACAGCGGCGGGGTGAGCTGGCACATGGGAGCAGAGCTGCTGCTCGCGGCGGCATTCTGGGGCTGTGAAAACACAGCTGGGCTCGGGGCTGAGAGTCAGACACCCCCTCTGTCCTGGAGGGAAGGACATAGTGTCCACATTGTCCCCTGCAAAACGTTTAGGTACAGGAAAGGGATGTCATTAAACAAGATGGTATAATGAATCGGATGTGAGGTTGGTGAAAAGCCTGAGGACTCCTGATTCTTGTCTTTTAAATGCCAGATCCCGTACCCTCCCTCCACCCTGTTCTGGCTGCATATTGGATGTGTCTTTGTTCTTCTGAGATAGCATAAATTTAACGTTATGGAGCGTGGAGATTTTTTTGTTCCTTTTCTGAATTCCTTAAACCACATGCTGTTGTCCACACATAGAGAGCCTGTTACTGGTCACAAACACCCTCTGAGGGAAGTTGCCATGAAAAGGGGTGGCAGAATTTTGTTCCATATGCATAGCATCAAAGATGGAAGCCTTGTATCATTCATCTTTCTATGCCAACACTTTCTCTAATTAGAGCGCGGATCAAATGAGCAAAGGAGCTCAAGCATAGCTCCATTGCAAGTCTGCTCCTACCATATCACCATCTGCTTTTTATGTACACAGACAGGTGGGGATATGCTGGAGAGAAGGAGCTGTAGCTGTAGTTTGCCTGCCTTCCTCCCGTAAGCACTTGCATTCCTCATCATGAGGCAGACATGACCATACCGTTGTGTTTACCCCACTGCCTGCACGCCCCAGGGCCCCCTGCCCAGCATGTCTCCCCAGGGGTCCAGCCATGTGTCTCTTTACAGTGCAGTGTTGTTGCTTCTCTGCTGGTCCATTCCCTCCGTCCCAAAATTCATATGCATGCCAGACAGGTCAGATAGTGATGGATCATAGATCAATCTGTGCAATTGGCTTTGCCATGTCAGGGGATATTGCTTCAAGCCCATCCTCATTTGATGGTGGTTTAGGAGGTCAGGGGTGGAAATGTGTTTGCGTCTTTGATTTTTTAAATCCACACTAAAATCCAAAGAAAATTCCCTGTAGCTAGATATAAGTAATTTTCACAGGTTTGCTGTAAGGAAAACATTGCCAATCAAAACGTACCATATTGCTGTTTATATCCCCAGAAAGTCCCAGCCACAGCAGGGAACTGGAGGCTTTGATTCCCTCCATCCCTTTCACAGTAGCCTCCCCACCATAATGAAGCAGAAAAAGAGTGTCGCATAGCAATTAGCCGGCCTGTGGCACAGCACTGAACATGCTCAGTGCCTCTGTAAGGCTGACGGGGATGCCTCATGAGTTTAGGTGGGATAGTGGTGCTTTCCAAACTGACCAAGTCTCTGGTTTTTTGCTATTGATGAGCTCTCTGAACCCTCCCGCTTTGAAGTTACTGAAGTGGTGGCTGCAGGAAGGGGTCTGTGTAGTGACTTTGTGATTGGACAACACCAACCTGAGATCGGTTAAAGACATGCAGAGATAAAGTTCTCTCTAATCAGGAGTGGAAAGCAGCTGAGAGGCTTTAATTGTCTTACTCAGCATATGTTAATGTATGAAGCACCATTAGAGACTGTGAAAGAGTAAATACATCCTATCATGGCATGAAGACAACTTACATTCCTAGAAATTATGAGTCAGTACAAGCTGATATTATTTCTCCATCTCTATCTGTGCTACGATTATTTTTCCACCCTCTGCCTTCTAGCTCTCAGAGCAGTAACTTTCCCGCACAGCACTGTAACTGAGAACACCAGCCTGACACTGACTGCTATTCATTAACACCCATTTAAATGCGAGAGGAAGAGAGACCTGTGTTTGTTGCGGGGATTATGAACAGTAATAGATTCTTTCTGGGGACTGTCATTTGCTTCTGGGATTTGCCTGCACTAAGCTTTGGGCTTTTAGTTTGTGATCAGTGGTGTTAACACTAAACCACACTTAAGAAAGTGCTCAGAGCCCCTGTTAGAAAGGTAAGAGCTCTTTTCTCCCTGGTCTGGTGTTAGCCCTCATATTGGGTCTGCAAGTGACTCTGCTGGGCAATACAAGGTTTGAGTCCTCTCCGCACAGTGTATCCACCAGACTTCTCTTGCCATGAATCAGTTTCTTCTTATCTCAGTCTGTCTTGCCTGCAGCTGAGATGCCATGGGATTCCCAGTTGGGTGCCAAACCTAAACTGGGGCTGCAGCCAGGATTTCTCATGGGTAGCTGATCTCCTGCAATGGCCCCATGCTGGAGCAGGGCTCCTGCAGGAGCACAGCAGGGAACCACAGGGAGACCAGCAGCACGTGAGCCTGCAGCCCGCCCAGCTCCTGGCTGCGGATCCCGACAGCCTTCCCTACCCATCCCACGGAGCTCTGCCGCACTTGGCACAGCACCCCGTCTCTCAGCGTGCAGCGTTGTCCTGCCTTTACTTCCTAGCTGCTTTGGCTGCCTGCCTTCCATCTGAGCTGCGTAAACTGAGCTGTGCCTCAGCCTTTCCCAACCCCATCGCCCCGCATTAACCCCCGCCAGCTGCCCCGCAGAGAGCTCTTGAGGAAACCTCTACCTTCTTTGCCATCCCGCACGGACTGTGCCCCTGGCCCTGCCCTTACAGACCCTGCCTCCCTCCCAGTGCTGCCTGTGCTGGCTCTTCTGGATCTATTCAATGCGACAGTGAGGTCCCCATCCTGTGGAAACTGAGAGAAGACCTTTTCTTGTTGTGAGAAGGTAACATTTAAAGGCATCCCTTGGGCTACCCTATCTGGCAGCCCAGCTGGTGCTCTTTTGTGTGAGTGCCACTCTTTTGAAATGCCAGCTCTGGTCTTAAAGGCAGCCAGCAGAAGGTACAGCCTTTATTCTCCCTTTTGATCGGGAAGAAGGAATAGTACAGATGACAAGACAAATGCAAAGATTGCCTTGTATGGGGAGAGGTAACAACAGGATTGCTGGTGTTCTGGGACTTCCCTTGTGTTTGTCTGTCTCTGGTCAGCTGGAGAGATTTAGCAGCAGATAGATGGCCTGTCTTTGTGTGTGCCTCACCAGCGGGTGCCCTTAGGAAATGCCAGACACATCTGATGGGGAAGATATAGGAGGGGCGACAACAACAGAAATAGGTAACAAAACTGGCCAGCTGGATTTGGACTCTGATACAGGAAACTGGGCATGATTACAGTATAAAATGAAGCAAAAGGGGTGGCTGCAACAGCTGGTGCTGGAGAGCATCCCAGATGGGCCTTTCACATCTTCACTGATGGAGGCATGGGGGTTGGAAAGCAGGTCCTACTTTGGTTCTTCTTCAGTTTGTGACCACTGGAAAGGCAGAAGAGCTCAGGCACTTTTGTTCTCTAGTGTCTTCTTGCTCAGGTCTGGTAAAATGTTTGCTATGTTTCTGAGTTCCTCTCTAAGTGAGTGAGTGTTATTATCCTTCTTGATTATCATCATCATATCATGTCAGCAGATAAAAGTAGGTAAAAGCAGTTTGCTAAGGACCACGTGGCAAGTCAGTTCACAGCTGTGAATGGGCTCCTCACACCCCACACGTGTGTGGACCACGCACTGGCCACCTCCAGCAAAGTGGGATTTGGATATATAGCTTGTGCTTTAGGAGGGGCACCTTACAAGCATCAGGTGGCTGGTTTGGTCTGAACTTGTGCGACATGCTGAAAACTACACAGGGAGTGAAGATAGTTAATAAGGCATGAGACGGGTCTTGCTAGATTGCATGGAGGTGGGTGTGGGCAGGTGTGAATTCACCAGAGGTCAGGAGCCGTGGATGTCGATATCTACATAGGCTCCACCTCCCTTTTTAACATGGGACTTAATCTATGGATTTCTCATGACTGTAAGTGGGATCCTGGAACAACGTTTGATTTTAGGGCAGTGGGCTGAACCCAAAGCTTTCCCTTGGAAAAAGCAAAGCCCTGCAGCACTTGTTCCATCACACAGTTGGCTTTTGGGGCCAGACTGAAAAATGGTGATAAAGAAACTCTGAGCAATTGGAAAGATGGCTTGGAGCTTTCTGTAGTCCAGGACTGCAATGTTTTATGGCTCTGCCTGGAGCTCAGATCTGAGGCATTTCCAGGTACCTCCATCACAGGCTACAAGTCCTTAAACTTGACTGGCAGCCTGTGGCAGACTGACACACGGTAAAAGGGAATAAAATAGAAGATCTGCACAATCTTTAACATCTACAATACTGTGGACCCAGTTCAGATGAGATAGAGGCTTCATCCTTGTTTAGTTTGAGGTCTTGGAGTCTCTGCCATGCCTCCCAGAAGCACACTCCCAGTGACAGCATCACTGGGAAAGGGAGGTGTAGTCGTTCTTTCCCAGCCTCAGAGAGGCTCTGTAACTTAGCAGGGATTGCAGATAGGGCTGTGAGATCTGATTCCCCTTCACAACTCTTGATTTGTAAGACAGTCATCGTCATGCTGTTCATCTGTTTTGACCTTCAGTTTTCTATGTGTAGACAAGGGTGGTGAAACACGGCATGTTGTGGCAAATAAAGGAGCTTCCCTTCCAATTGCAAACCATTTGAAGAATGCCTACTTGTATTCAGTATTGTTCTATTAGGGAATTAGGGGGGGCAAAAGGTTGAAACTTTTTTCCTGATGCTGCAAGGTCATCGAGTTGTCAGCCAGGATATGCTCAGGCTTGGTTTGGGTTTAGGCCAGGCATTCACAGCCAGTGCTTTGGGGACATGAATTTGCATTCCAGATGCTTCTCTGGGTCTCTTTCTATCTCGCCTTCACTTTTTTCCTAGGGCATCAAAGTTCATTTGCTGCCTGATTTGTCCCAGTGCTGGCTACTCAGCCAGGCTCTTGCATGGCAGATCCTAGCTGCAAGTCCCCAGATGAGGGTAGAATAGACAACGGTTGGTTTTAATCCTTGCTTGCTAGCAGCTTCATATTAATTCTTCATTAACTTTCAATCCCTCACCTCACCGGCTCTGGCATCTGTAATTAGCTGCTCTGAACACACTCCTGTTCACATTGATCTGTGGGGTTATGTAGTTCCTGCATGGGCCATCAGTTTGGCCAAGGGCCTCCATGAGGACTAGGTATCCTTCTTAAAGAGACTTTCCCTCGTAGGAAGATCCTGAGGGCAGGGAGGACACCAAGAAACCAGCGGCTCAAAGCTGCTTTTGCCGGAGGCTCCTGTAGTGACTTCTCTCGTCCTTGGCACCGTGTTTCCAGGAGGGAGATCCCACTCGCCTAGCTCTGTCTCCCCAAGGTTGTGCAGTGCCAGCTGGTCTCAAGAGAGACAGAAACAAGTTATTTCACTCCTTATCTTAGGTTGTGGTGTGCATCCCAAACTGGGTACCACCAGGAAAGGGAATTAGATACACCCTCCCTCTCCTCCATCTAGTTTTTTCAGCTAGCCTTAGTGCTAACACTTCTGAGTATTTCCAGGCAATAACATGCCCCTCTTTCCTCAGTTCACTAAATTATACACATATTTCATTCTTTTAACCTTTCCTTGTAAGTCAGCCACTCAGAATCTGAACATTTCTTCATCTTCCTTATGCATCTCTGAACTCCCTGTGATATATCTCTCGCTTTCTGACAGCCAGGCCCTTGACAGGGGTACTTCCAGGCCCCTGTCCTTCTCATAGTGCCCCCAAGGCTGACGTGCCAAGAATGAAGCATTTCAGGGGATCATGTAGAAGGGAGATTATATAGGAAAGTCTCTTTTCCTGTCTCTTCTCCTGACTTCTCACTGCTGCATCTCAGAAGGGCGTACCCGGATGGGAATGCAGCATCCCAAGTGCAGACAGGCTATGGACATATAAGTAAGGGTTATTATTGCCTCTCTGCTCTCGGGTGTAATATGTCTGTGTATGGAGACCAGAAACACTGAAGAGCAACAGCGTGACTAGAGCTGTGATTATTTTTTGGTTTGCCAGCTGAATTGAAAAAAAAAAAAAAAAAGAGAAAAAGTGTTTCGGGTCAACCCTGAGTGAATGTTTAAAAATGTTTTTTCACTGAAACAAAAAAGGAAAAAAGTCAGCTGAGGAGATTACTAAAAAGATGCTGCAGGAAGACAAACTGAGATGGTGGGTGGAGGGTAGGGGGCTGTGATACTGTTTTCAAAGTGAGAACTGGAAATGCTTTGAGATGTCTTGGCTATGGCTTTGGTTTAATGGCAGAAAAAAGCTTTTGGGAATTGCTGTGTTTGAAAGAACTTGAAGTTGGTGTTGGTTCACAGGGTCTTTGCGTCCCTCTGAAAACGTGGGGCTGGGATGGTACAGGCAGTGTGGCACAGGCAGTACTGCCCAGCACTAGCAAAGAAAGAATGGCTGCTTGCTCCAAGACTGCTTCCAGGGCAAGCAGTGACTGAGGACACGGGTTGTCTTTCTGCAGCTGATGGCCACGGCCAGGGCAAGGAGAGGGCTGTAAGCTGCGCAGCATATGTCAGGTGTTAGTGGTGAACAGGGAGAGGCAAACGTGCATCCTGGGCTCCCCAGTTCAAGTGGAATGTAGCAAAACTGGTGTGGGTCCGACAGAGGGGCATCAGGATGGTCAAGGGCCAGGAGCAGAAGTCCTGGGGAAGAGAGGTTGAGGCAGCTGTACTTGCTCGGTCTGGTAAAGAGGAGGCTGTTATCAGCCCTTGGCCCCCAACTGTTTCAAGGACAATTTCAAAGATAACAGAGCCAAAATCTTACCAAGTAGTATTAGACAATATAATAGGGAACAGCAGCCACAACTGGTAGTGCTGGAGGTTCATATTGGACATGAGGAAATGTTGATTTCCTCAGGGGATTTCAAGAGTTGGCCAGGCGAAGCCATGATGCCCTTACGTAGAGCTGGAGACAGCTTCAAGCAGGAGGTTGGATGGGATGCCTCTGGAAGTCCCTTGCAGCTAGCATTTCTGCCACCCCCTTCTTGTGCCACCCCAGCCATGCTGCCGACTGCTTCTTCCTCACACCGTCCTCTCTGTCTTCATCTGCGTCTGTGTCCTCCCTTGGACAGCCCAGGTGGATGAAACATTGCCAGTGGCACTTGCCCGTCAACCCTGGAGAAAGCTGGATGCCTCCAGAGGTTACCGCTGGGGCTCTGCAGGCTGTCCCTGGGCCGGCTGGGGCATGCAGCTGTGGCCCAAGGCTGAGCCCCGGAGCTATGCTGGAGCCAGCCCAGCAGGCAGGGTAGCCTGCCTGCCCCGGCACTCCAGCGCCCGGTTTCTCTCTTACAGGCTCCTTGAACCTGCTAGTTCGTGTGCGGAACAAGCGAGCCATCGACACCCAGGTCTGGTCGCTCAGTGGGAACCGGGGAAACATGTGGCAGCAAGCACACGTGCCCATCAACCCGCCCGGGCCCTTCCAGGTAAGTCAGGTCCACAGCCAAGGAGCCACCTGTCCTGTCCACGTGCCATGGGCTGTAGGAGACTTCCCAGCAGACATCTGCCTCCGTGGCAGAGGGGCTGGTTGGGCACAGGGAGGGCACTGGGAACTCCCCACTCCCAGGGTCACTGGGGCAAGGCAGGAGCTTGGTGGATGCACAGAAATCCAATCCACATCTCTCTGAATCCACCCAATGTCGTTACGTGCAAGCATCTGTTTGGCACTATAAATTTTCTGATTATTGCTGGTCTGGAAACTGCTTGTCAAAGAGCTCCTTCTGGTACCAGGTCTGTGTGACAGGTCTCTTGGTGTTGAGCAGCTGGGGGATGCTGGCCTGTTGGTGTAAAGTGACTCTGAGCGCTAGAGGTTTCTTCTAGCGTGGTGCTGCAAGAGCCCACCCCGCTGTCCCCCTCGTTTAGGACTGTAGGACAGATTGTGAATATGGACTGGGCACTCTGTATCTGCTCATCGAGTCATTTATATGCACCCAGGGCTGCTTTGTTACTGGATGTTTTATTGCTGATGTTTTTTGCCCAACACGCTACTTTGCTGTTGTAGGGTTGTTTGTGAGAGCTGGGTCTGTGCAGGCTGGTGAGCTGTGGTGCTGTGGCACTGTTCCAAAACACCCAGCACGCTTTTGGGTGCTTGAAAATAAATAAGAATTTAGTTGCTCTTGCAAGCACTGTTCAGTATTGGTTGGTTTGTTAGTGCAGCACACTTAACAAAGCAGAGCTCTGCATGCTCATTTATTACTCTACAGATGCTCAGCACACAGGGCTTGGTCCCGTAAGCAGTGGGGTCCGGCTCTCCAGACCCTATGAATACTGGAGAAATGGGAAGGAATCATTCACTTGGGGACCTGATAAGATCTGGTCTGTGCCCTGCTCACCTCTGCAGAGCCCTGCAGCGTTGAAGGGTCCTCCACAACTGTAGCCTCACGCTGGGCTCTGTCACATGCTCTGCTTTGCAGATCATCTTCGAAGGTGTCCGGGGCACTAGCTATGAGGGGGACATTGCCATCGATGACGTCACTCTGAAAAAGGGGGACTGTCCAAGGAAGCCAATTGGACCAAATAAGGGTGAGAGTATACATGCCTCAGAGGAAAAGGAGCTGGTGGGAGTACATACATGTGAATGTATGTGCTAGGGACGCACGGCTGATTTCAGACCACATTTATGTATTGGTGGGACTCAACAAGATGGGTGACTCCATCAGCAGAAGTCAGCAGAGGGGCTGTCAGACTCTTGAACTTGTTCTCTACAGTCGTAAGTTAGCAAGAGCTTATAGGAACAAGCAGATCCCATAGGGACTGTGCTGCCAGACACCAGTGTGTTGAAGTCTGCACCAGTATGTTGGGTTGGGGGTGTCATCCCCAAGCAGCTGAAGGCTTCTACAATATCTCATTTCCTGGAAGCCCTAGATATGGGAGCTTTGGAAAGGGAGAGACCTTCTGCAGGCTCTTAATGGCCTCTGCAGCATTAAGTCAGTCCTTTTCCAGGAAAAAAACCCTGCCTTTTGGTGCCTGGAGCCAGGGAGGGCTGGGCTTATTCCCATTGCCCTCTGAGCAGAGAGGCACAGCCAGGCAGGGTATTGGACATGCAGGACGGAAGCAAGCCACCCAAGCTGTGTATCACCTCCCTCTCGATCCTGACAGTGAGTGCTTGAGCTAGATCCCACCAGCCCTTTTCCAGTCCATCCACATCATCCTGGTGCCAGCATTGCAGAAATGGAGGCAATCCCACTCTCACTGAGCTGCACCATAGGCTGAAGCCATAGCAAGTTGAGTAAGCAGTAGGTAGGCATTAGTCCTTGGGTGGAAATCACCGGTGTTCCTCGTGCCTTAGTCCTCCATAACATGCCTCAGATGGGCAGGAGAGCAGATGTTCAGAATATGCAAACCAGAACCAGACAGGCACTTGCGAGCAAGGTTCAATTTGTCTGATTTATTTTTGAAGGAAAAAACTTTGTTGAGAAAGAGTCACTTCCAGCAATTTTCTTAACTCCAAAGGTGAAGGGGGAAACAAAACATCAAAGAAGTCAGAACACCCTAAAAATTTCAACATTTTGGGTGCAGTTAAAGGTCTGTTTCAGCCTGGGATGGTCAAGCTGTAACCAAAACACAAGCAGAACCTTTTGTTTGGCTCAAGTTGAATCTTCTGGGGAAGAAAGGAAGGTTGGATTGCAAAAGTAACTAAGATTCAACCTTTTCTCCTGAGTTAGAAAAGGAATAAATTTGGGAAGCCTTGAGGATGTCTAGGGAAACTAGGAAGATCTTCCAATAGATCTGGGAGGTGTTTCGTGGTTCAGGGTGGGAGGAGAGGCTAAGACACTGATGTGCGCTGATTTGTTTGATGACATCTGGGTCTGTCCCAATACTAATTCTTTTTCTCTCTTCTCGGCTGGCAGCGGTTGCTCTTCCAGGAAGCAGTGTCCCGGCCCTGCACAGCCCTCGTCTTTGTGGCCCATTGACTTTCTTCCTTTACGTGCTGCTCAGATGATGGCAAGTGAGCGCTCCTGTCTTCGGACCGAGACATTCCTGCGCCTTCCCTACTCAGCCACCTCTGCTCCTCTTTCTCCCCTCCTCACTGGCACACCAAAGTGTCCATATGTTACCAAAGACTGACAGGCATGACCACGCAAAGGGATCTGGTTCAGAACTGGAGCACTCCTTGAGAAAGTCATAATGTCTAGAACAAATTTTAAAACTAAAGACAAAAATTTTTTAAAAGCACGTGCACGAGAGAGAGAGAGAGAGGAAGGAAGGAAAGAAACAAACACACAGAAAAGAAGGAATGAAAGACAAAAAATAGGAAAGAAGAAACGTGAAAAGCAAATGAAGGAGGAAAAAAACACCCCCATGTTTCCTTGGGAATGTCGGACGGGGCTTCCTCAGGGAAGTGGGAACTTGTTTTAAACAAACAAACAAAAATATATTAAAGCACAAATTTCTACCAGAACAGTTACCTTCTTTACTGCAGAGCCCACAGCTTAGTGGATGATATACCGCAGTACTCCCCTTGTCTCCCCATGCTTTCCCGCTGGCTGGGGCTGCCCCACTCCAGCTACAGCTCCCGGCAGTAATGCCTGCCTCGACCGTGGGGCAGCAGCCGCCCTGCGTGCTGGTGGCTGGAGCATCTTGCCTCTCACCGCATGTGCTTCAGTGTCTCCATCCATCCGTATCTTCCAGGCTCTCATGTATTTAATTGCCCCCTGTGTGGTTTGCTTTGGCCTTTCCCCACCGCTCTGTGCTTCTCGCCCGCCAGCCTGAAGAAGATGGAGCAGGAGTGGACCCGTCACATGGACCGCGCTGAGTGGTGGAGAAGTCCTGGCTGGATCCGGCTGCAGCGTTGGCCTCTGAGCGCCTCTTTCTCTCTCAGCACTCTTGCTGGGCGGGGAAGCTATGAGAGCAGGTCTGAGCTGCAGACAGAAAGGTTTCTCTGTGGTGCTGAGGGATGGGGCGGGGTGGGGTGGTAAGGGGGGAGCAGTTGCACATTGGCTTCCCCCTGTGAACGCTGGGATGACAGTCGCCTCTGCCCTAAGCCCAGGATTTCTCCTCTGCCTCTCTTTCATTACCTGTTTATTGTGGTCTTTTATTCCATTGCTTAACTTGCCCCACCTCAAGCTTTTTGGATTATGGGAAGAGTCAGGCATTTAAACCTCCTTCAGCCAGAGAGCGGGTCCCATGCTCATGACCCAGCCCCTGGGCCAGCGGTTCAGGCAGCTCCGACACTGCCCACACACCTTCTGAGGCCTTTTAGCACACACAGTGCGTTAGCTGCAGAGTGGGCAAAGCGTGGCAACAGCATCGCTGCTCAAGGGAGAGGTGGCTGAATTTTGTCAGCACGTGCAGTCTCGCAGGCACTCAGCTTCCACTGCCAAAGTCGAGGGCAGAGGAGCTGAAAGGTGGAACAGGCAGGAAAGTGCCCCAAGAAGGATGGAGGCAGGAAGCATGACCCAAAAGAGGGGCTTGTGCTGAACTGTGGCCCCATTTGCCACTGAGGAACACGGAAACAGCAATGGCGGAAATTAACCTTTTTCCTGCTGGCATTACGAAAGGGTAAAGCTCGTGCGTCTCTGCTGCAGAACTGCAGCAGGCCTGGCCTGACCTCCTCAGCGTGGAGGCACGTGCTGCTCCAGATGAACCCCCAGGAGAAGGGTCTGCCCTGCACCGGGCAAGTGGGAGCTGTGAGATAGCCTTGTTGCGACTGGAAGCAGCTCTGGGCATGACTTACCTCCCTGCACAGGGCAGAGTTAGCCCCACAGGGCTGTGAACTGGGGTTTACCAGCCTACACCCTGGCAGTTCTGTTAAGTGGGACTCTTCTGTCTAAAGGACACCCCATCCAAACTCCATTGTCTGGGGTACCACAGATGTACAATGAGCTAGCTTTCTCACTGGAGCCCCAGTACTCATGGCTCCTTACCCATTTCTGATGAATAGGTCAGCTTCTCTGAGACAGCTGTGTTTCTAAAATCACCTGAAAGTATTAGAGGCTTCCTGCATTGCTCGTCTTCCAGCAACAGCTGGTGCCTCATTTCCTCCACTGGTGGAGGAGGAAAGCTCTTATTTAACTCCCAAGAGATCCAGTTTGGAGTCTTGAAACCCATCACTCTCCAGCTCCTGGAAGGGCATTCATCTGCACTAATGCTCCCCGGCCACCATCAGAGAGAGAAAGGACATCAGCTCTGAGGGACAAGGGGATCTCCTTCACAGGACAGTGAGAGGGCATGATGCAGGTCGGCTCCTGTTGCTTTTTTCCACTTCCAAGAACGAGGACTGTATCTTTCCTGTCTCCACTCCTCCCTCCAGAGCCCAGACCTCAATCACACTGCATATTTGACCGGGAGACCTGTGGCTGTCTCCCAGGGCCAGGCGGTGTTGTGGGATGCTGTGGGTGCCGACAGCGATTCTGGTTCTTGCTGTGTGTTGCCGTTTTCATGGGCAGCCAGTGCCAACATCATCTTTTAGCAGACTTCTTTCAGTCCTATGCTCTTCCTTTCCTCCATGCTTGTTGGAAGCCAGAAGTCATCACCCCACTCCCGGTAAGAGTCCACTTTCACTCCTAGGAGAGGGACAATGCTTTCCAGGGGCCCTTGGGTGCCTCATGATGGCTCCTGATCTGTCAGCAGCAAACCATTCGTGTGCTGGTTCCAGGGGGCTTCTGCTGGGCACAAGGTGGAGACAGGAGCATTTCCCCATTGGTAAGAGCCCAGGAAAACCACCTCACCTTCCAGGCTCTGAGGCAGTGACCCTTGTGTCCTTGCTTCTACTGGCTGCTTACCCAGGGTTGCACAAGCATGTTTTGCTGATGTTTACTGGGCAGCAGAGGTGCTGTGGGGCTGGGGAGGTGCAGCCTGAAGGTTCGGGATCACAGACAAAGCGTTATCTGTGAGGCAAGTGGCAGCAAAGGGGCACCACATTTTTAGAAAGGGACACCTGCAGGGAGGGTGTCCATGCCCTGCTGCCAGCTGCTGCGAGGAAGGATGCAAGTGCCTCACCAGGCTGACCGACGATGCAGGGGGCAAGAAGCCCGTCGGTGGCAGTGGGTGCAGGGCAGAGCAAGAAGATCATCCCGGCCAGAGGTGAAGCCTTCTCCTGCTGTCAGGCGCGAGCCCACCAGCGTCAGCAGAACTCTCAGGGAGCCCCTTCCCGCTTAGACCTCTGCTCCTCTCTGGCTAGAAAGCAGCTGGTGGTGAGTTTGGGGGAAAGTCATTAACCCAAGTGCCTCGGCTTGTCAGAAGTACCAAGGACGAAAGGAAGGACCTCATTTCCCTGGCAGATGCGCTGAGAGAGTGTAGCAGAGGAAAGAGGCACTTCAGCAGCGAGGATGAGCAGCTGTGCAATAATGGTGTGTGGGGAGAAAGGCCGTGTCCCTCCTCCTGAGGGCAGTGGTATTTGTGCTTTACTACCCCGTGCTTGAGAGGGCAATTCTCCTTGCAGTGGTAATGCATCCCAGGTGAGATATAAAGCCATGCTCCTTACCCCTTGCAATTAAAGATCCCCTCACACTTTTCGCAGTGTTCTGGCTAAATTACAGTCCTTAAACTCAATTACAGACTGTCTTCTTAAGTATCTGTTGCAGTCCCAACATTATGTTTCTCTTCCTGATGTTTTTATGTTGCTCTGTGCCTATGGAGTAGCTGCTTTGTTCCACTCCAGAAGTGGCTGCATTTCAGTGATGGTGGAGATTATTCCCGTACACAGTATGGAAGTCCCTGCAGAAGAAAAGTGCAATATAAATTTAAGAGACTGCTTTTATTTACAAGGAGACCTCTGCTTGGTAGTTGTAGAAATACATTAGGAAGAATGCTGTGTGGGTGTTAGCCAATATATACTCAATTTTTTTTTTTCAGGGTGTAAAATGGAAAATATGTGAGTGTGCAGGCTCCTGGGTATAAGTTGTAGATATTAGAAGTAGTGAATGCTACTGTGTAGTTAAAAGTGGAGCTTACAAAGAAACTTTCATTTGAAACCTCTTTTTGTAGTTGTTCATTGTATTCTGAAAAATATAATTTTTTATAATAATTTTCCACAGTTCAGTGCGAGTCCCAATAACAGGTCATCAACAGGACTTTAATCCTTGGCTTTTAACAATATGAACCTATGAATTCCTACCACTTGCTCCAAAAAGCAACTCCTGGCTGGTAATAGTAATAGACTATTTTTCTTCCACGTAGATCAGCCACTGGAAAGCAATGGAGCTAATATGTTTCTTCTGACGTGGAGTTAAGTAATTTGGAATGCCTGAGCGCAACTCTTCCCAGCCCTATGGGAGTGAAAAAAAAGTTTCATCTATACGAAAAACTCTATGTAGTGCACAAACGGTTTGGAAATTGCTAAAGTGTTGTGATTGGCGTGCATGCAGAGCTGCCCCGGCAGGGCTGCGTGGCGTGCTGCCTGAAGAGCAGCGGTAGCAGCAGTGATATGGAGCCCTTCTTCTGGAAAGCAGCTTGCTTCTGGAAGGAAACAGGGTGGCAATCAGGGAAAAAGTAGGGGGGGTTAGATGTTCAGGCTGGTAAATTTCTTGGAAAAATAATTCATGGATGTATGAGTGAGTGTAGTAAACATGATACAAATTGTATTTTATTCCCTGTTGCTATTCAAAGTACGGAAATGTAATTCCTTTCTGTACGAAATCCTGTGGATGCACTATGCCAGAATGACACGAAAATGCTTTGGTACCAAAGGGAAAGCAGGGTCTGGATTCCTCCTCCTCAGCCCATCCCTATCACTCTTTGCCAGGAAAAGCGCCCTGCTTTTGGTTTGGTGCCCTGTGCTTCTCAGCCTGGGAGGGACAGTCACTGGGAGCTGCAAGCGGTGCTGGTGGGAGAAGCATCCCTCCGTCGCACCATCGCTGCCCTGAGCCTTGTCTCCAGCGTGAAGCGGTCCCTGTGCAAGGTGCTGGCAGGAGCAAGCCCTGCTCCCCGCTAGCTCTCAGTGAGGCGCTGGCAGGGAGTTTTACCTGTGGGAATAGCCAGGGGGTCTTTCTTGCTGCCCTGAGGGACCCTACCTGGCCCAGGCAGTGACAGGCAAAGGAGCCAGGGTGTTTCCCCTTCTAGATGGGGTAAATGGTGTCACCTCACTCCACTCAAAGACACAAAATTTGCCTTAAAGCTCTGGGAGTTGCTGCTTCAGGTGTTGCTGTTTCAGTCCCCTCCGTATGTCGGAGCCAGGCAGATATCCATCTTTCCCTGGATATGCTGCCGCACCCCTTTGCCTGCTGGATGCTTTTGGACGGCCTAGCAACAGCGCGGAGGGACGCATCACCGTGGGCTCTGTACTTTAAGCTGGGTGCGATGGGACGCAGTACTACAGTGCCAAGCAATGCCCAGCTCTTGCACCCAGGGAGCAGGACCATGCTTTTTAGTGAGGACAAGAAGTTGCATTGTGAGTATCTCCTGTGCAAGAGAGCCCTCCTCACACTCCTGGCTTTGGCAGAGACCAGTTTTGGTCCCTTGCTCTTTGTCCATTAAACTGCCCTGACATCTTGTCTTTTCCAGGCTGCCCTCAATGTGGGTGCACCCCTGTTTGTACAGGCAGCAAGAACACAGCAGTGGAACCCTGTGCAGGCTGCAGGTGAAACCAGGTGTTGCTGAGATTTGTATTTGCTTTGGCTCCGCTGATAACTGCTCGTCTCACTCAGCCTGGGAAGGCATTTAATGCAGACAAAAGGCATTTGCAGAAAAACAAGTGCTGGAGAGCTCTGGAAATTGCATTTTAACAGGGCCCAATTCACACTCCATGGTAATAACTGGCAGCTGGTGGTTTCCAGCAGGGAGCTGAATAGCCCTGGTGCACTCCGCATCCCAAATGATAGCTGTGGTATATATGTGTTTTTCAGTGCTCCCCTTGGGAGTAAGACACATGACAGTTTGGCTCACCATCTGCCACCACCTAGCCCACCACAGGGGGATTCTGGGGTCTTCTGATGGCTGCTTGCAGCGTGGTATGGTCACATCAAACCAGAGAGAGCCACTTGTGCCCTGGAGGCCTTAAACATCCCGAGGAGCACTGCAAGACAACCCAGGGCCACCTTCACCCAACCTGCCTTTCCAGAGGGTGAGGGGGTGCAGCTTACAGGGAGCTGTACTCTCCAGGACACCCATGGAAGAGCAGTGCCATCCCACTCCATTTTGGCTGAGTGAGGTGTATATAAGGTGACTCTTTTGCTCTCAGCATTACAGCTGCTCAGGGCACAGGCTGAGCCCAAACCAGGCAAGAGCGAGTGCAGCCCCACTTCCCTGTGTGCATCGCAGCCCCTGTGGGCAGGCGCCGACTGGTTTTCTTTTGGTGACTGTGATACACAATGCAGCACTGAGATGAAGCTGTCTCCAGGTGTTGCCTACACTGTGTAGGCCCAGTACTGGTAAGGCATTTATCCTAGCAGGTTCTAAAGGGATCAGAGCTGAAAACTAAGGTGTGGGCATGTTGCAGCTGCCAGCAACACAGCAGGGAGGAGACAGGACTTGAAAGCCCCTTTTGGAGGCAGCAACATCTCCATCCAGTCCCCACCTTTCCCTTCTCCCACTGCCCACACTCCATCCCTGAGCACCCTCCAAGGTGGGGGCATTTGGTATGTCTTGTCTCCCTGGGCCTTCTTCTCGAGAACCTGCTATGGGTATCAATAAACAGAGCGACAGCCAGGAGAAGCCGTAGCAGCATGGTCAGCTCAACGCCTAAATTGTGGTGAGAGGAGAAAATCGATTTCATTCTCTCTTTGAAATGCCACAAGCATTGACTGGAGGCAGTATTTAAGTCTTTTGTATAGGTGGCAGCATGTACCGCATAGAAGCTGAGCAGCGGGGGACTTGTGAGCACGGGAGGTTTCCCTGGGAGAATTCAGATGCTGATGGGGGAAGGTATTTATAGACTGGGAGCAAAGGAGCTTTCTTGTGCATTTATTTGTTCTTTTCCTGGAGGCTCTGGCATGTAACATCCTGGGACAAGAAGACTCTCTCAGAGTTTGCTGGAGGTGACCTTTTCCTCTCATCAAATCTTATGTTTGTCCTTCTGTGCTGCCCATCCCCAGCTTCTCAGTGCATTGAAGTAACTGGTGACATCAACGCTGGGTAAAGTGGCTTAGTGTCAGTGCTTTCAAATAGATGAGCTTGGCCTGTTTTCCCAGTTCTTGAGATCTTCTAGATTTACCGTCTCACAGCATGCATTCATCTCTCAGGACATTCCCCAAAAGCTGTGGATGCTACAGATATGTGGCTCTTCATTGTGGTTTTGGTCACAGCACTTGCCTGACAGCACGGAGACAATCTCTAATCTCTAGATGGGATCGAAAATTTGGTACCAGCATGGTTTTGCTTGGGTCTTTTTTCCCAGCCAGAACCATCCCGCCTGTATCGCACTGCACATAGTGGAGGAAAAGGGCCGCTGCCCAATATGTGACTGTCTCGTGGAGAAGCAACTGTGGCACCTCCTGCCTTCAGCCAGGAGTGTCAGACAGTGTTTCCCACACTCTTCCTCACTCCATCCCCCTGCTCCGTACTTATCCTCACCAAGTGTTTCATTTCCAGCCTGGAGAGATCAGCAGCAGACTTCATCCCTGGATCCCATAGAAGGGGATCACGCCAAAATCCCGTCCTCAGCTTGCAAGGGGCACGGAGAACCAGCTCAGGCCCAACGGTGAGCCGCTTCAGTGGGATCCAGTGCCAGTGGGACTATGCCACCCTCATGCTTCCAGGTTGCCAAGGCCAGTAGAAAGTATACTTTGACCTGACAGAAGCGTTTAGAAACACTCCCCCAAAAGGAGCTACACACAGACTCTGTGTATTTGGGGATACTATGGAGGATGGGTGGCGTCCTCTGGCATGTCTTGTTTCTTTTCCCATTGGTACCCTGGGTGCGGACCCCAGGACAGAGCCCCATTCTCCACCCACCTCCCTCATTGCCACCACATCTTGTCCCATCCTCTCTCCGCATCTCATAGGGTGCCACCACTGTCGTCGAATGGAGCTGGGACCCTCTCGCCACCACAATACTAAGCTGTCCACAACGTTAAAAGCACAAACACAAAGGGACTGAACTGAACCTTTTAAACAGGGTGAGATGTTTTATAAGCATTGCCTCATCCATCCACCCTCCCCAACCCTGACACACCCATCATGTAACCTATAGACTCTCAGCGTGGATTGTTTCATTCAAATAAAGCTGCAGTACTCGAGTGGGTGAGCCTGCGTGTCCCTCTGTGCTGGGTTGGGATGACAAGGTGCAGCCTGCAGTTTGTGCTCACAGTGGCTGGGGCAGGGAGAATCTGGTATTGCTGCCTAACACTGAGGTGCATGACAGTGTTTGACCCTTGGGTCTTCCCAAAACATCTGGTTAGGTCCCTGGGGAAGGCTTCTCATTTTTTCTTAAACCCCACCACGGCGGCTGGGCACAGGACATGGCACGGGCAGGTCTGGGTCGCTTCGTGCTGTGGGAGCCTTGTGAAGGGAGCACGGGGTGGGCGGCGCAGAGCCCTCCCCTGATGTGCCCTTACCCAGCACTGCTGCCACCTTTCCCAAACCTCCCCTTTCCCCCCAGACCTGCAGCTATTGAGGCTGCTGGCTCCTGCTGCCGCTAAGCAAAGCTGGTCCTCTTCTGTCCGTTGCTCTTGGCCTCTCTTGCAAGGAGAAGAGACGGGGCAGCAGCTCCAAAACTAGTAGGTGTGAAACAAGCCGGCAGCCGTGGGATGTCAGTGTGGCCCCAGGTCCCCTTGTCCTGGTACTCCTCTCTACCCCGGGGTCTCCAGCATGGGTCCAGCTACTCCATGGGCCCATCAGAGAATGGGCAATGCCAGCCATGGCCCACGTGATGCCTAAGATGTTCTTGGGTGAAGGTGTCTTCTCTGTGCCAAGAGATCTGCAGGGTTACTCAGCTACAGCCTAAGTAAAAATTGCCTTATCCCAGCACTGTGGTTAGAGCAACACTTAAGAGAACTGGGTGTGAGAGCCAAACATGGTTTTGTTTTACGTGCCACAAGCTGCAACTGTTGGCTGAAGCTACACAGATGATAAAACATTAAAACAGCACCCAGCTACCTGCCCTGACTGTGGGCCAGTGGGTCACGTAAGCTACAGCCATACCCTCTGCTTCTGCTTGTGTTAAGGATGCTGAGTCAGTGGCACCTTGGGCTGCTTGGAGAAAGTTTGGGACAGGGCTCAAAGCAATGCAAAAAGGTCCTCCCAGCCAACCCAGCATTTCTGCCTCCTATGGTCCCCTCGCAGTGAGCAGTTGTGAAACCCGCTGGCAAAGCGGATGGCTGGTTACTTCAGGGGAAAGTAATCGTGCCTAGTAAATGCTTCCTTTATTCTGTCTCATAATGAAAAATAACTGCTCCAAATGGGAGTCTGCAGGGAGCCAGATACTGGAATTACTGTGGAGCTTGAGGTCTTAAAGATGGAAAGTACTATTAAACAAACATACATATGTGCAACATACATATATATTATAGATACGCATATATATGCATGCCCATAGCATTCTTGTCTGTCACTCCTGCACAAGTTCAGCTCACCCTTGTCACGCACATGCTGAGACACAAAGCCCAACTCTGCCATGACTTCTCCTCAGGGCCCCCCTCCTTTAGCACACGCGCCAGAACAGCTCTGAGGCTGGGCAGGGGCTAGGCAGGAAAGCAGGCGGAGGTTTGCAGGAACCTAGCTTCATTTCTTGCACAAGCTGGGAGGTAAATGAGGCAGGGGGGCAGCCAGAGAAGGAACATGTAACGTTGTTAAATATCACCCAGAGAGCTGGAGTCTGCTCCAGCCACTGATCTTTTATCCTGTCACCTTGTATGTTTGTCATTAATTGTTAATTCCACCTGTTCTAGATGTCCCCACACTAGGGTCTGCTTTGCAGAAGCACTCGCATCTTTCAGTGTGGTGTTGGGTATAAAATTATACATACTCTAAAAGCATGGGCTCTGGCTCTCTCAAACAGGGCACCACCATTAAGAATTACCTCTGATAATCCAGACCTTACTTTTAGTTTTTGTCTATGCCTTGCACCCCATCTGCGGTCATTCTCACAACCTACACACTAATATATTCCTGGACTTTATGTTGCAATTCTTCCCTGAGGAAGAAGAGGATGTGCCATCAGATTAGAAACTAGGCTGAGGTCCAGGCTGTTCGTGCAAGGTGCTCTGTACTATTGATTGTACAGCTGCTATGGCTCAGCCCCTCCTGCATGCGCTGCAGACAGCAATATCACCTCCAAAGGTAGAAGCAATGCTAATTTTGTTAAACCTTGATCACTGGGAATGCCCACCAAAAAGGCCACAAGGGAGTGAGCTGCTTTTGTCTTTGGCTCGGTGATTTGATGCTGTGCAATAAATAAAGCCTGGAGCCAGACAGTGAGTGATGAAGATCGAAAGGAGTATTGGCTGCATCTCAAGTGAGTACAGCCCCTCACATGAAACCTGCAGAAACACTAGTTGTACAGTCATTAAGAAGAGAACCGTAATGCAGATACACAGGGATGCTTCGCTGCGCTTCTGCGGGCTCCTGGCTGGCTGAGCGTGGGATCACTGGCTTTGCACCATCACACACGCCTTGTTGGCAGACTCATGTTCCCACGCAGGGCTGCCTTGGTACGTGGTGCTTAGCAGAAGCTATCTCCTGCTGTGCCAACATGTGAACCCAGCTCTCGTAGAGTCTCTCCCCTCCCCGGGCAGGCAGCAGAGGAGAGGTGCTGCTCCTCCCAGATGGGGACCCAAGAACATCTTGCAGAAAGGGGTGAGAAGCACAGTTGGGCAAAGATGTGGCTGAGAAGGTGCTTCTGGCACTGGGGAGGGTGGAAAGCTGTAGAGCACCAAGCTAGGACAGCAGGCACCAGGTTTGGGTGAACAGCCCTGCTTAGCAAGGAGGAGGACAGGAACCACTTGTGTGGTTCCCTGCTAGGTATCTGGGGGATATGGGGATCAGGGACGGGGAAGAAGATGCAGCTCTGATCTGTGCAAGGCTGTGCCTCAGCAGAGGCAGGTGCAGGGTGCCAGCAAGGCGGTAGGCGTGCGAAAGCAGGGAAGGCAAGGCTGCGTGCACATAGGTGCTACAGGCATACATGGGATTGTGCATACGTATAAGGGCTGTTTGAGGGGCAGATCATTTCAGCATGTCCTATGGATTCCTTTTTCCCTCATTTCTCTGTCCTCCCAAGTTCCCAAGCAGTCTTGTCTGGCCATGAGTCTGTGGCTGTTTCCCAGAGAGGAAGAGAATACTTATTATGAGCCAAAACTGCAGAAAATGCAACAATCTGGATTTTAAACATTCTGACCCTGTTATTTTAAAAAGACCAGAGAAAAAAATAAATGATGCTGACTGGAGAGGAAGATTTATGGCTTCTACAACAAGGCCAGGATTTATAAGCAGAACAAAGTGACCTAAAAAGCAGAGAAGATTTAGAGATACAGGCTGTAACTACAGCCCACCACAGCCGCATCCTGCCAGCCCATGTGAGCCCCAGAGCACAGCAGGGTCGTGAGTCTGGCTGGGAAAGCCTTGTCCGTCAGCTCGGTGTGCAGGGGAAGATGTGTCGGATTAGATTATGCTTGGGTATCTGGTGATGGAGGGCGCACCTCCCTCTAGCTGCCTTTCTCCACACACACACACTGCCATGCTCTTCCAGCGTGTCGTCCCTTATACCCACCACAGATCTATCCGCATGAGGCTCTGCCTGTCCCTGACTCCCTCCCCCAGCCCTTCTCTATCAGCAATAGCCTTGTCCTGATGCTAGCTGCAGATCTGCTCCCGGCTTTTCGCTCCCATTGGATCTCTGACCCCGCAGGCGAGGCTGGGAAACCCTTCTTCCTCCATGGCCCACCCCTAGCACTGTCCCACCTTGTGTGGGGACAGCCACCTTGACTCCCTTCAGCTTCTCACAGCTGCATCTTGACCCTCTTTGCTCTCTTGGGGACTGTTGATGGGAGGAGGCAGAGGGTACAGCCTGGTCCCCAGGTTGCCCATCTCCTCTGGCCTGCCCTCATGTCCCTTGGAGCAGGGGAGAAAAGGGGAGAGCCCACGTCCATGTGGGACAGACGCAAGGGAAAAGGACCTCCAGGGGCAGGGCTGCAGCCAAGGTAGGGGGGTGCTCTGCATCCCAGAGCTCACTGCCCTGTCCTCCTGGTTCCCCTCAGGCCTCGATATGCTGGAGCCCTCCACACCAGCTCCATTACCTCATCTAGCATAAGGCAAAATCACTGCCTGCTGCCGCATGTCGCTTTTGGCACAGAGCCGGTACTCCTCCCCTGCGCAGAGAGGGAATGGGGATTAATTAGCTAATGACTTCACATCGCCTTGAGGAGAGACGGGCTAGCCCAGCGCCCGATACCTCATAGCTGGTGGCTGGGGGGGGACGCCAGGCAGGATGAAGGTTTCAGCAGCCGAAGCCTGGAGCTGCCCCGTCCATCCCTGCTCCCTGCGGGAGCGTGCTGCCAGAGAGAGCCATCATTCTCTGGGGTGACAGACATGGATCAGCCCTCACCCGCTAGCCAGGCTGGTGTGTGTGCGTGGAGCAGGAGCCCACCAGTAAAGGCACCGACATCTCCCAGGGGGCAAGGTGCTCCTTCTCACACAGATGCTGGTCATATTTATGTTACGGCTGCAGCTTGCTGGAGGGGCAGCAGGTTAGGGAGGAAGCCCTTCGTGAAGGCAGTGGATATAAGGGTCCTGGCTGCTCTGACCAGCCCAGAGGTGACCCCAGACCCCTATGAAAAATCCTCAGGCAGACACTGCTGTGCAGCCTTTTCTGGGGCAGAGCAAGTGACAGGCAAGGGGATGCAGTGGTGATGAGGGTGTATGGGATAGTACTGTGCCTAAGTGCAGCTCTAGGACTGTTGTGCAGATGATACTGGATCTGGCCTGGAGGAAACTGCACGAGCATTCTGTTCTCCTGGGTTTCTCTGCATCAAACCATGGGGCTACCAGCACCTCTGATGGGAGGGGAGCCTACAGCCCCCAGAGCATCTCTTTTCCTTCCTCAGTGGCAGCCCCTTCCACCCATAACCCTGCAGGGTGCAGGGCTGCAAGCTTGGCAGAAGACCCTAAACCAGATCGAGGTATCACCTCCTGCCTGCACAAGCATCAGAAACTATTTCTTACTGCTGAGGAGGAGGGGGGCCTACCCCACGCCTGATGGCTGAGCTGCCGCTCTTGGCCAGGCTCCTGCCCTGTGTCTGCCTGGGTGTCAGCTCACCATCCCAAAATGCCAGGGCCAGTTTTCATGTTCTCATGGGCTGCCCTGGCTGCACTCAGCTTCATCTGCCTCTGAAAAGAGCTGGATCATGGAAGGAAACCACTGGGGTGTCCTTTTTCCAATAGGTTTACACTCACAAGACTCAGCCTCTGCTGACCCTGTGTCCTGAATGGGTTTTGCAGCACGCCTGAGCCCTGCGCCCTGCTGTCAGTACTTGAGCTGTGTCTCAAGCTCACTGCATGCCTCCTGTGCAGCTCCAGCTGTGCCTGATGCTCCCAGCCAGAACCAAAACCAAAGCCGGAGCCAAGCCAGAGCCAGGCAGTTGTCCTGAGCCTGACGGTGGCTCTTCCAGAGCAAAGCGCAGTGGTCAGGCACACTGGCTGCACATCTCTGAGTGACTGTTTACCTCTCCATGCCCTAGATAGTTCAGAGGGACTCCAGCATCTAACCAGAAAGGGCTGAAGGCTCATCAGGAGTTGCAGGAGGCTTGGACAGCCACAAGTGGGCAAGGATCTGCCTGTCGTACTCGCCAGATATTCAGGCATTGCCTCTACACAGAGATACCAGAGCTGACGACAAACTGCAGGGCTTGGGCGCTGGAGCAGACTAGACAGCAGAGAAGCCAGCAGCGCCGTGTGGGCTGCCCAAGGCGAAGGGCTGCAGCTCACCTGGCTTTGCACTGCCTCACTCCCAGCTGTCTCAAGCAGCTCCACCTTCCACTACAGGCAACGCTATGGATTGACGCCCCCCCTCCCCCCCCCCATCAAAAACTGCCCCTTGCATTTGGCAGTGAAAACATTGCCAAACCCAATCCTGGCCATTCCCAGCCCCAAGCATGGGCTCTCCCCTGGTATGTCAGTGCCTCACCCCAGCCCTGTCCCTGCCTCCAGCTCTTACCCTGCTCCCCTTGCCAATGCTGTTTCACTCCCACTCCCCAGCCCTCACTCTTGATCAGGAGCAACTTGGAATTCATGCCTGAGTCTTCAGGAAATCAGGGAGCCTGAAATCATTTGGTCCATTCTTCTGAGAAAACTGACAGCACTGCCATAAAAATGAAAAATTCTTAAAATAACATGCAACGTGGAGAAGCCGTGTGCCTCCGATGCCCACCACCTCTCCCTCCCGGCATTCCTGGCTGTGCACACCCGCCTCATCAGCCTTCCCCATGACTGTCTCCGTGATTTATGGTCTTAATAACCCAGCCTGAATCATGCTGCCCGCCCCCCCGGGGCTCATAACCAGCCGCCATTCAAACTCATTGTGTGGCGTATTCTGGTGCAGTCCAGAGCGTCTCTTCAGAACAACCCCGTCCCTTGCTCCTCTCCTCAGAAGGAGATGCCTTTCCTGGAGGAGAACTCTGGACAGGCCTTCCCCTTCCCTTTTCATAGGGCACCTTCTGTTACCTTTTGATGGAAGTCACATCAGCCTCCTGCAGCAGCAGGGGTAAGGGGTGCTTCTCCACGTGGATGTACGTGTTCCTCCTCTGCAGCACATTGGCAAAACACCAGCTCCCCCCGCATGCATAAATGCCTCCTCACACATGTTCCTACCAGGAGAGAAGGTACAGAAGAAGGCAGGCAATCCCTTATAGGTTGTTGTCAACCCAAGGACCTGGGCACGGAGAAGAATGCAAGAGCGGGAAGGCTCTGGAGGTGATGATGCAGGGTCTGGATAGGGACCCCTCATGCTGAGTGCCTTTGCAGGCACCACCCTGCCGCCAAAGGTCTCTTCCCAACCACAGAGCACCTCATAGAATCATTTAGGTTGGAAAAGACCTTTAAGATCATCGAGTCCAACCATAACCTAACACTGCCAAGTCCACCACTAAACCATGTCCCTTAGTGCCACATCTACACATTTTTTAAATACCTCCAGGGATGGTGACCCAACCACTTCCCTGGGCAGCCTGTTCCAATGCTTAATAACTCTTTCGGTGAAGAAATTTTTCCTAATATCCAATCTAAACCTCCCCTGGTGCAACTTGAGGCCATTTCCTCTCGTCCTATCGCTTGTTACTTGGGAGAAGAGACCGACCCCCACCTCTCTACAACCTCCTTTCAGGGAGTTGTAGAGAGCAATAAGGTCTCCCCTCAGCCTCCTCTTCTCCAGGCTAGACAATCCCAGTTCCCTCAGCTGCTCCTTGTAAGACTTGTTCTCTAGACCCTTCATCAGCTTTGTTGCCCTTCTTTGGACGCGTTCCAACACCTCCATGTCTTTCTTGCAGTGAGGGGCCCAAAACTGAACACAGTATTCGCGGTGCGGCCTCACCAGTGCCGAGTACAGGGGGACAATCACTTCCCTAGTCCTGCTGGCCACACTGTTTCTGATACAAGCCAGGATGCTATAGGTCTTCTTGGCCACCTGGGCACACTGCCAGCTCATACTCAGCAGGCTGTCAACCAACACCCCCAGGTCATTTTCCACGGGGCAGCTTTCCAGCCACTCTTCCCCAAGCTTGTACGTTGCATGGGGTTGTTGTGACCCAAGTGCAGGACCTGGCATTTAGCCTTATTAAATCTCATACAGCTGGCCTAGGCCCATCGATCCAGCTTGTTCAGATCCCTCTCTACATAGAGCCTTCCTACTCTCAAGCAGATCAACACTCCCATCCCACTTGGTGTTGTCTGCAAACTTACTGAGGGTGCACTTGATCCCCTCGTCCAGATCACTGATAAAGATATTAAACAGAACTGGCCCCAATACCGAGCCCTGTGGAACACCACTAGTGACTGGCCACCAACTATATTTAACTCCGTTCACCACAACTCTTTGGGCCCGGCCATCCAGCCAGTTTTTTACCCAGTGAAGAGTGCGCCCATCCAAGCCATAAGCAGCCAGTTTCTCCAGGAGAATTCTGTGGGGAATGGTGTCAAAGGCTTTACTAAAGTCTAGGTAGGCAACATCCACTGCCTTTCCCTCTTCCACTAAGTGGGTCACCTTCTCATAGAAGCAGATCAGGTTAGTCAAGCAGGACTTGCCTTTCATAAATCCATGCTGACTGGGCCTGATCACCTGGTTGTCCTATACATGCCATGTGCTGGCACTCAGAATGATCTGATCCATAACCTCCCCTGGCACCAAGGTCAGACTGACAGGCCTGTAGTGCCCCTGATCCTCCTTCTGGCCCTTGTAGAAGGCCATCACATTTGCTTGCCTCCAGTCAACGGGGACCTCCCCAATTAGCCAGGACTGCTGGATAAATGATGGAATGTGGCTTGGTGACCTGAGGGCCGTGTCTCCCAAGTCTCTTTTTCTATTACCCTTTGGGCTCCAGGGCACTGGTAAAGCCCTGCTGACTCCTGGTCTCTGGCAAACTAAGCACCTCCTCTCCTGCTTGCACTCCAGAGCACATTGCTCAGAAGCAGCTAGAAGGAGGTGAAAGACCCCAATTAGTCTCCAAAGAGCCAGCTTGCGGTTTTGAGAGCTGCTCCAAGGTCTCCTGGCTCCTTGGAGGTAAGGCTAACCTTTTGGACTAATTGACAGCAAGGGAGAGGCACAAGACAGTTCCCCCATCTCTGATCCAAGCTGCATTCCTGCCTGCCCCTGAAACACCACACTTCAGCCATGCAACAGCAGCTCAGCAGCAGCTGGTGCCCCTCCTGCCCTCCCTCCTGCAAATTAATGACTCTCTAAATGTTCTTTATCTAGCGCTGACAAAGGTGGGGTCCTTTGCTCGTCACAGGGGAGAAAGAGCAGAGGAAAGGCATAGGGGCATCCCCAGAGAAGCGAGAGCTAATGACCCACCTGACTACAAGTATTTGCTTTGCTTGTAATACCTGGTAATAGGCATTGCCCTGGATGCTGGCTCAGGAGGACGAGGCAGGGAGAGGGGTGAGGGTACAGGCAGAAGCTACAAGAGCTTCTTATTTTGAGCAAGTATCAGTTTCACAAAAAACAAGTGGCTACCCAGATGAGCATAAGTCTTTTGCTGAGCAACAGAAACAAAAACGAATTGGCCATAGCATGGTGGGGGTGATGGGCCCAGCCAGGAATTGACCCCTGACATAAGTGGTGGATGCACGTCAGTAGACCGTGAGCACCCATGCAGACGGGGAACATGTCGGGGGGGAATCTGCCTGTCCTCCGTGAAGAAAACAGCAGGTACAAAGGGGGGAAAAAAAACCCTCTCCCCAGTGCTGGCCATGGCGGGTGAAACAGGAGCACTGCCCCTACAAATGGATGCTCTGTGTTCCCCAAACACTGCGTCATGGTGGGGCTCTCCTGTCCTCCTTACCATCCCCCGCTTGGGGGGCTGGACCCTCCCCCAGACCGCCCCACACATCGCTCCCCCAGGGCTGCTGCAGGTCCTGGGCTCCCCAGGGGAGCGAGCCCCGGTTGCAGTGCAGGAGGCAGCCAGCCAGCTCGAAACAGTTAACAGCTCTCCTCAGCCACCAGATCATGATGGATGAGCCCTGCCCCATGGAAATGTCACCGTCTGAACAGAGCGTGAGCTCATTCCCCTCCGCCTCTGATCTCAGCACGAAGCCAGCCAGGATGAACAGCCCCTGTCTTTGCAGAGCGGGCAGTCTGGCCTGGCCTCCCACCTTCTGATGAGGACGTCCAGGCATGAGACGCAAAAGGAGCAGTGAGTTTTCAGGGTGTAACCCCATTCACCCCAAGGCCTGCTAATTAATAGAAGAGGGGCTCCCCTCCTCTGCCAAGGAGAGGAGGAAATGTAACTGGATGAGGGATGGTCTGGTCAAGCATTCAACCTTGTTATCTAATTTGAAAAATGGGCAAATGAGGTAATTATGGCGGAATATCGATTCATAGCAACATGCTCCATGAATGCCATAGCAATAACTCTCAGCGCTGCCACACAGCTGCCCCAGCCCGTCCTTAGCTGCAGAAGGCAAGTTCAGGCTTTTCTCTTTAGCCTGTACATGTTTGAGAGATGGAGCCAGCCAGTGCAGGCAGGGACAAGGCCACATTCTGCCCCTGGGACAGACCCAGCTCCACTGGACAAACGTCCAGGTTTCTCATGTCTCCATTCAGTCAGGTCCGGTAAGAGCAGCAAGTGGGGAAAGAGGGAGTCATGTTGGTGGAAAGGGTCGGGAGGCAAGAGAGAGGCTTCACTAACACTGCCAAAGACTTCTTCAATGGCTTTGGCCAGGTCACTTAACCGTATCACACAGTGCCCGGGAGTGAGGGGAGGGAGCTGGGGTCCACCCATGTAAATCTATTTCTCAAAGCAGGTCTGCGGCTGGGGCACCTCTGAATGCCACGGGAGCCAGAGCACCTGGGATCGTGCTGCCCGGCACAAGGCTGAGCTTACTCGGGGCTGCCCTCAAGGTCCCTGAGTGTCTGTTTTCTCCACACCGCAGTCACATCAGGAAGGTTTGACAGGTACCCTCTCTGCATCCCGTGCAATGCCAGAGGCTTTTCCTTGCAGCTGCTGCAGCTTTTTCCCTCCCAACCAATGACTTGGGAAATTGATGCTGTCAGAGGAGAACAGTCACAGCTCTAGTCACAGCTCAGCCACTTACCCTCTGTTTCAACACGTGTAAAGTAGGTGATCATTATAATCCCCTCCCTCCCTGGGGACATCAAAAGTCAATGAATAAGTCATAAAAAGGAGTGCTTTGAGATCCTTGGGTAGAAAGTATTCCAGGTCTGTTATTGTTATTGGTAATGGCACATACTTATTCCACTTATTGGCACTTCAAGCTACATTAAAGTCATTCCCTAGATGCAGGAGACTTCACACAAAATATATGACCTTCTGTTCCAAAAACACAGGCACCTACCAGTTGTACTGAAGCAAATATTACCATCTTCCTTTCTCCAGGCTTCTTCACAGACAGTTTTCTGTCCCCATTTTTCAGCAGCACCTCCTTTTCATCCTGCCCTTCCAAAAAGTCCTAACCCCATTTCCACAGCCAAATCTGAAAGCCTTTACCCCTCCCCCATCCTCCCAGTTTTCTTCACTGCATCCAATCCTCTGTTACACTCTTTCTCCAGACAGTGCTCCCTTAGCCTTGGCCTGTGCACGCGTCTCCTGCCTTCTCTGCTTCCTTCACTCAGTAGGTCATTTAACATATATTCCTATACCCTACCCACCCTGCCCCTTCTTCTTCCGCAGAGAATGTGGAAAATCTCTGAGTTATTTCATGACTCAGTTTCCCCACTCCCTTTGTCGTGCCACCCCACTGGGTACAATGGCGGGGAATTCCTTTCCCAAGCCAGTAAGTAGGTAGGAATGTCTCTCAGGACCTGTTAGCATGGGAGTGGAGTAAAATTACCTTGGAGCTGTAATAGAAGCCCATCATCTGGACCGTTAACTTCAAAAAACTGCCAGAAGGAGGTGGAAGATGCAGGACATGGGAAGATAGCATGACTGGTGCCTGGAGGTAGTCCAGGATGCTTGGGAGAGGTGCTGCAAGGAGATACACCATACACTGATTACGGTTTCCTGCTGTGGCATCATGCCCCTGCCCTCCAGAGGAACAGATAAGGAAGGTTATGATTCAAAAGGACCGCCCTGTCACACAGCAAACTTACCGAGAGGGCAAGTCCTGAAGGGTCCATGCTGGTCTGATCCCACTGGAAGAGCCACTGTAAGAAAGAGGTGATGCACTCCTCCGTTGCCCACTCTCCTCCTCCAATGCAGTCTGCCCGGGTGATCTCATCTCCTCAGACATCCTCCTTCCCAGGCCTCAGACCTGTCGACCCACAGGCAGGCCTGTGCACTTTTGCTGTCCAGCTGTGCACACGTACGGCCACTGTAATCTTTTCCTGGTTGTCTTACTGCCATTGTGAACCTCAACGTAGCCTTAGCAAACTGCTCAGTGCAGACTACCAGCCTTCCTCCTCACAGCCTCCTGTCACCGAGAGGCATGTCCTTTCCCTACCCCACAAAGGCACATGGCGCATGGGCGTAGCTGTGGCCCCAGCCCCTCTTGTCCTCATCATCCAGGTCGCAGTTCTCCCAGCCTTGTCCCCCCACTCCTGAGGAAAGGACCACAGTTTTCCAGATGGCCAGCATGAGCAATCCCCATTGGGTTCCTGTGACCCCATTGCTACCAGGAGCTGTCTTCTCCTCCCTGATAGCTCTCCTGTGGGCCATGCTCCGATTTCTGTGCAGGGACATGTCAGCAAACTCACCCATATCCCCATTTCTTACTAGCACAGCTTTCTTGGGGTACAGGGTGGGGAGAGACCTCTCATGTCTCTTTGGCTGTCTATGATTTAGATACTTAATCTGGGATGGCCACCACAGTGCTCTGTCTTGATAGAGAAAGAGAGGAATCTTTGGTAGGGGTCTGGCCTCACCTCAAACACCCGTTTGGGAGAGAACGAACGCCCCTTTCCCTCCACTGACTACAGCAGGAGTGCAAGGAGCTGGTCTAGCTTCTGGATGGCTGCTGCAAGGGGGAAGGAGCCCACACTCGGCACTCAGCAGGGACCCAAGTCCCCTCCACAGCCCAGCAACCCTCATGCAAATACAGCCTGCAGAGTAATTTCCCCCCAGGAGACTTAAATTACCACAGGGAGAAGGCTGGGAAACGGTTCCCTCGACATGTCCTTACGAGGGTGAGCACAAATGGTTACCCGGCTCAAATGTCTCTTCAAGCTCTTTAGACGCTGGCTGATGTCTGCTATCTGAAGTTTTAAACCTCTAAACACTGATTAAAAACTACCCTCTGCCAGAGAAAATATTTGTTAGTTTACTTCAAGTTTATTAGATGTTAGACCTAATTAAAAGTTCCAATGCGTGGTAAATGCTTCTTTAATTACAGCGAGACAGGAACATTAGAATTGTGGTTTTGTGGAGAAAGTACATCTAATTATCCTGGTATGTTTAGGGCATTTTTTCTATCTATTAGAAATACATTTCACTACACGTTGCTTATTCCAGTCAGAGCTTTACAGAAATGTGTTCCAATCAAAAAAACACTTTTTTTAATTTCCTCCTACATTTTTTTTTTTTTTATGTTTAATTTATTCTTAATGGAAGAAACTAGACTGAGAGTCCCCGGAGGATGAATTCCCTTGTTTATGCACAGAACAGATAACAGGCACTGCATGGATCAGTACTGAGATCTTTGTTAGGAGCAATTGGGGAGCTACAAATCCATCATTCAGTCCTCCATCTCTGCATGTGTGTCACAAACAGTGAAGGGAAGTTTTTAGGACGTGGACACTTACTCTGTGACACTGAGATGATCTTACTCAATTTATCCAGCTAAACACATTTCTACACGGTTGTATTGCTGGAGGCACAATCCTGCACTTCTCCCATCTCTCCCAAATGCCTTTTCTGACATCCAGAGTATCCAAGCTCAAAATCCTCCACTGGCTCCAGAAAGCTAATAGACCGTTTAATCGCAGCTTCATGAGACTCAGCTTTGCTTCAAACTCTTTGCATAGAAACAACCTTCACTACCCCGGCACCCCTGCCCCACAGCAAGCCTCGGAGAGCAGCAGCGTGGAGCTGGCTGGTGTAGTCCTTGAGCTCTGGATCCACGTTGTGTGGACAGTGGGATAATCCTAGCTCCGAGCTGCTATTTTGGCAGGGGGTGTGGGGTGTTATAATGTGTATGAAGGGGAGAACATGTTGGGGGGACTGTTTTAACCACGTAAGGAACACTTCATGAATTTGTGGTCTGCATTAACTGTAGGTTTTGCTCTTGCAAGTGTGGACGGGGTGAAGTCTAGTGTGTTTCAATAACCTGTGTCAGAGCATAGCTGCCTTTCCATCATTTGTAGGTTTTCCCACCCAGTTAAAAACTTTCTGAGCGATTGTGGGGGTTTTTTTTTTTTTTTTTGGAAGTAGCTTTGAAATAGCCATTGCTACCACCGAAAAAAAAACCCACAACAACAAACAAAAACCCCCAAACAAACCAACCAGCAATGTTTATTGAAGACACAATTACAGTAACACGGGGATAAAAAAGGCAAAAAACCCACCCCAAATATCTGCAGGCTGCCAAACTCCATGTCGACAACCTGGAAGTGTTCATTTAAAGCGAAAGACAGTACAAGCATTCATGTGGTCTGTGAACAGGCTTTGCTCACTGCTCTGCATTAGGCGTTCTGAGCCAGTCACTCCAAACCAAGTACCAGAAACCACAAAGCCCACATAAACCAAATCAGGATCCCCTAGCAGTCCAAGGAGGGATACTACCCATTGCCCTCACCTTGCGTATACAAAAGCAGTGTGTCAAGCTGCCACTGCCCCTAGCTGCCCAGGCAAGGGCAGTGATAACCCACGGAGAGCTCGGGTCTTGCTAAGGCGTAGCTTTGGGCACTGTCTCTTGCACTAATGCTGTTGTACATAATGGCACTGAAGCAGCTGCTGGAGCACGAGTGTGGTGTTCCAGCAGCAAATAATTCTGAGCCTTAAAAAGTCAGGCAGCATAGGCCTAAACTCATGAATCATAGCTTTCAAGTGTCCCTACTTACCTCCCTAAGAACCAGAAGGTTCACACCAAAGGCCAGGGGAAAGAAAAGGGAAAGGGCTGGTGCATGGAGAGGTCATCCGTGGAGAGCCAGTGATTCATCTTCCCAAGGACTTTTAACGCAGCTAGAGTGCCCAGCCAAGTTTCACGCACTAAGAACTTATGAACGACCTGCTCTCCTCCACTGGGCTCGCGTGCCACGCAGTGACAGCGCAAAGCCAATGCAGCCCTGACCCCCTGATGCAGGCGGTCAAGGAGAGAAAGCCACCTCCTCTGGGGGCTGCAGCAGGGCGTGAAGGGCAGACAGACTGGGACAGACCTCGCCACACCATGTGCTCACCGCACGTGTCCCAACCTAGCCCCAGGGTCCCCCGCCTCTCATGATGTGCCACGTGGGGTACAGCCCCAGCGCTAGCAGAGGGGAGACGTGAGCAGGTATCCAGAGGGCTGACAGCAGCTCAGCAGCCACCCGCTCTCCTCCCTGGGACACCTCCAGCGAGTGGGCACAGCGAGGCCCGCAGGCTGCAGCTGCTCCCTGGGGACTGCAGTGCTGTGAACCCAAACACATTAAACAGGCCGGTGGAGCTGTGATCCATGGACAACGCTTTTACAGTAGGGACACAGAGGAATAGCAAGGAACTGGTGCGGTGTGTTCACCAAAATCAGTTCTTTGAAGGAGGGCATGGGGGGACAGAACGAAAACACTGCTGCTTGCTGGGCATGTAATCCTGCAGCTGGGGGAAATCACAGAAACAGCACTTGGAAACCACTGGCACTTGTGCACATGCATGCACATGTGTGCATCCAAGGGGGCAGGAGGTCCCAAAAGAAAGGCCCACAGCCCTCAGTGTGTTCAGTAGTCTCTATCAGAGGAACTGAACTAGCCAGGAGCCAGGAGGTTCCCCATGGTTTATGCTGCCACTTCCCACGCAGCGCTGAGGATAGGAAAGGTCTTTCTCAGGGCAGTCCCAGGCTCACATCTAATCAGATAGATCCATGGGGACTTTGCCCAGAAAACCTATCAGATCAGAGTTTCACCACCTCTGTTTTTGTAGGTGGCCACCTAAGCTGCTGAGAAATCTTCCTGAAGAGCACCCTGTGCAGAAAGCCCAGAGCAACTCTCACTTACAGCCAAATAAAACTTTGAAAGTTCTTTTGTTCCTTTTTATTTTTCTTTTGTTGTTTGATTTCCATGTGCTTTGAGTATGAACAGCGTAGGTTTTCTATGAAGAGGTCTATGCACAGTAGCTCTATAGATTACACTCTGGTATCTTATGGACTGTCATCTTAGGGCCTGTCAAAGATCTCTGGGGATAACGCTGCACTCCATCAACTTGCTCAGCAATTGCCAGTAAATCCCAGATGCTTGTCATCTGCTCCTGGGATCCCTCCTTAAATTTATTTCCTCTATTCATCAGTCCTGCCGCACACAGAATGAAGGCAGCAGACTCAGCGTCTAGAGCACCAGCAAATTCTGGTATAGACCCCCCAGTTGGGCCATGTAGCATTCTTGGACCTTCCGTGACTATCTATGGCAGTGGTATGTGGATGGCCTGGTTCGTTCTTCACACTGTTGCTAACCCATCCTCCAGGAATGGTTCCCCACAGAGGAAAAGAGTGATGGCACGCTTCTCCAGCTGCCTACCGACACTTGAAAGGAGATGCTTAAAACTGTGGAATGAAGAATGGATGAGCCCTCAATTCACGGCAATTAGACGTAGCTAGAAAGGGTATCGTCCAGCCTCACCTTGGGCTATGCTTGTCTGCAGGAGCACAGGGGTTAGGGACATAGCTCATGGGTCTGTGCTTGCCAGAAGGGTTGAGGAGCCCATAGCACACCCAGAATAGAGCAACTGGGGAAGAAAACCAGCTGGGCCAGCAGGTTGTATGAGTGAAAGTCCTTCTGGCTGCAACATCAGCCAGAGCAAAACTGACAAAAGCTCTCAGTCTTCTGATTTCCGTGTGCAGGCTGATCAGCAAATGGGGCCTGGCAGGAAGAGCCCTCGTGGGGATACTATCACACCAATGCCCAGATGTGTTGTGAAGATTGTTTTTGCAGCTTTCTCTGCAGCATCTGATATCAGCCACTGTCAGGGTTGAGATAAGGGCCTAAAGGGACATTCATCTTGTCCAGCGCGGCATCTCCTGTGTTCACAATGGCTACCTGTTCTCCCTTCCCTCATGCCTTTTGTTTGTCACTTGGCTTCACAGCTCACATGTTTTTCCAGGCAGCAATTGTCTCTTTCTGTGTATTTGAGCGAGGCTGGCACACAGTGGGCATTACTGACATATAAATGCCAGTCACCTGCTCTGTGCACCTCCTTCAGCCGAAACGCTGCCCTCTCCCACCACTGCCCCCCCAGGGCTCACAAGCCCCAGAGCTCCCTTCAGATCTGTGCAAATCTTCCCAACCTCCCGCTGCTCACCTGTCCCCCATGCCTTTGAACACCTACAGCTCCTTTTTACACACAACATCTTCATCCCAGAATTAATTCCCTGACAACACAGCTCCCTCCCCAGGCCCATGCTGCCTCCCCTTGCGTGCCAGTGCCTATGACATCGCATTGCCCACCCAGCACGGTCCCTTTTATTTCCCCTTTCCTCCCCCAACCATTTGTACAGACTCAGGCTTTACTTACCTCTTCAGTTTAAAAAAAAAAAAAAGCAAACCCTCTCTTCTGGGGTGAGTGTGGGGTTCAAAATTCTCCAATTTAATGTAAAAATATCATTGGCTGGGAAACTTGCTCAGGATGATGCCATGGTCTGAAGAGGTACCTGGGCTCTGTGAGCTGATTTCCCATTTCTGCTGTCCTTCAGGTGAGAGCGCTCAGCCTTTTTGGTATAGTCTCTCTTCCTGTATCAGACATACACCCCCCTCCTTCACCTGACAGAAGCTCATGCTCAAAGAGTTATCATTTATTTTAAAGACAAGGCTCTAAATGGATAAAGCCCAGCTTTGATAGCAGGCTCAGTCCTTGAATGCACTATAAAACATTTAGCAGACTCAATAGCTGCCTTTCTGCTCAGCTGCAGCACAGCCTCAGGGCATCCTGCAGCTCAGGCATGCTCTGCCTTAACCCATCTCTCCCAGGTCTCTGGAGGTCAGGATGGCTCAGCAGAGAGCATGTCAGCCCAGAGCAGAGCTCTCCAGAGGGACACTGGACCTGGGATGTGCAGTGTGACCTCCCTCATCACCTCCACCCACAGTCCCAGGGCTGAGGGATCGTGGAAGAGTCCTTCCTCCTGCTTCAGTTGCTTTTGCCTGGGAAAAAACATGGCTAGCCCAACATCTCCATCTTATGACACAGGCATGAAGGCATTTTGTGCCCAGTTTCTTGATACTAAGCAATACCGTAACTCATAGGTCCCACCATCTGCACAAGCAAGATACTAAGGGCTATGCATCTCACCGCCACAGCCTGCTCTGTCCATCCAACTCCTGCTCGTCTCCCCATCCCTCCATCCAGTGACCTGACTGCAAGCGGCAGAAAGCAGAAGGAGGAGGAGAGCTGACCAGGAGTAAAATCCAGCTGTCAGAGGAAATGTAAGGTGAAAGCAACGGGATCAGAAGGCAGGGAGTGGGGAGGTGGTGAGAGGGCTCAGAAGCTTTCCTGGAGTTGTGCTACTTGGCTGAGCATTCGCAGCTCCTCATCAGCCAGCCTGCAAAATGTAAATGTCCTCTTCAAAGACACTCCAGCTAAGGCAAAAACTTGCACAGAGCCCACTGGGCCGTCGTTTTTCCAACATTCAAGTGGCAGCAGCTTGCTAGCAACCCACAGGCAGGTTAATGGTATTTGAGTCATGGCAATAACCAAGATGAGGGTGCTGGCCCATGTCATGCAAACCCACAGCAGGAATCAGCAGAGCTTTGCTGTAACTTTGCAAGACAGAGAAGGTGGGGGGAGGCCTGGGTAGCACCGCACGAGGTGATGGTACAGCTTTTCCACTGGTACAGGTGCACAAAACCACCCCTTTGCAAAGCTGTTGGTACGGACCAGCCCTCAGGACTTACAGCCATTCTTTCCCCACCAGTTTTTATGGTTCAGCTCTACCCTGTTCCTGGGCTGTTGGTGAATGAGGAAAGACATGAGACCCACTCATATGGCACGGGGAGCTGCATGGTGCGGGCATGGGGCCGTGAGCAATCCACTCATGCAGAGGCAAAGAGAAAAGGATTAAACATGTCTGGCTGTCCAGGGAAAATGGGCTTTTCCACTGGCTTGGGAGAATACTGCTCCCCCTATGCTATGACAGTGAACAATGGGTAACGTCTAAAAAAAACCTGGCAGTTTACTGATCATAATGGGGGCTAAAATTTATAATCTGCTGCATAACCTAACAGTGTCTACTAAATCTGCAGACAAAGCATTTGCTGAGATTGTGGAAAATCTACAAAATCACCTAGCCTCACAGTCACTGCAGATGATAGAGCATTTCTGTTTTTATAAAGAGAATCTGAAAGAAAATGAACATTTCTGAAAACGTGGCTGGAATAGAGAAATGGCCAGAGCTTTGCCAGGGTGCAGGGAATATAAATGATGCATGAAGGAACTGGGTACTCTGTGTTCAGGGAAATAAAACAACCCCCAACCAGTGATTATAGAATGAGGCAGATTTGACCCCAAACTTGCTCAAGAAATTGGAATATCACAGGAAACAAGTATTAAAGATGCCAGAGATTTGTGACGGCATTGTATGATCTGTGCAACACATTAACCGAGAGTCTGGCAAAAAGCATAGTGTGGACAACTGTCAAAAGCAAAGTGCTTTTGTTGCAAGAAATGATGCTGCTATGAAAGTGGTGTCAGTTCTTGTAGGAACGGCTGGGGACTGTGTCCCAGTGGGTGCTGAAAGCATCAGGTGATAGAAGCAATTGGCTCTGATTGCAGATCCCTGAGCTCCACTTTCAAGTTTCAACCTAGGCAAATGAAGGCTCACAATGGCAACAGGCTGACTGCAGAAAGGGAAGTATTCCTGGCTTCTCGTTGCTTTAATCCCAAACCTGAAAGTACTGTTGGGAGAAAAGAGGTTTCTGGTGCTGGCTGCAGGCAGCAAAGTGCAATGAAAAGGAATCAGGCAGTCAAGCCATCCTCTTGTGCACTGCTGAGGGGGTGCCATGAGAAATGCTGAGGAAGCTGGAGTGGGTACTGCTAGGATGGATGAGATAATGTCTGTGCACTAATGACTGCCTTTGTCTTCCTTTGTTTGAAAACAGCAGTTAAGTGTGTGTCAAGGTTGCCTAATGCACAGTGCCAGAGCACATCACTCTGTAACGCTCCAGCACTGTATGTCTGTGGGAAAAGCCCGGCCAGGAGTTTTGTGTGGCAGCCAAAGCCAAAGACACATGAATGGCGAAAGTGTCCTGCCATAGTCTGGTTACCCCGCAAAGACCCCAGACAGGCCGTTCTGCAGCCTGTGCGTGGCCCAGGTCTGTACCAGCCCATTCGGCCACCTCCAGGACACGTGCGTCCCTCGCAGCTGCTGGGTGGTAGGCAGCTGCCTACACTTCAGCTAGTTCAGCACAGCATGGGCAGTGTGGGGATGAGGACCTCCAGGGAGAGGGATTTCTTAGTAGGCTGTAGGTGACAAAGGAATGGGTCCCCTCTCTTAGCAAGTGACACTGATAGTGTCAAGGAGAGGGCAAGTTCAGTAGGATGTTTTATAGCAGGGTCGCTATGGAAAAGAATCTGGCAGCAACACCAGGGGTGCACAAGCAAGATTCATGACCTTGCTACAAGTGACCCTAACAAAACGGAGTATAAAATTGCTCCTATAGCTATATTGGCAGAAGGAAACTGTCTTCCACACTCTGGTGCCATGCCTCTAAGATGTTATTGAGAGAGATACTGTGCATCTCCTCTCTGAGTGCTTTAGCCTATCGCACATTTTCACCAGTTTGTGGCCATTTCTCTGTCTCATCACCCTCCTGCCCTTGGCACCCTGAGAGGACAGTGTTGCTGTAAGCATGGCCCGGGCTCCTAACAGGGCTGGTGGTAATTGTCCCTGCTAGCAGAGGAGCTACAGGGCTACAGATGAGTCAAAGAGAGATCGCTTAGCATGCGTGTCTTCTGCCTCTGGTTTGCTACAGAGAGCAACAGACACACAAGGTAGAGTTATTATCACAGAAAAGCACCCTGTCTGCCCAGACCAGGGCAGAACCGGTCTCTCTCTTGGGAGCTGCACTTTAGTACCTTCAGAGCTAGCACTGCTCTGAGGAAGGACTGTCTGATGTGAGATAGGACATAAAAGGCTTGCTGGACTGGGAAGAAGATCTTACAGAGAAATGCAGGAGCGGGAAGAGCTTGTACCAGTCCAGCACATTACCTTCCTCGAGTCAAGCCTAGCTATGATGGCTGGGGAGGGATGTGTACAAGGAGAAAAGCCCCAGAACTACAGGAAAATTGCTCTGTCCATCCTTTTCCTAGAACAGCTGTGGAGGTGAGGGACCTCCGTCCGTGGCCAGCCTGGCCTCGATGCTCTGGAGCAGTGACATTAGGAGTCCAGAAGTGCTGGACTACAAGAAGACACCTTTTCTCCCCGTCTCAGAGGCCAGGGGCTGTTCTCTGGTGGGGAAAGCAAGCAGCATGGTGTGGTTCTGACATCCATGCAGCTAAACTCTCTTCTCCTGAAGCAGGATGGCCTCACCTGCACATCCTGCTGGCAGCAGTCCCGAGGCCATGCTGTTCCTTGAACTGAGCACAGAAGTGTTTTAACCCCGTGAGCCCTGCCAATTAGAAATGCAGAAGAGAGAATATCTGAGAGATGCTTGGACTTGAAGAAGCTAGAAGTCAAAAGAGAAAAGGAAAGCAGTGCCTGGAGCTGACATTGCTTTTGGAGTCCAACCAGCTTTAGGAGTTTCATTCAATTAAAGATGTTTTTATTTAATAAAATGCATTTGCACTTGGGCTGCATACAGAAACAGACATATCGCAGAGAGGGAGAGCAGCTGGTCTCCATCAATGGCCTCCCTTGTGCCACCATCAAGGGACTGCTACGGCACTTTCCCCCTCAAGGGACTCACAGGTAACAAGGTGCAGCTGCCCCTGGGGCCAACCATGAGGTAGCACTTGCAGAAATCAGGCAGGGAATGGAGAATATCAGCCCCAATGGGAAGCCTGGTGCACAAAGCAGTGTCACAAAATTTGTGGCATGGTCACAAAAGCAGGGCTTAAAATTGACAAGGCATCGCTGAAGTCTGCGTTTCAGGATTTAGCTACAAGATTGCTCATCCTGCAGCAAGCCTCCCTTCATGTCAGACCACACCAGTGACGCAGAAAGCCACTGCTGTTTGCTTTAGCACTTCAGGCTTTAGCCTTGCAGGCTTCCCATGGGTGCACTGACCAGGAAAATCCTGCTTATTTTAGGAGATTTGGTGAAATCTTGACCATGGGGAGACCCTCTGGAGACTTCAAGTGGTTTAAAAGACCTCAATAGCCCCCCAAAGCTAATGAGGGAAGCAGGCAGAAGTGGGTCGCACACCTATGGCCTTTGTCTGCAATACGTAGTCTCTGTAAACTGCCGGGAAGCACAGCGCTCGCCGTACAGCAAGGAGATGCCTTGATGAGCTAGGACTGGCAACGGACACCCACGGAAGTTCAGAGCTGTGATTCCGCTGGCTTCTTCAGAGGCGAGGATAGCAGAGAAGGGAGAGCCTGTGCTCCAGCACCCTCTGCGCCCATGGCAGGAAAACCAGCTGTGGATCAGATGTTCTCTTGGCTTTCTCACCTGCACCTAGCAGGCAGGCACAGCTACTGCACAGTGGGATCCCTCAAATGAATAGGGCCATTGAGGAGCTCTTGGGAGACACTTTGAAGCTCTCTTTGCTTCCAGTAAAAGCTGGAAGCTCCCAAATCTAAATAGGGATCAGAAACTCACTGCTTGGGTCTGTTCTGGAAAACAACGCTTTGGTTCCTGCAGCCAAGATATTCCTCCATGAAACCTTACAAGGGAGTGAGGAGAAGAGATGAGTGACAGCTCTCATCTTTGTGATTTGCTTCTGTAACCACGGGCAAAATCTGTCCCGTCCTGCCCACCCTCTAGATGTCTGCTGTGCAAATGCCTCCATGTGAAATAATCATCCCAGCCTCCTCTTACAGTAGAAGAGCCATTTTAAGGACTCTTAAGTCTTTCTCTTTTTAAGAGAAATCTCACCTAGGAACCAGATGCAAGTTTTGAAGGAAGCTGCAGGAGTCGGTTTGGAGTCCCCAGCAGGGAAGATCCTTGTGTTCCTTCTGGACCTCAAACTTTTGTTGTAAGTGGCTTTTGTTCTAGCTGTCTTACCTGAAGGGAGCTCAGCTGATGGAAGTCTGCAGGAAACTCACACCGTTGGGAACATGGTATAGCTGGCTCTGACATTGTGGAATACTGCGACGAGTAATGAAGTTTCCTTTTTTGTCGCTGCTTGGGTCTTGTGATCAAGAACCATACCCTTATTTAGCAAATGTAACTCAGGTGATTAATAAGCCAGCACACAGGTATCCAGAGGGACATGTAGCTAACAGTCAGTGCATGTGAATAAAGAAGCACAAGCTGAGAGTTTTCAACTCATTTGACCCACAGCAAGAAGGGAAGCAGACAAAAAGCTATCTGCGGTCCCCAGTGACCCAGAGACAGACCTGCTACCTGGCAAAGGGGGCTGCTAATAGGTACAGGAATCATTTGGGAAACTAATGTTGAGTATCTGAATCCTACATGAAACTGTCAGTTAAACCTCTGCATTGTCAGGTTCTGGGCTGGTATCTTCAATATAAAAGGGGTTTTGTATCTGAGCTCCTACGTAAGACTCGCACTGTCTTGTAAGAGTTAGGTAGTTGGGATTGTCATATATCCACTCCAGCAGGAAAGGGTTTCCAACTCTGGCCATAGACCACGAGGAGGTCAGTACACACCAGACATTTATTAACTTGCTCTAACATCAGCCTCCAGCTTCTGGGCTCCACCAACACTTTTTTTTATGGTTTTCCAACATGTTGTGAAATTTGCCGGTGTTGCTCATGCACCCTTCATTCCACAGGCTATCTCAAGGCAATGTCTATTCCCTGCTTCATCTCTCAGTCTTACAGCTTTAAAAACCTTAATGTAACACCAGAAAGAAGATTTCTTTCTAATTCCCTTGTCTGCTGTGGTATTCACTCCCCGTTGTTTCCTGTTGCCCTGGAAAAATGATTCAGGCCCATTGTGGACTCCCAGTCCCTGAGCAAGACTGAGTTCTCTTTCAGTGAGCTTATTTAAAACTAAAAGCAAAACAAACACACAAAAGTCCACAAAGGCTCTGTGTGTACCTTGCTACCTAGAAAGCAATTCAACCCATTATATTTTCTCCAGTACTTTTAATGTGCAGCATCTCAGGGGTTAGTGCAATGAACATTAGTCATAAGCTAATCGGAAACAGAGGTGCTTAAATAATTCAAAGGCTGCCTTTCTTCCTGAAGAACCTCAATACACAGCCCTGTCATACCATCAGTGCAGCGCTACCAAAAGGCAGCTCACTTCACAGAGGGTGTCAGTCAACTCAGAAACGACAGAGGCAATTTCTGTGAAAAGCCATGCTCAAGGAGATATGGAGCGACCCGGGGAATTCCTGCTTAGGGAAGCACATCTTTTTCCCAGAGGAGCTAGAGGAGGGCTCTGCTTTACCTCTGCTCTCCCAAGCACTTAAGCAGCTTTCTGAAATGCAAAATCAGAGCAATAACCTTCGGGTACGGACAAAGCTTAGGGCCATCCCAGGCACAGACCTCTGCAGGGGTTCCCTACACCTTGGAAACTGAGGAAAGAAAAAGAGGGTTGCTCCAGAGGCATGATCCAGGTCTGTGCATGTATGGAGTTACTCTGGAAGCACGGCTGCAGAGCAATGCCAGCCAGGGAAGGGAGACCCTTCTGCTGCCCAGTGCAGGGCTGGAGCTGGACCCCCAGCCATTGCTGGGCAGAGCTGCAGGTATGTGCTCATGACACAGAAGTGCGTGTGAGCTTTTCTGTGCCAGCCTAAGCCTAATGACTCTGAATCACTGCATCCCCATTGCCTGATAAAGGTTGCTTTGTTCTGAGCAGGCTGGCTTGCATGACTGCAAAATATCTGCTTGCTGCCAACAGAATAACATCTCTGACAGGGCAGGGAGTCTTCTGACCTTATGGGAAGAGTAGCTGTAAGAAAAAGCAATGCTAAAATTAAAGGCTAAGACCAAAAGGAGTGGGGCAGCCTGTGACTTGCAAGGAAGGGAAGTCTAGGGCTAATGGGTGTTCCTGGGACTGCGTAAAGGGAAGGAGCCCAATGCAACCTCTGGAAGTGGCACCTAATGAGGAGAGGCCAGGGAGAAGGTGAGGAGAGAAGGCAGAGTGGCACCAGAGGGATGACAAGGAAACAAACGATGCGCAGTGGAGGGGAAGGAAGAGACAAGAGCCCAGCTCACACCAGGGAACACTGCCTTGAATCTGCTGTGCAGCCACAGTGACAGGCGTATGAAGGAGGCAGCAGAGCCAGCAGCAAGCAGCGTCCGTTTGTTCTGAGTTGATGGGCAGTGTCTGACAAGTGCAAAGTTTGTGATGAGGGAGCTGGGATGTAAACAGAAAAGGACAAGGAGAGACTCCCAGCAGAAGAGCAGGGCATGCTCTTGACTGTCAGGACTGAAGGTGGTCACAAATTCTCCCAAACAACAGCCAGGCTGGTTAAGGAGCTTGAACTGTAAGACAGTGGTGTTGGATTTACTGACAGCTCTGGGAAGGAAAGAGAAGTGCATAGACTCCAGTTAGCTGCATTTACACAAGCCTGTGTCTCTGACTCATCAGTCAACCAGCATCCCACAGATGAAAACCATTTGCCACCTCTCTCTAATCCCCTGCTAAAAAAATGGGTACAAACAGGAACATGCTTACAGCAAAGCTGTATTTGTTCAGCAGGCTGAAAAAAAAGCTGGGAAAGCCCCCCAGACCTAACAACTAGAAAAGACAGTCCTTCTTATGCCATGGATCACAAGACTGTATTACTACACATGCCGGTTTGCCTATCTACATGTGTCATCAAGCTTTGTTGAGCTGTTCTCACCATTAGCAGGATAATTTCCTGTGGCAAGGAGTTCCACAGCTTAGCACGTGCTGTGTGCATCAGCACAGCTTGATTTGCAGTATTGCTTTGCCTAAAGGAGCTGAACTTGCTCTTATTTGCACAGTGAATTCTTGCTCTCAACATGCTGAGAATAAAGGGGAGTGTAAGATATCCATTAGCCCACAAACCTTGTTGGCCATCGCAGTTTAATCCCCTCAGACCTGCTTGCTTCCCAGCACTTGCAAAGCACAGTCAGCAAGGGGTTTCTTCAGGCCTGCAAGTTCGCCTCTCATTACCTGAGGGTGCTATGTGCAGCCAGATAAGAGCCTCCATGCTAAATATGGTATTCTCAACTAATTGCACCAGACAGCCAGTATTTCCCCTAAAAAGCACCTTTCAGGCTTTACGTTCCAGTGGACTCTTCTATAAATACTGCTTTTCCATCAAGCGCCTGAGTCATCCAGTACTCGGGGACAGGCAGAGTGCAGTCCCCGAGCTTCTCCTGCGAAGGATCCATATTAGTATCATTCCCAGTGCTAGCACACGGGCAGAGGGTGCCTGGGGAAGGAGGACAACCCCATCCCTATGTGCTCACAGTGGGGTCTGAGGCTTCACAGACACCTACACAGCCTGTAGTCCTCAGGAGGAGGAGGGTGGGCTGGGAGGCTGGTCGTGAGCACTCGGCGACTGTCATCTGCAGCATCTGAACGCAGCTTCGACTGTGGCACCGCCTGGGGACACTGCTCATCCCCGCCTTGCTGAGCCCACCAACAAACAGCCTGTGCCTTCTCATTACAGCACCCTCTCGGGAGTCCAGCTTCCTCTCCGCCTAATGTCAAAGCCAGATTCATATTTCAATATCCACACAACCTATAATGGACCTTGGTAAAATCAATCAATACGCTTTCCCTCATTTCCCCACATCCATCTGCTTAATGAAGGAAATAGCTGCTGCCCAAGACCTTGAAATTCAATGGGTCTTTTTTCCCACACACAGATGTACTTGACCATGGGTTTTAAAAAAAAAGGAAAAGCAGAGCCTCACAATGATGATGTTTTTCTTTCCGTTTTTCAAAGGGAGAATGGAGTGGTCTAAGTGGCTGGTAGAACATGAATAGGGATCTTTTCTAGGGTAAATCCAGCAGGACCGCACAAGGATTTTCCCTGCAGCCATCAGGCTGTCCACCTGCAATTCCTCAGATTTCAGAATCCCAGAAAAGTGCTGGGAGCTCAGCAGTTCAGAGGGGTTCACAGTTTGCCTCATCTGTTGTCACCTATCTCAGAAGAGTGAGTGCAGAAACGTTCTTCCCCTTCTTTTTCTATAGTAGAAGAAATGTGCTTATAGGGAAGGAGAAGAAGGTAGGTTCATAGCCCTGTCACCTTCATGTTTCTTATCCTCTGCAACTTAATCGCTAGGACCATGACAGAGATCCCTTTCCTCCTTTGTAGAGATACAGCTTGGTGCCAAACCACTAGCAAGAGTGAAGATAACAGAACAAACCACAGGCCATGGACATTATTGATTGTACTGTGCTTTGCTGGAAAAGCCTTACACTGAGTGGGGGGATCTGCAATCAGATGGGATAGGATAGGATGTGATAGGATAGGATAAGAGCAAAGCTGTCAGATCAGGTGAAGTGATTAGAGCTAAGTTTCCAAACATTTGGAAAATTCAAAAGAAATCCATGGAGGGTAAATCCTTAGCCAACATGCTGGACCACTCTGGACCTCATAGTAGGCAATACAGCAGACAATACAAAAACAGCAGCCAGGAATTAATAAAACAGCAGAAGAAAAAGGCTGAAGTGCAGTTAAAACACTGGCTGATCAGCTGGGCCAAGCAGAGAGGAACCATGTTAGGAGAAGGCGATGTGCTGTTGCAGGGGTAAGCAGATGATGGGACCATCAGCATCAGCTAGGCCAGTTGCCTGTTGAGGCTATGAGTACAGCCACTGCAGCAGGATTGTGCAGACACTCTACACTGCAGCCAGTGGCCCCAGCCTTTTATTCGCACAAAACCTGTATCTCCTGTGCCTTTTAATCTCCTCCCACAGGGTGGTGACCTCTCTTACCATCCCTTTTCTAGGCCAAGAAAAGCTTTATTTACCCAGGGCCATTTGATGCATCTATCCACATAAATTCAGCTTCCCTTTATTCTCTTGCACTTCTCCAGATTCCCATTAGCACAGGTTTGAAGCAGAACATCAGCTCTTACAGCTCTTTACCAGGTTGTTTACTGCAGCATCTCTCTGAAGTCAGAGAAACTGCAGCCCTGGTGTCAAATTCCATTTTAACTACACAATCAGTTATCAGCCCATTACCATAATAAGGAGATTAAAAGCGCTGAGAAATGCACAGTTTACTCCTGGCTGGGGACTTGGCTGCTGTCTTCCCAAGTCCCGCTGGTTCCACTTGGCTCTGCCTGTCACTTTCCTCCAGGACCCCTGGGGAGGGAGGCAGCGGGTGGAGGTGATGGGCAACACCATGTACCAGCAGAGGCTGGGCCAGGTGATTCCTCACACCCAGAGCCTCTCAGAGGAACTAAATCAGGCCAAGTCACCTTCCTTGGGCCCTTGAACAACTCCTTTCTTCTTTGAAGGTGTAATTTGAAACATTTCTCCACTGGCAAGTTTGGGTTTAAAGGTCTGTTCCCCCTGCACTCATTCTGCCTATCATTATGCTGGGACCAGCCTGGGAATCATTTCAGCTATCCAGAGTAATCCTAGCTGGATCCAACCCCATTTCTGCCTCCCATCTACAGAGGGCAGAAGATAGGGTTTCAACAGCATATACTAATTCCCATGTATTTCTATTTCCAAGAGGCTGGGGAGATATTTCTGAAGTAACAGATGTGCTCCAGCACAAGAGGAGGAAGGCAGACAGGGACCAGGGTGCTGACGGATGCCTCCTGCGGGCATTTGTCAGGAGTCTGCAAGTCAGGCTTGCCTCCAGACTGCAGCAGCTGAGTGCAAGCGCAGACCAGACCATTGGTTGCAATTGTGATCACTTCCCACCAAACGCAAGTGTCTCACCGAGAGGAAAGCAGTACCTGTGTAAACTCCAGATTTATTCATGTGGCATCACCAGGAAACCTTCAACCATTACATTGCAACCCAAGCATTTTACAAAAGCAATTACCTAACTACCATGTTGCCGCTATTTTATGTAAGATCAGTAAAAGATGGATTAAATCCCTCTTCCCAGACTCTCTGTTTTTATCTTCTGATCAGCTGTTGTCTTTCATTCCCACCTTCCAGACCTATTGCCAATGACTTCAGCCTCTCGCTCGGGAAGGCAGGGAGCCCTCGCTTCAGGGCTGGGAGGCTGCATCAGGGCAGGAAGGATGGACGATTTTCCTTGTTTGAGCACTAATAAAGCTGCTCTGTCCAGGTCATTGACACAAGCAAGCCAGGGGAGCTAGCGGCAAAGGCTCTGTGAGCCTCTGCCCCTGGGGTGTCTGAGCTTGGGAACAGAGGCTGGGGGTAGGGGAGGGTTAGGGGAGGTGAGGGCCTTTACCAAGCAAACACCCAGGTGGCTGTAACTATAGCAATGGGAACAGCACTGGGAGCATAGAAGGACACAGCCTCTCAACATTTACCTCTCATGTTGTATTTTCTGTGGCCTGCAGACCCAGAATATATTTGCTGCTCACAGGATGAGCTAGGATGGGAAACTCTTTAAATTGCATGGACAAAAGGAAGCATTTTATACAAGTTATTCACTAAAAGTGTTGTAACACTGCTACACTGCAGAGGAGGCACACAACTCCAACTGCAGGTCATCATTAAGTACCCCTCCCCGGTTTTACAGTCTTTCGCTTCATTTCCTGCCCTACCACCTCCTGTCCTGTCCTTCCAACCAGCTGCTGCCCTCCAAGCTGGGGTCACCCGCATTTCCAGAGCAGTCCATAAACACGCGCACACACACTTACCCGTGCTGACCCGGAAACTCATAGCTTTACCTGCCAGCAGAGTTTGAACCTGTCAGCACTAGTCCTACGATGCATTTCTATCACTCCCAGCGGTAACAGTAGTAGGAGACTCTTACGCTAATGTAAGGAGTGGTCCAGGAAGTAGATACGACCCAGGAGGGGTTGCACTGGAAAGCAAAGCTGCACTCAGCAAGGCAGTCGAGGTGCAAGAAGGTTGCAGTGTCACCCTGAGCAAGCGGCTTCGCCAGCCTAGATTACATTTTCCTTACGCACACACACACCCCAAGTTTTGACTCTAAACTTTCCCCCGGCAACGCTTGTCTTTCACAACTGGTGTGAATGCAAATTTTCTTCAAAATGTCCTGCGATGGTTTGGGGCTTGAAGCATGCCTATGAGACTGCAAATACCATTTGAAGGTAACGTGATAGAGGAGTATCACCCTAGTGAGAAGAGTCGCCGGGCAAAAGACGCTTGCAGAAAAAAGGTCTGCCTGAGCTGTTTATGGCTGTGCACATAATTGAGATGAGACAGCAACAAGTCAGAGGGAGGGGAAAAGCTTTCCAGGGTCCCTGAAGAACACGGCGTCTGCTGCATATCTCCTTCCGTCTGGATTAACCGCCGCCTTGTCCCGGCAAAGGCTCGGAGCTGGAGTAGGGTGGGGGGAGCTGGTGTTCCCTGGGGATGTTTTCCTCCTGAACCTCTGTAGTTAAGATATCAGAAGTGAGATTTGTCACTTAACCATCTGGAATAGGCGATCACAGGAGGCTGCTGCTCCTCAGTCTGTCACACTCTTAAACTGTGCTAATGTCATTCAGATGTTTCACAAAGCAACCCTGACAAGCAGGCATGAAATTAAGATGTTTGTGGAGCCGGCCATGTGGGAAATGACAACGGGGGACCAGGGAAAGGCAGAGAAGGGGAACACGTTCAGAGGCAGGAGGCTGTGCCGGAGACAATTTGCTTCCTCTCGCTCCTATGGGTGTGCTACAGCTTGGACCAGCTCGGACAGGAGGGCTGATGCAGCGGCATCTCCATGCCAGGGAAAGCCAGGGAGCATCTCCCCTGCTTGCCCCTTGCTGCTGTCACGTTGTACAGCCTCAAGACTGAACCTACGACAACCCCTCACGTCCTCACTGAACTGGGATTTCCATCCAAGGGATTTCATTCCCGGAGAAGCACACACCTCCTGTGGGACAGTCCTGTCTGGAAACAGGGGTGAGGGAAGGTGGGGTGGCCAGGGGCAGAGGGCACCCTTGAACCCCACAGTGCCGCTGCCCGGGGGGGAGTTTCTCTGCAGGCAGAGGACCGGGCATCCTGCGCTCCTGCCTCGGGCCAAGCAGTGCTGCAAGGTGCTGGGGCAGCTGGTTCTCATTTCATACTGCAAAGCGGTTTTATCAGCGGGGAGTTGACATGGGGCTTTAAAACACTTTCTAATTAAGGAGCAGGCCAGCCTGGAGATCAATTAATTTTGATGCATCCCATGTTTGAGAAAGTCTGTGTTGCAAGCTCTGAAAAACATCCTGAGCTCCAGCAATTAAATCTTCCCCTTCCCATTCCTCCCCGGCCTTCTCATTTGCAGAAACGTCCTTGGTGCCCGACTCCTACCTGGTGTGCCCACTGCCCTGAGCGCAAGGGTACAGCCAGCGCTGGGGTGGAACGCAGCCGGAGCAGGTGAGGTGCAAATATACTGTGGGTAGCGGGGAAAAAGCACAGTGTAGTTTAGACTGGAAGGAGGTAATTGTCTGGAAGGCAACTAGCCACAGCTGCCAAGGTTAATCCAGCCCCTCTCCCATTCCCCCATCCTCAGGGGAAGCAAAATTGTGTTCCCCTCTGCCCCCTGGGCTTTGCAGAGCTGGTGAGCTGTTAAGACGGGTGGGATGCATGGCCAGGAGGGAAGACATGCAGGTATGGCACTGCCTGCAAGCCAGGATCGATGCCTCGCTTTCCTACAGAGTCACAGCTTGCCTTTGAGACAACCCATGAAGCTGCCTGTGCCTCAGTTTTCCCTGCTGCAAGATAGCGGTGAAATAGTTATAGTGAGGATATTTCCCTTTGTCTATTCAGAATGGAAGCAGAATTCATCAAAACTGTCTTGTTTTTTTCTTTTGCTCTGCAACCACAACAAAAAATCACGTTCTTCAAAATAATCCAAGAAAATATTTCACTTTTTCAGACGTGTCATTTTTGTTGAGTTTTCTCTCTTTTTCCCCATGTGGAAAAAGGGAAGAAAAAAAGAGTACATATTCATTATACATTTGTTATTTTCTTCCATCTACAAAACATAATGTTTGACAGAAACAACAATCTGCTATCGAAAAAAAAAAAGTGTATATAAAAGGGTCATTTTTTTAACCAGAAAATATTTCCAAAGAAAACAAGCCAACCATTTCCAATTAGAAGTTCCTGAGAGCAGAGCTTGCGGTGCTGAGCTCACCCCGCTGCTGGTCCGCTCCTTCCCCTGCTCTGCAAGCGGCCGCCTGCTTCCCTCCACTGGGGAGGGGAAAACAGGGCATGGAGAAGGGCTTAGGAGTCCAAAAGCAGGGAGAGACACAGAGAGAGAGAGGGGGAAAGAAAGCAGGAAGGAAGAAAGGAAGGAAAAGAAAGAAAAAGGAAGGAAAAGGAAGGAAATTTTTTTTTTTAAAAAGGCAAAAGGAAAAAAAGAAAAAAAAAGGAAAAGAAAGGGAGGAAAAAAGGAAAATAAAGAGTGGGTTAAGGAGATCCAGTCCTGCTTTCACTGCTGTCAGAAGTTAAAATAAAAATCTCCCGGATGTACAATCTGCCTGATGCTGCCCAAACCAGAGGAGGGAGGTGGCTGCAGAGGGGGGAACTGCGGGGAGACGAACAACTGGGGAGGTGGCACAAAGAGCAGAGTGAAAGGGAGGGAAGAGGGGTGGAAGAAGCGGGTGGCCATAGGGCCCTGGCACAGCACAACCCGGGGAAGGGGCTTGCAGTGCTACTGCTCCTTGCTTTTGGTAAGCACCAGGTCTTTTTTTCTCATCCTCTGACACGGGAGCATCCTTCCTCCATCAGCCCCCCCCATCTCCCTCACCCACTCCCCTTTCTCTCTCCTCTCCCTTTCTTTTTTCCTTCCTTCCAGATACTTTCCCCATATTTCCATCCTGTTTTGCCCACACCTTCCTTCACTCCCTCCTTGTCTCCTTGCTCTCCTCCTCTCCTGCTGCCTCACCCTCCCTTTCCCCCTCCATCCCTCTCACTTTGTCTCCCTCCAGCTCCCGGAGGAGCTCTCTAATGACTTAAATGAAACGCCAGCCTTCTTTAACTTCAATAGCCCTCCTTGCTGGATCCCCAAGAGGACCCAGCTATGCACAGCAATTAGGAAACCAGTGCCTGGGGCTGCTGGATTTGCAGCGTCAGCATGGAGATCCTCTCTGCCCTCTCAGAGAAGAGGAGGAGTTCTCCATAAAGTTGGGAGCACTGCCAGCACCGGGACAGAGGCTACTGCAGTCTCAGGAAGGCTTTTCTAAGCCAGCCGGACCCCTTCCCCTCTCTTCCTGCCCTCCTCCCTCCTTCTGGCTGCCAGCACATCTCAGCCCACCGGCAGCATGGTGCTTTTCATGTTCCTCGTGGCACCTGCAGCCCTTCAGAGCCCAGCCTCGGAGCCGACCCCAGGGCTGGAAGCATGCAACAGCCCCAGCGTGCCCCAGGCAGGGCAGGGTCTGGCTGGGGAACTGTCTCTGGGGACACCAAACCCGGTTTCAAACCGCGCAAAACAAGACTCAGCCCTGGCAGGCAACAAGGAGGGTCACAGCCCCTACTGCGGCGTATCTGCTCAAAGCCCCTCCCCATACGCAGACCCAGCAAAATCATCACAGCCTCTCTCCCCAGCTCCCATTGAGCTGCCCTCCCAGTGTGACAGTCACTGTACCCAAAGTGCATGCACCACCAGCAAGTGACCCATGCTGGGATCTGAGGTCTCTGGTCCCACATGGGGTGGAAGGGACGAGTAGGACAAAGCTTTTCTTCTGCCCTTGGAGATGTGGGGTGGCTTGAATAGGTGCCCCTAGGGCCTTCCCGGACACATACAAGGTTACTCCCCAAAAGCCCCGGGTTGCCTTACACGTCCCCCTCCCAACCAAGCTATCAAAACCACCAGTGTGCCAATGGAGTGGAGGGTGCCTCAACATCACTTCTGAATTTCCAGGGAACTCAGCTCCAGCGCGACCCTTTCAGCTGCTGCTCTCTCCAACATCTTGGCTCTTTGTGCCCTCATTCCTCTTGCTAAAGCATCCCAGACAAAGCCAATGCCTCTCGTGTGCTGGTGAAAATGTTCTTTTGAAAAGCCTCTTGGGAAATGCTTCCCATTGTAGTTAATTCTGTTGTTCTTTAATACTAGCTGCCCCTCTCCTCTGCTTTATCTTGGTTAGCCTCTATTTGTGGGAAAACAAGATCTCAGAATGGGATTCATTTCACTGTTGTTTTTTTTATCTGAGCAAGTCACCCTGGGGTCTCTGCTTAGTCAGTGAAGAAAATAGACTCTTCCATGACATAATTTGTCTCATACTAAAGGCAATGTCTAAACTAAATCAGACGAATCAGGTCTTAAAAGCACCTTGCCCTCTCCTCTAGGGAGAAGGGGAGCAAGGGGCTCATTTGGGCAGAGACAGGCGGACAGGAGATGTCTGAGGCAGGCGGTGAGTCCCTGCTAGGTCTCCTGAGGACCTGCCCCGAGGACTGTCCTCCACCCGCCCAGCCCCTGGAAGCCTGTGGATGCTTCTTGGCGGGGGGGTGGATCTGCAAGGAAGGGGCCAGGGTCAGAGAGGGCTGCACATGAGCATGAGCAGCAGGGATTACAGGGGGATAGTCCAAAATCTCAGGAGGAGAAAATGGGCCACTCATGTCCCCGAATCTCGGGCTCCTGGCAGCCAGCAGCCCCTCTCCCCAGGCTCACTAAGAGCCTGGGCAGGGCTGGAGAAGGCAGCTTGGTTTTTGCTCTAGCAACAAGAGAAGAAAGGCTTTCACAAGGCACCGTCTGGTTTGTTTGGGTTTTTTTTTTTCCTACCACTGATGGGTCATTTCTGATGGATTTAAGACTTGTAAGCCCTCTTTAAGACTGGTTTTTATCTCACGCACGCCGTCGTGTACGGAGGCAGCAGGCTCACTGCATGCTGGCGCTCCCCGAGCAGCCCCAGGATGAGCAATTAAGCAGCCACACGCCAGATCAGGATTAGCTACTCTCCTGTTTGTCTTAAGACCTTTCTAATTGCTCCTTCCTATGCCTCTCTCCTGTCTCCCCGCCATCCCCTCACTCTTCTCACCCCAGCCAAGCTCCCAAGCGCCTGGATGAGTAGTTGAGGAGCACAGGTGAAAACCCAGTGCCTGCCTTCCAAAAACCGCCCTGCGTGACAGGGCTGCCTCTGCTGACAGGTGTCACTCACATACCCAGCTCAGCAAAGCAAGGGATTTCAAGGCTGGCTCTGGCACACAGGCACTCAGGTATTCACGAGCAGAAAGGTAAAATAGACGTGGGGAGGATGAAAACCAGCCAGCGCTGGCTTTGGCTGGAGGAGGGCAGAGAGGGGGAATGAAATCCTAATTTCAGAAGCTCATTGTAGGGTAATTATCAAACAGCAACAGTAGGCTGGGATGCTTGCTAATTAGGCCACATTCTTTATGACTAGTTATTCTAAGATGTCGTTTGACAGACTTGGAGGGGGAGGGATGTGCACATAAAGTTGTTTTTAATTACATTTGGTATGCTAATTTCTGATATAAAATAAATATTTACCAGAAGCAATATTTCTTCATTTCACGCTGGCTGCACCGTGGCATTTATCGAGGGTTACAAACAGGCTGCTATCACCCAGCCCTCCCTGCCAGCATGTCTTCCCCTCTCTCCTCCCTTCAGCCTGAGAGGAAGAGGGATGGATCCAGCTGTGACTCGAGAGGGGAAAGCAGCAGGGAAGGAAGCCACAGCATCTTTCCGTTTGCCCAGTGGCAACATGTCCTTTTCCTGCCAAATGGCCCTTTGGAAGGAGGGTGCCCAGGAGAAGCCCTTGGCCAGTGGCTGGCTGCCCCTTCAGGGCTGAGAGCCCACCCTGGTGCTCCTCCAAGGAGATGGGAGATATCGCTCCCCTGCCAGACAGCCCGGCTCTTGGGCGGTGAACATGCCTCTCCGACAGCTCCAAGGCTACAGATCTTTATTCGTACAGCCTCTTCAACCTTTAGAGCTTTCACGGCTTTTTTTTTTTTCCTCTCTTCTACATATGAATTAACTAACATTTCAAGAATGGAAAGCTGCTGCAATCTGAAAGCCCCAAATATTTTATCATGGTTTTGGCAATCTGGGAACTTTTCTTTCCCTACAAAAGTATACTCTTGAGCATATTTTTTTTTCCCATTCAATGAAGTCAGCTCTTACTGCTACACACTCTGGGTTTCAATAAATTGGAGTTTTCTGGTGGAAAACCCCATTGCTGTGGCACTTTCTTGATCAAATATTAGCTCAAACTGCTCACGTTATTGCAAAGCGTACTTCTCTCCCAAGGAGGTAACTTCTGACCTCGTGCAAAGTAGTAGCTCACTGCTTGACCTGACCTTCGCTGTTCACCAAGAGCTCACACAGTCAAGAGGCACTTGCAGATCCATGTCCTGATGTTTCTATCATGGAAGAGATCGGAGTCACCTGAGTTCAGACACTTGGATCACCTGAGGATGTGTATTACCTCCATCCAGTCCTCCAGACTGATTATTCCCATCAGTTAGATCACTTCGATCTCTTTGATAAGTAATGGACTTCTGAGGGGTAGAAGGAGCTCATATTACCACTGTGCCGTACGAAGAAGTATGTCAGATGCTTTGAATTGCCCCGCAGCTGGAGAACCACCCCATTATAACTATACCACCCTGTTCGTTTTTTGCATATGTGAGCCATCTCTCAGACAACTCCTACTCTTTTGCAGTGTCAGTATTTAAAATTAAACCCTTCAATAACTTACCACCTCAAGGCAGTAAGTGAAACGTCAGAGGGTGTTGGGGGTTGAGAAAACGGGATCAGAGACAGAGAGGGAGCCCATCTGAGGAGCAGAGCTCTGGGGATGATTGTGCCTTGCACTGTGTGCACAAGCATATGTTCACTCTGCTGATGTAAACTACCATTTGGCAGACAATCCACTGATTAGCGGTTCAGCGAGTTTTTATACCCGAGCTGAAATTTCTCAAAAGTGCTTAATGGCTATACGCTACTTAATATTTAACACATGCTCTTCCTTCCCTCACAGGCTAGTTGCATTTAGGCCGACAGCACAAGCAGACTGCTCTCAGTCTAACAGCTGGGTGTGCGGCGGACAAAGAGCAGGAGCAATGGAGGCCAGCAGTGTGTTATCTGACATTGTCCTGCCTTGCAGCTTGGCACACAGGGCAGAGCCAGGGCTCGGTGGAGTTCCTTTTTTTAATACCGCATTCCTTCCAGGAGGACCATTTACCTCTTCCCTTCAGCCCTGTGCTCCTTTCTAGGAGAGAATTACAGGACAGGATGCTGTGATGGAGGTGGCCCACTTATCCCCATCTGGTCCATTCTTGGGTACCCGGGAATGGTTGTTCCTCAGCATCTTTCAGTCCTATCACCAAGCACCTCAAGACAAGTACTCCCATGCCTTCTCTCCTCAGAGGCCCCAGGGAGAAGGTTTACAGACTGAGGGACCACAATGACAGGTAGTCTTTTCCTTCTGCTCACATTGACTCCCATTGCTCCAATCCCCCCAGTTTTGCCTCAGGCCCTCTGGCTCCGGCTCATTCACAGCCTTCAGCAGGGGACAAAGCCCTTCCTCAAAGCCTTTTCTAAGTTCCGCACACGATAGCATTTGAGTGCCACAGGTATTAGTGAATTATTCATCAGCACTTTCCCTGTTGAATTGGCTGGGTTTATTATCTTCATACCTGATGAACTGAGGGACAGAAACAAAGCCAAATTCATTCAAAATTATCATTAATTTGGGATGCTAGATTTACAGAGATCTTAAAGTCTGACTTTTCAGGGTTTACATGGGATTTTATGTTTGAAGCATGAGTCCATCTGGTTATAATGGACAGCAAAAATCAGGCTCATTACTCAGAAAAGGAGGGACGAGTTGCTCCCTACGAACATCTTACCGTATGCAACCTTCCCTGACAGCAAGGAGCTCAGCGACAGAGGAAGAAAGCAAGCCAGTCCCTGGGGGTGGGCAGCATAAGATCATCCTTCTGCTTTTTGCATTTCCCTGGTTTAGTCCTTCCGCACGTTCGCCATGTGCAGAAGCCAGGGCAGCTCTCGGAGAGGGAGCTGCCTCCTTCCTTCCCTCACCCGCCCCGCTCCCAGCAGAGACTCCTCCTGAGCACAGCGAGGTGGGGAGACACCTTTTAGCGGTAGTGCTGTAGGATGCTTTGTGGACTGAAAACTTTTCCGTGATACAGCAGGGTAACAAACAGCTGCACCAAAAAAGTCACCCTGTAGATGTTGGAAGTGCTGTCAAACTGGAGTGCAGGAGCCACGGGAAGGCAGAGCAAGCTCAGCGTACACAGGTGCTTCAGAGGACAGAGCGGTTCAGCTGCAACCGGTCTCTACAGAAAATAGATGGGCCGGGGAGTTTGCAAAGATGCATGGCTTTTCACTGGGGCAGCTCTAGTTAGGCTGAGTGGTATTTTACAAACATCGATTCCCATCTCCAACATACAAGCTTGCACTTTCCAGCCACCCATCTGTCAGAATTTTGTTCAGTGTGGTCAAAGCAGCAGTGTTTGTTTTTTCCCTAATCTTCTCCTTAGAAATGAATGACCCACTTTAGATGAAACATTAAAACAGCCCAAGGCATATTTCCAGCTTTGAAAACCCCAGCTTGCACAGTTAACATACGGATCGACTTTGGAGCAGGCACAGAGGAATCAAGGTTTTGAAACTAGTGGCTCTAGTGTAGCAATGAGGCTGGATTTAAGGAAAAGATAGCAGAGTCACGCTAGTGGTCAAGCTGTAGGATTTCTAGCTTCTCTTTTTGTTTTGAGTACCACAGATGTGCCATTGTGCTGCTGTTGGAAAGCCCAGAGATTACACAAGACATGTATTGCAGCAGAAGGCTTCGCTGGCAGAGCATGGAGCTCCCCAAACACTATTCCCTTACTCCTTCCCTCTCCCAAGGCCAAAGCAGGGTCCAGCACTCTTGTCCTTCAGTTCCAGACTAATTTTTATTTCTTCCCTCCAAAAAACACTTCAACATGTAGGACAGACCTTTATATACAGATTCCCGTGCTCATCCCTATCTTCAAATTTCATCCCTTACTGCTTATAGTAACCCTTTAATCTGGCTCAGAAAACAAACTTTTACCAGAAAGCATGTGCTTTCTCTTTCACCAGGCTCCCCAGCAGAACTATGAGGCACCAGAAAGCCTCTAACACGTCAGCCCTGGCTCTACTAGTCTTAACACTTTGAGCACTTTGACCTACTGATTTCCGGACATCCAACAGCCCTGGCCGCCAGTCAGACAAACATCTGGGACAGAAGGCCCTGTCTCGTGCCTGCCGATGATGCTGTCACCTCAGCAGATGGCTTGTCCCTCACCCCTTGTTGTCCTCTCGTGAGAGCAGCACAGCCCTGGGTCAGCAGCAGGAGACTGGGATGCAAGGCGGACTGCCCAACTTTCTGGGCTTGCTGGGATGAAGCATCAGCAAGCAGGACACAGGCAAGGTGAGGAATCAGCTCAACAGGGTGGAGGTCTTTCCTCTTGAACTGATAGATTCAGAGTCCCTGAATCTGATTCCTGCAAAAGAGTGCGTGCTGGGAAGGGGGATCTTTTCCATTTTTTAACTTTCTTCTCCATGCTGAAATCACTGGTGAGGCTGGACACAGACGGGAGATAGGTGGAACTGGGTAGGAAAGGAGAGAACTGGCACAGAGACAGCCCTAGAGAGGAGAAGGACAGATGTCATAACCGGTGGCAGTGTTTGTTTCCGCCTCCTACAGGGAGCAAAGAAATGAGTAGGAGCCTTGCCAGCAGAGTGGGAGGGGTGTGAGTGGGAACCCTTTGGCTGCAGAGGTGGTGTAGGCCCAAAGGGACGTTTGTCTGGGATCACACCGGGGCCAAATCACCTGGTCACCTTGAGGGTCCACAGCAAGCTCTTTGTGGTTGGAGGGCAGTGACTAGTGACTGTGCGCTGGGACCAACCACACCAAGCCAGACCAATGACTTGGTGCTAAATTTGCCAACTGTACGTCAGCTTCAAGGAGGGAAATCTGAGTCTTGCCACCGGCTTTGTGGGTTAGGAGGAGGAAAGAAATCTAACCCTGCAGACGGCTTTCTTAATGCTCCAGGAATGATTTCCCTTGGTTTGGAGGTTCTCCATCCCCCACATTCTTCTTCCACTTCAATCTCTGCCAAGTCTCACTCCATTTGAATTAATTTTAAAGTCACTCTTTAAAGCTTTAAAGCCTCTCATGAAGGGTTTAATAATGTGTTCCAACAGGAGCCACTGAAAAAAAAAACCCTCTCCTTTATTATCCCAGCTGGAGAATGCTCTGTTTCAGTGCTTTATAAAATGGTTGTGTATCATGCCCAGAGGGTCTTTGCTGCACATTAAAGCCCAGGGTGGGTGAAATGTCAGCTACAGTTCAGCCAAGATGGGATCCCTTAGGCTTTGAAATGCAGTCTGTGGCTCCCTTAATGTCACCCTGTTCTCCTAATGGGTATAAAAAGGACACAGGGGGCACGAAATGATGAGAAATTAACATCAGAGGCTGTGTTCATCCTTCCTCAGTCTGGAATGTCATCGCTCCTAAAGCATTGCAAACTGGCAGACAAGCCAGATACAGGGGCCAGCTCTGTTCGTAGAAGCCGGAAAGCACATGGAGAGGACACGTATCGTTGCCCCATGTCTGCTAGAGGCTAATTTCTTAGGAAATCTCATAGAATTTTACAGGTACCAGCTGGTTAAACCAAAAGGTTGATGGCTGGGCTCAACCCCCCTGCAACTCTCCTTTTCATAGACCTCAGATACTCTTCTTCCCAAGCAGGATTGCTCCCGAAGCACCATGTGGAGAACACAAAGCGCACTGAAGGGAAGTAACTTCTCTGTAACAGTCAAGAGGCAGGGAAGAAAAGCCAGGACTGATGAGAGCCGAGCTCCTGTCCTCAGCACTAGACTGCAGCCAAGTCAGAGCCCAGGAGCTCACTCCCCTGAGTCTGGCTGTGACGTTGTCCTGTCTGAAGCCTTGCCCAAAGTGTTGCCTTGGACGTGTGCCTCGCTAATGGATGGGACCCACTGTCCTCTGATGACAGAAGACAGACATGAGGAATGAACCTCACATGGCTAATCCTCTACCTCTCAAGTGAACAAAAAGCTCTGTCAACAGCCCTCAAACAAAAGGAAAAAAATAAAAGGATGGTTTATATTTAGCTGATGCTGTGGAACCTACAGGCTGCATGCTAATTAACTGGGAAAAGTAATGAGCTCAACTTGAGGCATGGGGAAGAAGAGAGGGTCTAAAAACAAAGATTTTATCCTAAATGTTGAGACTGCAGAAAATTATTTCTGCTGTGTTGTTTGTTTGTTTCCTTGCTTTTATGGGAAAAAAAATCATAAAAGACTTCAATGGATAATGACACTCTGGTAAATACCCGGTCTCCAAAGAGCTGTTCCATTTAACTCTCACTGTTCCTGTTCGGGATTGCCGTTGGATATCTTGTTGTGTGGAGAGCAGCAAGGCCATGAATCAGTGCTGCTGACTGTGATCGTACGGCATAGGCATATAGCTTCCTAACCCCTTCATTTAGATCTGGGCTCTGTGTCACCCCCCAGGTAGGAGGAAATCAAGGTTAGCGTCAGGCATCAGCCATAGCAGAAAAGTCACAATCAGTGCTGTGATACCAATGGGTACCATTTCTCATGTTGTTTCCAAGGATTCCTAAGGCAGCAAATAATGGGTAAGGATGAGTCTCTGCCTTCATTTGGCTCTTACTACAGAAAGAAAAGTGGTCTCGCCCTGAAATGCTGGGCCATTGTGGCAAGCTCTCCAAGTACCTCTCTCACCTTAGGGAGCTCTGCACCTGAGCAGAAGGCCCACTTCCCAAGGAAAGCAGAGCAGGGCTCCTCCTGGAGTCAGTGGAAGCAGGAAAGAAAATGCCTTTCTGTTCCCTTGCCCAAAGGCCTTTCTATTCGTCTTAAATATTAATTCAAATATGTCTGGTCTGGTCTGCTCAAGTCAAGGTAGATTTCTGGTTTGGTCTGGCTGAGGCTGGTCTGATGGGCTCTGTCTGAATCTGGTCCATTTTGGCTCTAGCTTAGCTTTTCCTGATTTCACGGAGTTTGGTTTAGTTTGATTTGCTTCAGCTTCCCTCAGCCACTCATGACCAAAGGTTTTTTGGCGGTTGGTGGGTCCCTCCATGTGAAACCCCGATGAACACAAAATGAGAAAGAAGTTATTTTCTGAGCAGGCTCAAAACCATAAGAAAAACACCAAAAACCCTTAGGAAAAATTCAGATCATTGCAACCAGCCAAGCTAACAATGGGCTCAGCAGCAGCCTTGGAAAACTCAGCGCTGATCTGTTAGGAATGACAATAAGATCAGCTGCTGCTTTAATCAACAGATTGAACACAGTAGGGGGGCTCTTCCAATTTGCTTTAGGCTGACAGTTTCCAGAGCATTTTCTCCGGGGCACAGTGAAACCTAATTCCTCTGTTCCCTGCCAGGAGGAGGAAGACAGACATCCCCTGAGGGTGCCAGCACGGGACTGTCCGCAGCTCAGGAGGACAATCACCTCCATGGAGGACACCACAAAAGTTCTGAAAAACCCAGTCTGGATTGACCATGTACTGGACCACATCAGAGTGTAGCAGGGAAGAAGACCACCTTGGATCTGTGATCAACCACACACTCAAGTCTCACATCTCCCAACTGTACTTATCAGGTTCCTGCCTTATCTCAGCTCTCCACTGTCTGGTGCTTTTCTCTGCACTCTTCTCTCATCTGCCATGGAGGCAGGATGGGGTCTCTCCTCTGGACATCACTGAGGAAATAAATGACACAACAATAATGATAAGAAAAATAAACCCTTATTCCTCCTCCATCTGCCAAAGAAATGTTGCAGTGTATGGGTGCTCGAACGCACCGGCTTAAAGACTCAGATAACTCTAAAGTTTGCAGAGCTGCCTTTTGCGCTGTGTGAACGTGGGCCACCTCATATACACACAGGCTTAGGAGATCCTTGGATTGCAGTGACCTTGCTCTCTGTGAGACAAGAGTCCCAGCTCAATTTGAGATGTTCTGGCACTTTGTACACCAGACCAAGGCAAAGGGAATTGCAGTCTAATGAGATGCTGGTCCCAACTGGGATGCTGCTCAAGGAGGGAGCGGGCAAAGGAAGCTCTGACAGTAAAAGGCAGAGAAATTAATAGCAAGAACAGCAAGCCAAAGTGACAGAGACCTGTTGCCTCCCCAGATAACAAGGGGACAGGGAATGGAAATGAGGAATAGAAGGCACGGGGATAACACAGTAAAGGTTAATGTAGATGGGATGCTGCCTTGAACAGGTAGCACAGTTAAAACCAGGTGAGCAGCTGGTGCACTCTAGGAATCTCCATGACTGCTGAAAGGAGAGACACCACGGTGCGGGAGAGGCTGCTGGGAACCCCAGGTCATGGTCTAGAAAACAAGAGCCGCTGCAGGTGGGAAACTGCAGCCCAGTCGCTGAGCATGTAGTTTGTCTGGGTTACACTCTTGTTGGGGCTGATCATTTGCCCAGGAACACACTCTCTGCCAGATGCTCTGCCACAGCTCAGGGGATCGCCACAGCAGACGGTGGCGGGCAAAAAGGCCAGAGGAGAGTGGCCAGTGAATCCACCGTGCGAGTGCACTGATCCAGAGGCATCCTGCGAGCCTCCTGCAGCAGAGCAGGGGCTGGGGGCAGGGACATTGCTCAGGAGCTGGGGTAATTGTCAGGACAGAGTGGGACTGGTGCAGAGACCACACTGTCTGCACAAAGAACAGAGGTTTGGACAGAGAGACGTGGCTGAGGCAAAGGGAAAACACAACTGGGATGAGGGTTGCACTCACTGAGCACAGGACCTACTCCCTGCTTCCAGCTCTGGCTCCCACACTCCCAAAGTCTCCTGCCCCTGGGCCGGCAGGGTCCAGAGGAGCATTTTACACAGCAGACCTTGTCTGCAACAGTGACTGACCTTGGGGAGCAGCTTCTGGCCCATGACTCTCCCCTCAGCCTTTCTTCTTCCCTCCACACCAGCCCCTCCAGTCCACACTTGCTGCCTGGCTCCTTTCCTGCACAAATCATTTTCTTGAGCAAACACAATTTACGTGGATGGCAAGCGGGGGCTGTGGAAAGGAAGGCTATTACTGTTCTCTCCGGGTAAAGTGGGCCTCATTACGAGCTCTCTCCATGGCTGGTCAATACTGCTTCCCCGGAGGCTGAGGGACATTTCATTATTCTTCACATTACCTTGTTCATCTCCTCCACGTTTCAGGGGGTATTTATTGAACGCTTTGCATAAGCAGCTTTCGAGCAGAACAGCACACAGAAAGCATGGACAGAAAATACTCTCGACTAACATGGAGTGAGCAAGTGGGGTCTCCCAGCATCGTCGCCCCGGCCAGCAGCCACCACCTCCCACTGTGCGTGGTACCACCAGCCTTCTCCCATGCTGCAGCAGAAACCAGGTTCCCCCTCCCGCTCTGCCCCGGCACTGCGTACGGAGACAGAAGTGGCAGTGAACATGAGGGAGCAGAGTCTGTTTCTGGCTTCGGTCCCAAGCTACAGAAAAAATCTTTTGTCTACACTATAGACAGCACACCACAAGCCCTGAGATGGGGCTGAACACAAACTCATAAAGCAACTTCTGTTCAGATTACAATAAAATGTGTTAAACTGCTACTCACCATGATTATTTTCCAATTACGTTTCAGTTTAGCTCAATTACTTTCCCACTGCTGCTCAGTGAATCTTCTCCATTTTTCTCTTTAAATGGCTACTCCATGTTTCTCCCGCCCGAGGCCGGCTCTGCCATCTGACCCTCTGACGGGGCAGAAGAGACCAGGTCCTAAGCAGGCCATGGGTCTTCAGTTAGGCACTTGCTCCCGGGGGGGCTGGGTTACCACACAGGCCACCTCTCTGGGGAGGGAACTTCCTTTCTTCACCTTTAGTTAGGCCCTGGGAGCTTCCCCCTTTTCCCACTCCCAATCCCAGGTCCTTCCTTTCGCTGGCATTGGATCCAAGGCCCTTGGTCCAGCACTGCCGCCCGTCCGGGAGGCTCCCGAGCCCAGAGGGCTCAGAGCAACCCTTCCCCTTGCAAGGCAACAACAGAGCTCAGTGGACATTAATCCCTCTTTCCTTTTGTTTAATAACCCTCATCTCTCTCTCTCCCTGCTTTTGCACAGGCCTAGGAGACATAGGCATCCCTCCTTGTTTTGGATGCATCCCTGTTTAGGAGGTTAATTACGAAAAGTGTAATTCTATGGCCTTCCTAATGTTAAATGGAACAAAGGTTAATTGATGTGATTACAGCTCATGAGCTGAATTGCAGTCCTTAGTGGGATGGATGATTTCAGACATATGGGCTGCAATTATTTCTCCCTCTTGGCTCATCGGGGTTTTGCTAAACCCATAGTAGGGACCTAATGATACTTAACGGCATGAAGATAAAGCAGTTAATAGTTACATAACTCTCTAAAGTTTAGTGTTCTTAAAGCTGAGCCGACTGCCATAGGGTGTTTTTTGAGCAATGGAGATGAGTGCAATAATGGTTACATCTTGTAAGACCAGAGACCTGTCTCACTCAACAGCCTGTCTCCAACCAGCAGCAGATGAGGGCAGGGCAAGCACGCCGTGGGATTGCCCCAGATTACTCTCCCGCTACCTTTGGCTTCAAGACGTCCTGAGTCACATGTGGCATTCCTGCATTTAATACTTTGCAAGGGATCTTCTCTCCACAGAGTTGTCCAGTCACGTTTGGGATGTCTAGATGCCCGCTGCCCAGGCGTTTCACAACTCGGCAATGCCCCCGCCATGGAGCCACCTCCTCTGGTCTCTTGCGAAACTGCTGCCTGCCAGTTCCCTCTGCCGTGTCCCAGTCCTGATGCTGGGACAGAACCATTGTTCCTTGTTGTCCTTCTCCGTGGTACTCATGATTTCATAGCTCCTCACCTGTCTCCTCCAGGCAAGGGAGTCCTAGCCCAGTTAATCATTCTTCACACTCAAGTCATTCCCTGCCTTTGGTCACCCTTGCTGCTGCCCTGCTCTGAGCCTTTTTTAGCTCTATTATACAAAACACATTTGAGCTGGAGAAGCCAGAACTGTATACGTTACTCAGCACGTGGGCAATGGCATAACGATGCTCTCTGCTTCGCTTTATTTTCTTTCCAACGGCAGGGCTAGCAGGAGCTTCCTCCACCTCCAACTCACCTCATTGAACTGCCAGGCAACAGGCTCAAAAGGATCACATTGGGTTTGCAGCAGATATATGACCCACCCATGAGAAACATGGATGAAGAACTTCAAGAAACTTAACGCTCATATAAAAAGAAAATCCTGCACTCAGGACTTTCAAATCAATTAATAGTGTCCTCACAAACAGCTCATTCATTGCTGTCAGTTCTCCGTAAGAGCTATAAACCAGCTTGAATTAGAGCAAAATATTCCTAACTGGTGCTGAGTTATGCCTGGATATAATTCTTACAATGTTCATAAAGTACAGTTATAGAAAAACCTTTAGATTTTCCTTGGCCCTTTCCGCTTTTCTTTGAAATCCTCTCTGGGCAGAGAACAAGCACAGGGACTCTAAGCCTCAAAGGAATCCGTATGCAAGAAGTAAGAAAAACTAGGAAACTGTACTTTCTCTTACAGTGGGCACATTTCAGCATTACAATTGCAGGCACTGATCCTTCTATTATAAGAACACAAGTAGTCATTCTGGATATACAAATATTGAAATTCCACACAGTACTTCCATGGATTGCTGGAAAGACTGTTTCCTCCAGCCATGCACTAGGAGTTCAGATGCGTTCTCTGAATGTCAATGGTGACCATCCAGATGAACAAAATAATGCACATTTTTGATGGCACATTTGGCTAGAATGGCATTAAATTTACAAGAATAAATTCAATTAGTAGAACCGCTCATTCCCCAGCATTTAACTTATTTACACTGAATAAACACATCAGGCAAGCCCCTCTCTAGAGATTATGCACAAATGCTTGGCAATGGGAACGTACTCCTTGGTGCATGTGAGTAAAATGGAAGGAAATTAATAATTTTTTGCAAAATAATAATTATTTTGCATTTCTATCAAATGTTATATTCAAGGATCTCAAAGCACTTAACAGGTGAAGAGTGATACAATGCTGCCTTTTGTTTGATCTTGGACACTTGTTTATATGGACTTATACCTGTAGCATCACAGTATTTTACTGGCTGCAGTACATAGGCCCTGAGCACAAAACTCCAGCCATCCTGCGGCCACCCTCCCTCTGCCCAAGCAACGGCGCTCCGCGACCATGGATGCCACAGAAGGAGCAAGCAGACCTGAGGACACACGCTGGCTCTTTGCTCAGGCAGAGCTTTGCACAGGGAAACTGCTCGGATGGTGCTGGGGAAGGAGCCAGGCTTCACTGCGCCTGGAGGAAGAGCGATAATGCCCAGAAGATCCTGCCACACTGTCCCAGCAGAAGTTATCTCCAAATCCAGACACCATTTGAACCTCAAAGGGCTTTGGCACAGAGAGGCAGGGAGTCCAAGCCAATCTTATTTTCCATTCTTGTATGCAGACTTTTTTTCCTCACTGCTAACAGTGACCAAGAGGTGAGATAGCCTCACACTCAGCCCCTGCTATGTCAACAAGGCAATGTGGTGGTGTTGGGACAATACACTCCTTCTCACCTGTTTCTTAACAGCCTGAAAGGGCCAGGAGCTCGCCAGCCTCTGCTGTCACTTTTAGAAGCCTCTTAGGTCCCTCCTCCTCATGCTTACATGCCTTCCTCTCTCCTCGCTCCCAGCGAGAGCTGCTCTCCTCCAGAGGAGCAGAAACTCCAGCAAATGCTCATGCTTCCCCTGTTGGGGCCGAAGGGAAGGGGGAGCAATGCGGCTGGGGCTCTGTGAGTCGCCGCCTTAGTTAGGGAATGCAAATGGGACTGCTTGAACTCATTTCACAAATGGCTGTCACAGAGTGTCTGATTGATGCATAGCAAGAGGGTCACTCTGAACTCGGCATAGGAGAAGAGCTGCATAATACAGACCAGCTCTTCCCTCCCTGCTCTCCACCACTGCGCCTTTTGTTTTCAGCATCACAAGCCTCTGCTTTGCTTCCAGCTAACGGCTCCTTTGGCAAGTCCCTTCAACAGGCTGCTTGAAAGGCACAGCTCCATTGCAGAGGGAGGCTGAGATTAAACGGGAGGGAGAGACAGGAGGGAGGATGAGGAAGGCAGGTGGAGATCAGCAACAAGATGGGGAGGAGAGATGGAGGGATGAGAAAGCAGGGTGCAGAAGGCAGTGAGGGAGAGACAGAAGGAGGGATGGAAGGATCATTTTCAAGCTGTTAACAGCACGGTCCTGAGCATACCTTCCTAAGCATGCCCACAGGCACCAAGGACTTTGACCACGAGCGCAGTGGGAAGCAGGGAAACAGGGCAGGTGAACAAGCTGTAGTCCCAGCGGCCAGACACAGGGTGCCTCCCAAAGAGATGCTATTCTTATTCCTGCAAGCAAGATGCTGATCACTCGGTGCTCTGGGTCTCCCAAATGAGGACTCCTCCTTCTCCCCCTACCATAAAGCAAGTCGTCTTCCTGCCGCCCCAGCCCCCCAGCAAGAACTGTGCCTAGAGGACCCCGCTCCTTCGGGTGCCAGCAGTGTTTGGAGGGAGGATGGCCAAGGCAGAGCAAATCCCTGGCCTTTTCTGTTCTCTGTCTGCAGGTTCATTTGCTCAATCAAACCTTGGCCACGGCTCAGCAGAGCTGCCCAGCATCACTTTGTCTTGCCTGTTTGTTTGGGCAGCCAGTCAAGCAGCTAGTAGCAGAAACAATGGGATTTTCTCTTTTGTGCGTGCGGGCAAAATTAAATGTGATTTGAACTCGCTGCTGGCTCTGCACCAAACGAGCCCCCCAGGGCATGAGCTGTCAGGCAGTCAGTCGAGGAGGGGCCGCCCTCCTCAGCACAGCCAGAACTTTCCCTGCCACAGCCGCACAGGCAGCGCGGCTGGGAGATTGCCCCTGCTCCTTCAGATCGCTTGCTGCCAGGAGGCTGCCCCGGCTGCCTGGCCCCTGTCCCGCTTCCTTCTCCACCTGTGGTGAGAGCGAGAGGCATGGGATGCCCACCTCTGCGTGCTCAGGTATGTAACTCCAGCACACGCACGCCCACCCACTCCCCAGCCTCCCAAGGGAACTTGGGTGTCCCCCACAAAACTCACTGGACTCAGGCCACTCTCATGACTTCTGCTTTGGGCCAGCTCCAGGACCATGAGGGTCTCCTTGGTCAGCTCCAGGAGGAACGCTCGGCATTGTCCAAATGCAAGGTTCACCTTGCAAAGAGGCCGTGGCTTCCAGGAGTCTGAGGTTCCCTCCTCTTGGCCAACTGCCCTGGGAAATCCAGCCCCTGGCTGTCTCAGCAGCCGACTGATGCCTTGCTCTGCTGCGCCCTGAAGTCTGCAGCGGAGAGATACTAAATATGGATCTGCTCTGCAGACATGACTCACGCTCCGGCAGGGTCGTCCTGCTGTCTGTATGTGCTCAGGAACTTGCTCTTCTTAGCCCGCTGTTTTCCCTGCTGCTGTCCTTCCTATCCACCCACTCTCCTGCCAGGGCTGCCTAACATGACCATGAAGATAATGAAATCTCCTCCAGTTGTTAAAAGCACTACTTGTGCACAAATTTCCTGTTCGAGACACCTCCGCCAGGTGCCACAACTTGCAGCTCCTGCCCTTTCCCAGCCAGGCTTGGTTCAGCAGGCGATCGCTCCTTGCCCCTCCTGCCGCCTGCTCTGCTGGCTCCAGCTGAGGTGCAGAACCCCAGGACTAAAGCCCGCAGTGCCAGGCTCGCCATGTGCGGGTGAGGCGTGAAGGCAGGAGACCCTGCCTACAATCAGGGCTGTTCCCCTAATTTTGTAGGTGGAGAAGCTCAGGGTCAAGCAACAGTCCAGACAGGCTGCATCACTTTCTGCATCAGGAAGCCCAGCCTCGTGGCAGCCCCACGTCCGTGAGGTTGCTCTGTGGAGCAGTTGGCTGGGAGAAATCTCCTCTTCCAGCCTCCTGTGCTGGCAGAGGGGCCTTGAGGACACCTCAGTCTCTGGGAGTGCTGACAAAAAAAATCGAAGATTGACCAAGTCGCCAGGCTTGGCAGGGAAAGGAGCTTGCTTTGCCAGCTTCATCACCCAGAGAAGCAGTCCCTCCTCCCCCAGGCCTGGGAGAAGGAACGGGTTGGTGGAGGAATGCCTGGCCAAGCCCTCCCTTGCCCGCCTCCCCCCTTCACTGCACGGGGCCATGATGGTCATGAGGCTAAGAAAAAAGGCCAGGGCTTTTTTTTTCAAGCACATGTCACATTTCCAGGGCAGGAAGGCTGCAAGCCTCTTAGGAAGGGGTTCAGAGATGTGCTAAGGCAAAGCCCCCCAGGCCACCGCCCATGAGGGTCCCTGAGCTTGGGGTGTTTGGGCTCCAAGGACCCTTCCCTCTTCCCAGGGGCATCTACGGGAGAAGTTTTGTTGGAGGGAGCAGCACCTCACAGAGGGAGAGAGGAAGCAAGAGCGAGAGAACTCGTTAGAGGGAAAAACCAAAGCGGTGTGTATGCTAATGGGTGGATGAGGTGAGGGAAAGCAGCATCCCAGACAGGCAGGAAGGTCCCCTTCCTCCCGCTCCCTCAGGGGTTCATTACAGGCTGGTATTTGTGAAGTGGCACAGCCATCCGATCCGGTGTCACTCCCCGCCACCCCGCGTATCGACAAAACCCTTCCCATGGGAGCCCAGTTAATTTGCTTCCCATCTATTGATCCCTGTGGCAAGTCACCATTAGCAGCAGCTCCGCCTGCCTCCTCCTCCTCACTCTGCTTGGCGCTGGGGAGGAAGGGAAGCGGCGGGCTCATTACTGGAGAGAGGCGTTTAGGGGCGACTGGAGATGAAAGGTGCCGAATTGCTCCCTGGGCCCACTCCCCATCAGAGAGAGACTCTTCTTATTTATAAGGCTGGCAGCGTCCCCCTGATTAGCGAATGCTTTCAGGCTCCCTCTCCCCTGCACTCAGCATATTGATTAGCCTTTGTTCGCTGCTTTATGAACCCGTTCATTAATGGGCTGGGAGCTTGTAAACGCACATTGGATTTCCTTTTAAATCTGCCTGAACGAAGGAATCGCTGAGTGTTTACAAGGGAGAGAGTTACAGCCCTGCCACCACCACCAGCAAACTTAGCTGGTGGCTGAGAGCGGGGTCACCCCTTCTCTGCATCACACCCCCATCCCACTCCACCTTAGCTCCTCTTGGCCAGGGCACGGTTTGCTGAGGGAGAAGAGGAGACAGGACTGAGAAGGTTTGGGTGGCTCCTGCCCTTTGTGCCTTACCCCACACCACGGTCCCTCCCAGGGTGTGCCCCAGCCAGGGCTGTGGCAGGGACCATGGCACACCGTAGCTTTCTCCCCAGGCATGCGTGACACCTTTCTGCTTCTCGCTAGGTGGTCTTGCTCTGTTGACTGCCCATCGGTGCCAGCTCTGTGGTGCCACCCATGGGAAATTCCTCCCCCTCTCACCATGGCTCTGTGAGGTACCAGCAGCATCTCCACCCCCCTGCCTGATCCCCGTCCCTAAAGGCACCAGCCCCCAGGGAGACAGATGGGGAGCACTTCTGGACAGGTTATTCATAGCAGGCAGTTTTCTAAGCAGCTGACAGAAGCAAAGCAGATACTAAATGTGTCTAAGGGAGGGCTCCTTCTAGTGCCACACTTCACGCTCCCCTGGGCATGGCAGGAGAAATTTTGGGGGGTAATGCCAGAGTCTTGCCACAAGCCATGGCAGGTCAGACCCTTGCAGTTGATCCTTCTGCTGTCACTTATAAAATTATGTTCATCTCCCCACTCTGCAAGTCACTCTCATTATTTTGAATGCTAACTGGATTCAGTGAAATGGCAGATGGCTGGCATTCCCCCCCAGGAGGAAAGAGGCTGAGTTGCCTGATACATATATTGCACGTTCAGTCCTATTTGCTCAGCTGTAGGTCTGCCTGTCCCGGGCTTTACCAGGCTATCCATCCTCTTACTATCAGACATAGCCAGGACGCCATCACTTACTCCTAAAGCTTTGATAAAGCTACCCTCGAGCGTTACGGCCCAAGGTGATCCTTTCATTGGTTAAACCCTCCAGCTTCAGGCGTCGCAACTTCCACTTCCTTTCCTCACTGCAATTTGATTTATGAAGCTGTAAGGTTTCATCTCAGTGTCACCGAAGTGGATATTTCAGGGTCATTTTGATTGCACATTTTCTGGTTTGGAAGTGTTGGGTGTCCCTGACAGAGCTCACAGCAGCCTCTGGTAGGAGGGAACCTCCCCTACCCAAAGATACATCTCTCTTATTTGAGCTAAGAGTCATTCTTTCAGCAGAAAGTCAGTAGAAAGCTATTAGAGCCGCTTGAGCTGGCTATTGCGGGGAAACATTATCGCTTGTACTAAGCTAATGTATTGCTTTTTCTTGCAATACTCCAATGTATTGCTTTTGCTTGCAGTTCACTGGGTCTTTCCAGGGAGCCAGAAGCCTAAACTAATATTACAGATGCGTTTTCCAGGTACGCCGTACTTGTTCAGAAAGCAGGAATGTAAATGTAATGGGCTTGATGCAGAGTTGTTGGCACAGTAAAGCAATAATAAAACCAGGACTCTCCAGCCTCCATGTTGCTAGGACAGTGGGAATCTGATTTATATCATTTAAAATGGGCAAGGTCCAGGACTTCTAGCACTTTGAGGTATGTCTTAGGGCTCTTGTCTGTGAGACCAGTGAAGCACTTCTTGGGGCGTGACAGGCATGGGAACAGCATCCCTGTCAGCCAGCAGAGTCCCACCTCCTCATCTGGAGTCTCTTCTAGTGAAATGGGTCCCAGTCTGGCTGAGCCCTGTTTGATCCAAGTATTCACTGGAGGCCTTCTGCCTTCCAGGCACCAGGGACCTTCATCGTCATACGTCTTGCTCAAATGCCGCAGGACACAGCACCTGGCAAACAGCAGAAATCCCACCCAGAGGGACAGGAATATCTGCAGTCGCTACGCTCTCTTCCCCACCACTTGCCATGCACACAGCACACACCAAAAGCACAGCCATTTTATTACAGTATTTCTTCCCGGATTGCAACCACCTTCATTACTGTGGCAAGACACAGCTCCCAAGGAGTTTCGCAGAGCAGAGCCCATTCTCTGGCTCTGCTGTCTTAAAAATCCCACTGCAGAAGTGGTTGGAGATGCTTTTTTTTTTCTTCTCCAGGGCTAGGATTCATGGGAAATGGGGTATCACTTACATCACTACAAGAGCAAACACAAGCCTACACAGAAATCATGCTGTAACCAAGGCAGAAGATTTACAAGAAGTTACTTGTCAGATGACATAACTGCTCTGGACTTACAGATGATGCCCAGACCCTGTTAAGACTCCCAAATCACCCTGAAACCCAAAGAGGAAATTTGACTGGAAGAAGCTTTTTTGATGAGCAGAAAACAAAGTCTTGTAGGGGTTTTCTGCCAGATCAGCAATGTCCAAGGGGACCTCATGAAGACTGATTCTCCAGAGACAGAAATATGGAGCTGGAGACCTCATTTGGGGATTTTTCATTTTCCCACCTGGAAACATAACAGAGCAGAGATCCTCAATGCCGATTAATGTAAGTCTGGGACAGAAATTGCCAGCCATCTGAAGCAGAACTAGAGAAAACTCATCCAGAGACTCGTGCCAGGAAGCCAGAGAACGGACTTGTGACTCTCTCCAATGATGTTTGCCTGTGTTTTTCTCTCTCAAAAAAAATTCAGAAGTCATGAAAACAGCTGCCACCTAAATTTTCCTTTTCGGTGCATAAGACATGAGGAAGGGGTATGTTTGTGCATACAATCCACAGATAACCCAAAGCCCAAAGCGTACCAAGATGCTCTTTAGAGGGGTCCTGGCTGGAATCCAATTGCATTTTTATGAAAAGTTTTACCTCCTGAGTTTTTAAAAACTTGCTGCATTCCCTCAAGGGTGACTCCTTTCCTGTAAGCTGCAGCAAGGTCTCTGGAATAAACTCCGGCAAAGAAACACTGTAATTTGTCAGTGCCTTCATTTCTGTCTGTAGCCTGTCCTGCTGCAACATCCCAATCCATCTACCCACATATCTAGTCACACTGAGGCAGCAAAAAGATTACACAAGTTTAGGGGACGTTTGGAGCTGACTTTCTGAGAAAACAAGCTGTTCTTTGTATCCATTCCTTTTTCTTTGCAAAAACGAGGCACAGAGATAGTTCTTGCCACGGCCCTTTCTGCAGGGCTCCCTGCCTCCCAGCAGCCGCTGACAGCAGTTATGTTTCACCTCAAGTCTGCAACTTTGTCCTTCCTAAGAGTGCTTCAGAGTTATCACCATCCCGGGAGCCAAAGGCCAAAAATAGGTCGGGTGGGGAGAGAGAAGTAACCCAGCTGCTCTAAGACAGCGTGTCCTGATTTCGGCTGGGATAGAGTTAATTGTCTTCCTAGTAGCTGGTACAGTGCTGTGTTTTGGGTGTAGGATGAGAAAAATGTTGAAAACACACTGACATTTTCAGTTGTTGCTAAGCAGTGTTTACACTAAGTCAAGGACTTTTCAGCTTCTCACACCCTCAGTGCGTAGGCTGGAGGGGCACAAGGAAGTTGGGAGGGGACACAGCCAGGACAGCTGACCCAAACTGGCCAAAGGGGTATTCCA
>JAVKLA010000054.1:31380-42529 GCA_034782735.1 Sagittarius serpentarius | reverse complement strand
GTTTTTTTATATTCTAATTCTATTATTATTATTGTTGTTGTTGTTGTTATTTTCCCTTCCTTTTCCGTCCTATTAAACTATCTTTATCTCAACCCACGAATTTTACCTTTTTTTCCCCAATTCTCTCCCCCATGCCCAATGGGATAGGGAATGAGTGAGCAGCTGTGTGGTGTTTAGCTGCTTACTGGGTTAAACCACGATATAGGGAAAGGGAGAAAGCAGATAAATACCTTTTCTTCACCAGAAATTGCCCCGTTCACAGCAGTCCCATCTAGGAAGACTCTGGCAGCCAGCTCAAGGGCTCTGATCCTGGCCACATTCTGTCCAAACCATCACCTTCAAGGTGGAGAGGCTTAGCTCAGGACTCCAAGTTGAATCCTGCTGTAGGGACTGGGGAGAAAAATCATGCCTCCCTAGTCAGCCTCGAGCCAAAACTAGGAGTTGCTTGTCCTGAAGTAAAGAGCACACAGCACAGAGACTGCCCTTGCACTGCCTTGGAGACATCACACAAACGCTGCCAGCCTCTCACAGGACTGCTTCCACCTGGTACGTCCTGCGAGTGATGGAAACACAGCAGGACATGGATCCAGGAACATCGGAAGAGATAAGAGATAGCAAAGGGGTAGGTGAATCGTACAAGACTAGCGCATAAATTGGATTGGGGTAACACAGAGGTATCCTGAGTGCTATAAAATGCCACAGATGGGGAGGCAGCCACATAAAATGTAGTGGTAGTGTAAAAATCAAAGTCTGGCACTAACAGCTGTGATCTTTTTTAATCTATTGATTAAACTAGTGATCCTTTCCAGCCCTAAACACTACTAATCTGTTGCCCTGGGAATAAACTCGGAGCTAGGAAGGAATAAGTTGCCCTCTCAGGAACATTTTCCAAGGTTTTAGTGTTTTTATCATGCTGAAATAGGCTTTTGAGGTTTCTCATAAAGAAATAAAAAAACTAATAAAAAAAATCACAGAAAAGGTGACACTCCTCTGATAGCCAGGGAAACAGAGTATATGGAGAGGAACAGCACACCCCAAGTTTAGTTAGTACCCTAGCTGCCAGGTTAGGGCACACTGACTGAGCCCTCTCTCCCAGCAGAGCTGTCCCACGTGGTAACAAGTAATTAGGACAGACCCAAGTCACATAACACACACACAGAAAGAGAAAGAGATAACCTGGTGAGACAGGCTTAAATTATCAGGGCAACTTCGAGGTGCCACCTCTTACTGTATGTAGAGATGCCATTTCTATGTGGCAGCTGGGAGGATTTGTTATTTGACGTATCACAGCGGCACTTCAGAGCCACATTCAGCCTGCATACGAGAGGTGCCTACCCTCCCTGTGGCACCTGGCTCTTTCTACAGACTGTATGTGGAGCGAGGCTCGGGCAGCGGAGGACCAGAGTCAGGCTGAATTGCTAATCTCACCCAGCCAGAGCCGTCGTAGCATCTGCAACAGCAGAGACGTCCTGAGAATGATGAGAAGGAAGGAGACTGGAGTCAGCCAGGAGCAGAGCTGGGACTCCTGTCACTGGAACCGAGTCCCCATTCAGACGCATTGGGATCATCCGTGTGGATGTCAACGTTGCTAGACATTTCCCAATGACAAACACGCATGTGCAGGTGTTGTCCAGTACAAGCAGTCCATTTTTGTCTCCTCCTTATTCCCTCTGAATTGTCTCCTACAAATAAAGATTTTTCTCACCCTCCTCTTGTTCTCCTTGAAGTCTACAGTCATCCCAGGTCCCTCCCTCCCCTCACGCCTGGGCCAATTTAGAGTGTTAATTAGTGATGAATTAGCAGCACAAATCCCATTCGAAGCCCCAGACCCACTATGATGAATTCCTACGAGGGACCTGACAAATCTTATGTTAATATCTTCCTTTTCTTCATCAAGCAATTACTTCTCACTTCATTTGTCTGCAAAGGCTGAGCCCACACCCTCAGCTCGGGTGCTGGCATGTGCAGTTCGACTTTGTCAATTAATTATTGAATGGCTTATTTCACGCTGTTAGACTATTAAAAAAAAAAAAGTGAAAGCACATCCTTAATTATTAAATTTCAACATGTTGGATATTAAAGCTCTTAGAGGGAATGCTGACACCAGCCTTTCCCGTCCTAAAACTTCCTGCCATCACCACCGCAGCTGGGTCCCTGCCTGGCTCTTTTAATCAAGGTGGCACTTCACCTTGCCACGCAGGGACCGCGATGAGTCCGGCCCTGATCCAAAGCCTGATGAAGTCAAGGAAAAATTTACATCTTCTTCAGAGGGACTTGAGTCCTTCCCAAAGACTAATGTTCTCTTACAACATAGGTGCTTTGGGGATCTACCACATTTCTGATAAGGAACATTAGGAGACTAACTAGGGTAGTTGAGACCAAAGATCATCCTCCAGCAAGGGGATTCACAGAGGTTCAGGGCAGAAGATGACTATCTTTGCCCTTCCTAATAGCACGGTTTGTCAAACTGCAGTCAGCAGCCCTTGAATTAAGCCCAGAAATGGGGTGTCTAGGCTTTTTTTGCTGATCAAAGAGCTGAGTTCCAACCTTAGTGCTACTAATTGTCCATACCCAAAGGGAAAGTAATTCTTTCTTCTCTGCCCAAGCTGCCAAAGGGCAGGATTCAGTCTCAAACAGCCTCCTGCTCCCCTGCTCCCAAACCAGAGAACCCAGCTCCTGATACCTCTCCCTCGGGTACCTCTCTTCCAAGAGGTGAGCGCTTGGCTGGTGACTTGCTGAGCTTGCAAAGAACAAGGGTTTGAAGCAGATGTTTCGCTTTTGCCTGTCAGCTCTGCTCAGCATCCCACTGGGGAGCTGTGGGCAGGGGCCTCAGTCACTCTGCATCAGCACTGAAAGAGCTGACCCATCTCTGCATGCTCTCCAGCTGACTGCCAGAGTGACTGGTAGCTTCAAGTGATGGGCTGCCCCAGGAGACTCAGCGATGGTAGCCTACCCTACGACCTCTTTTCCTGTCTTCCTCTGGGGTCAGCAAGAGAGAAAGATCGGCTGGTGACAGGAGCAGCCTATGTGCCTCCTACCGAGCCCGCTCTCTGGTTTCACCCCGTCCCCCCCGAGCATTCAGCAGGAGGAAGCATCTCGGGGCCTGCGACCACCTCCCTTTACCAACAGCAACACCTACACAACAACCTCAAACGCAGGGCCGCGGCTCACACTTCCTGCTGGCATTTGCTCATTCCCAGCCCAGCTGCTGGGACTAGCACCCTGCATCCATTCTTTATGGGGAACCAGACCTTACCAGCTGCTGGGAGGCCTGCCTGGCCCAGCTAAACTCCAGCCAAGGCTATGTTCCGAGGAAGGCACAAATATCAGGAAAGGGCGGTGGGGATACCTCCAGCCTGGTCCTGCTGCTCTGTCCCATGCAAGCGCCTGCAGCGAAGCCAGCAGCTGAGCCCAGGGCCTCCAGCACAGCAGCACCCACAGCCCGGCCCCGTGCTGCGCACCCAGGTGCCAAAACCAGCTACGTCTCTCAAGAGCAGGCAGTGAGAAAAGCAGCAGGACTGTGCGTGGGAGGAAAGGCGTGGAAAGGAGCAAAGGCAGCCTGAGTTTCAGAAAAGACTCCTTCCCTCTCCCCCACACTGGATTAAAGACTCTGGAGCTGTCTGCCCACCGGTAGGCAAGAAGCATCTATCACAGGCACCAGAGACTGCAGGGCCTGCTTCAGCTGCAATAGCTGGGACTTGTGGAGCCTTTTTTTTTCACTGACTTCCAGTCTGGAGCAATAAAAATACCCCTCTGTTCCCTGCAGCTGACTTGCAAACCACAGCCCCGCACATCAGAGAGAAGCGAGCAATTAAAGAGACAAAGTGCTGAAAAATACATAACAAAAGCCCTGCAAATGGGTACTGGGAGGCTGGAGAACAAAGGCAACGTGTTAATGCCGAACATAATTCGGTTAATTTTTAATAGTCCATAACAGAAGCAATGGATGGGAGAAGCAAGCGGGTGTCAGGCAGGAAACTCTTCCTTTCTTCTTGGTGCCCTCCTCATTGGAGATGACAGCTTGCCCCCTCCCTTCCCACTGGGGACTGTCTTCACGTCTCTGCCCCAAGAAGCTTTCAAGGGATGCAGTGCAGATGGGGTTTTCGGTTTTACATATGGGCTCACTGCACCCAGAAATGCAGCCCAAGAGCCCTGAGAAAGTCTGGCAAGGAGCAGGAGGATCTCAGCTTGTGATGCTTTCAGGAAGTTTAAGCTCAAAGACGTTGCTGCTTGGCCAGGGATGAAGGCGTGTGCGCCACGGAGCTTGCTTGGGCCCCTTGCCCCCCTGCCTTGCTGCAGGAGAGGTACCATAGCCATGCGTATGCCAAGATATCAGAGCCAGGGACGTGCATGCTGGCTCCTTAGCTGGGCACGTACACGCATACCCCTGAGTTTGCATCAGCTATTTCTAGGTATCCCCCAGTCTTTCCTCCTCATGCCTTCTGTGATCATGTGAAGATCAAAAATACTGTCTTGCCCAATGCCGAAACGCAGGATGAAGGAGGGGAAAAAAGACACCAAGGTCAAAGGGACAGGGAAAGGGACATGCTGTCACTCTGTGACGGAAATGCTCTTGCCTCTGTTTGCAGCTAATAGAAACACCAGCCGCGATCAGCCCTGACAGTACAAGCAGGGCAGGACACATTAACACCACTTTGACGTGACGTGGACGGATTAGCAAGAGCCCAGGGTGCCGCTGCGGTGGCAGCCAGGTTTGCTGCAGGCCTGCCCCTCTGGGAGCCGCTCCCCGCCTCGTCCCCCACACCCACCCATGCACACACAGCTCGCTGCCATCAGGGTGCTCAATGTGCTGTATTGCAGTGAGGGACAGCCGGGCAGGCTTCCCGCTCTTCCTCACGGCCTTTGCTTACTCCTGAGACCTCCCTTGCTGACTCACTGCTCCTCACTGCAAGGGTCTCTCTCCTTTTGCTGGCCTTGCCCCTCTCTGCCCCTCCCTGAGCTAGCAGCTCTGGCACCCTCCGGCTCCCCGGGCACCAGCACGTCACCCCGCACGCATTCACAGCGTTAGAGAGGCACAGCCCTCCACTCACAACCTCTACCCTTCACACGCAAGCCCTGCACAGACATTGCCAGAGCCCCTGTAACGTGCCAGGCTAGGGAAGGAGGGACAGAGTGACCCTGAAGACATCCAGTGCTTTGCACAGGTCCCCAGCTTCTCTCTGAACTTCCCTCCATTCCCCACCCTTCCTTGCTCCATCACTGCTGTCTTCCCCATGATAGCTAATGAGGCTCCTAACCTTGACTCTTAACTTGTGAAGCCATCTTTTCCGCACTAAACCCCCTATGTGAACATCCCAGACAAGCTGAAGCAAAGCAAGTCTTGCGGTTTTGGGCTGAACCCCTCACCCCTCGCTTCATCTCCTCTGGGGGGGTGGGGGGGTGGTAGGGAGTGCTGAGCAACATGAACAAATCTCCTTGCCTCTCCAGACATACAGTTCACTCTGCTTACAGCACTGCTGAAAGAGCCCCACACACCTATATTTCCCCCCGCCCCCGTAATACCCCATCCCTCACCCCAGTCTCTGCTGCAGTGCAGGAGAGCAGGGGCATGGCAAAATGTGGATGGGGCAAGGGCTGGGCAGCTGGGCGTGAGTCTGGTCTGCAAGCGTGTACCGAGAGTTGATTTTGGCAATGGGACGGCCACATCCTGGAGAGCCATGAAACTTGGGATCATCATCGAGCCACTTCCTCAGGTCAAGCAGGAGTTTGGCATAGTCATCGCAACCAGCCCCTGGGAGAGACAGTCCCAGAGAGAGCCCATCGCCCCGCCATGAGCCGCGTGTTGGGGCGAAGCGGGCACAGGCCACTCACACAGCAGCTTCTGCACCCACATGAGCTGGTGAAGTCCAGAGGAGCCTCCACACATGTTGATGTGCCCACCGTGCTTTCCCCAGCTCTCACCAGTACCTAAGCCTCCCAGACCACAGGGTCCACCAGGCAGCGTGGCTGTCCCACCTCCACAACAGGAGAAACTGGCACTGTGGATCCCAGCCGAGGGGGCTGCAGTGGGGATGGGAGAGGGAGGGGACGCAGCAGCTTGGTGAGATGCTGGGGAAAGGACTGTCAAAAACTAATTTAAAAATGTAGCGCTCCGCTTGATTTCATGTCTCAACATGTCGCTTAACAGCAATTTAGTCATCCTCCCTGCCTTTCACTGAGGCACTGACACTTTTTTAATAAAAATACGTAGAGGAGCTTCAGGCACTTTATTAAGCGCACAGCAAGGGTGCCAGCACCCATGTCTCTGCCCCGTGCTCCCTATTAGCGTAATGAGAGCTTGCAGAAGCACAGGAGCCGGCGGAGCCCCTTCCCCGGCTCCAGCTGAACGCTCACGACCAGATTTCCCAGAGCACATGGTTGGCTCCCTCTAGAAATCACATCTTCAGCTGGTGCCCAGGGGTGGGCCCTGCTTAGGTGAAAGGCATTCAGCAAACCCGATCTGCCAGTATGCTTATATAATTATTAGAATTTCCAGGTTTTTTTCTGTTCGGGTTTTTTTTCGGTACTTTTTCTTTTTTTTTTAGTGTCCCCAAGCCATGTTACGATGCAGAAGCTGCTGCTGCCTTGGTTACAGTCCCAGCCAGCCGATACCCAGCTCTCAGCTACAGCCTCCAGAGGGTGCTGAGCCCTGGGAGCCCGTGTGCCATGCTGAGCCCCTTCCCGGGGGACCGGGCTGCCTGGCACCATCCCCAGCCGACAGCTTCTCTGGCCGCCCCTGCGTCAGATCTCTGTATCTGCAGACTTTCTGGCTTTGAGCTCAACACAGCCCTGTGGCACCGAGGCACCCAGCACATCACGGTCTGAGGCGAGCCCTGCACCCAAGGGAAGCAGCAGTGGTACTGCCGGCAGCCGGCACGAGCGGGTCTGGCTGACGCTGGGGCTGCCCATCAGGAGACAAGCCCCAAGCCGGCGTGCGGCGGGTGGCCGTCAGCGGGCTGCAGCTGAACAGGCAACTTCCAGGGCCTTGTGGTTCATTTTGTAGGCTGCTTATCTCTTGCTTGCATGTAAATGTCTCCCTCCTTCTTACTCTGAGAGGAAAAGCCAGTCAGTGGCCAAGGAGGTGTCATTGTACGTCAGCCGATGTGACCTGAAGGCCTTTTCTTGCCGGGGAAAAGTTACTGCCCTTTCTCCGTAGTCATCCAGTAGCACAGCTCAGGTTTCCAGCTGGCTTTTCCGGGGCTCAGGCTCGTATTGAGTGCAGGTAAAGTGTGCTCTGTGTCATTCCACTGATGGCCCAAAGCATAGCCCAAGTTTGGCCCCAGGGACCCAAAAGCAGAGAGACAATCTGCATAATCAAGATGGGTGAACAGTTTATGGGATCCTCCATGCACCTCTTCCAGTGGCCATGAAGATATCTAAGCTCAATTCCCCAAATGGATTAGGAGATGCCAATTATCCTGGGAATCCTGACCTGATCCCAAACCGGGAATCTCAAGGGAAGCCTTCTTTTCCCCTCAGCTTCCCAGGCCCACACCTACACCACAAGCAGCCCAGTTAAGTCTGCAACCAACCTCTGGATGCTCTTTGCACTCTTGCAGCTTTGCCCATCCCTTAGCCAAAAGCCCCCAGTCCTGCGTGCCCGACTGCGCCCCATCACCCTCAAGGCTGATAGCTTTAGGGTGGCAGGGACATTTTCCGTGCCCAGGTCAGCACAGCTAAGGGCTTAAGCCCAGGGCAGGCAGACCGATGTCCCCCTCGAGTTGCCTCCCGCTGCCAGCAGCACCCCAGGGCTCTGGGAGATACCTCTGCTCTGCGTGCCGAAGCAGTGGGCAGCTGCCTGAGCCTCCTTCCTTGCAGGGATGGGGAGTAACTATGGTAACTGTCTCCGGCTGCATCCCAGCTCCACGTCTGCCTCCCCTCAATACTGCCTGTGTTTGTCTTCGATGCTCCTTTCACAGCTTACTCCTTCTTTCTCCTGACGAAAGGCAGAAAGCATGGTCTTGCAACAGCTTCCAGCCCCCGCTCCCTGCAGACAGCGTTAACCACAGACTAGCTGATCTCTGCAGGTGAGGCATTACCTTTGGCAACACCCTCCCTGCTCATCACCTGAGAGCCCCCGTGGGTTCACAGCAGGGCTGGTTAATCACCAAAGCACAAATGAGCGGCCGTGGCCTGGCAGGAGCCTGGAGGTGCCAGCGGGCATCAGCAAGTGCCACTCGAGAGACACGCTGCAAGGGCTGGTGGGGTAGCACGCTCACAGCTAATGTGCGGACACACACCAGCCTGGGTTGTTTCCAGAACTATCTAATAAAGCAATATAGACACCACCCTTAATCCCTGCGTAATTTCATCTCCCAGCTGTAGAACAGGGTGACTATGCCTCCTCCTGCACCTTCCATCACGTTCATCAAAACCTTCAGGACATGGCCGCTGCTCCATGCTGCAGCGCCTGGCACCAAAATTTATGCTCCAATTTCAGCTGTGACCGTTCAGGTAAAAATTTTCAAAAGAATCTAAATGACTCAGATGTTGAAATCAGATTTGGGAGGCACTTCTGAGAATGGATCTTGGGCTCCTGACACTTTTGAAATGTTCCCCACAATAATTTAAGATTGTCTAAACTACCAATTAGCGCTTGATTAACAATGGTAAATGGGAGCCCTGTGTTCTGCTCTCTCTCTTGCTGTTTCAGCTATTAATGACAACTACACCACAGGCTGCCAGGGGAATTATTTAATATGGGAAGCCATGACTTTTTTTTTCCTTTTGTGTTTTAAAAATAAGATGATGACATTTCTTCTCCTGTCTCTCTCTTTTTTTTTCTTCTTTGCTTTGTCATGCCAAGCAGCATGTCTGACACCAGCTGAAAACATCTGGAAAGGTTCTGATAGGAGCAGAGCCAGCTGCCTTTTCATATTTCTCTGGGACTGGGAGATATATATCAGATGTGAGTGTCTCTCCTCACTAATAATATGTTATCTGAATAAATAACTGGTGGTGGCTCAGACCTGGCTGAAGTGTTTGCTCTCCGCCTCCTTTTGCAGGATTTAATTTACAATGTCTTCTCTTGCTTCACACTGATTCTTATTTTACTTTAGGGTTTTTTTTCAATCATTTCTTTTCTTCTCCTCCTTTCCCTCCCCTCCCTTCCTTAGGCATTCAATCGCAGCAGTCGGGGAGGGGGGGGGGTGTGCAGCCCAGCTTTTCACCTGCTTGCACCGCGAGCGAAGGAAACTTGAGAAGCAACAGTGGAAATATTTTCTAACTACTCCCTGCCCAGATCCCTCCTGAAGATCAGGGCTTGCCTGGGAGGCATGATTTGGGCCGCAGCCTGCCAGCGCAGGGGGATGCAGGGTGAGACTGGGCTGTGCCTGGGCACACAAAGGTGACAGGGCGACGCGGCGTGGTTATCCATGGGCATTAGGGGTGCCAGCGCTGTGGTCCCTGTGGGACTTGCTTTCCTCTGCTCCTCACATCAAGGAGGATGCTGCTGCCCACGATAGCAACCCTCTTTGGTGCCACAGGGAACCCCAGGCACCCAGTGCCAACCCCCAAAGAAGTCACCCTCCTGCCCGCTGCACCAGAAGCACAGCTGCCACCCCTCCCTGTGAGCAGGGCAGAGCTACCCGGCAGGCAGCTAGCAGGAGGCTGAGCTGCACGAGCACACACAGGTCCCAAAGGCGCTCCCACGTGTCCCTGGGCCACCAGCATCTCCCAGTCCAGCTCCCTTCCCTCTCTCATCAGAGCCATTCGGTCACCTCAGCGTGGACGTCCCTGCCATGCTCAGATCACCCCTTCGTCCCGCGACGAAAGTCGATGCTGTCATCGCCAGCTGTCAGAAGCAGAGGGCTGCGATGAATCTCTCCACTCGAGGCATCCGGGGGCTCTGCAAAACTACAGAGGTACCTGACTCCAAGGGGCCTTCCCTGGCTGGGCGCCGGCGAGGGAAGAGCACACCTTGGGATGCCAAGGGCATATCTGGCAGCAGGAGCGGTTTCAGGCAAAGAGGAAAGCGAGTTATGTGACAGTGATGAAATGTGAAACCAGCTGCTTTTAAGGCCTTTCATCCATCATCATCCTTGTGAACCTGTGACAGTGACGACAAGAGGGAGGGTGGCACAGAGGGAGAACTGAGAAAGAAGCATGGCAAAGGGAGTTGGCTCTGAAGGCTTGGCATAGATTAAAAATAAACAGCTCTCCCCGCTTGCCCCTGCACCTTAACATCCACTCCTGCCTGTACAAATAAGCCACCTGAGAGTGACCCATCCAGTGTCAGGTCTCTGCATGGGTGGCTACAGCAGGGAACTGGGTCTAACGGACTGTCCACCAAGTCACCTCACTGGTCTCCTCCCCTCCTAAGGCATCGCCTTCCCTCACACAGGCTCAGATCCCCCAAGATCTCCATACAGGGAGTCTCTTCCACTGCAGACACCCCGCTGGGCCTCAGCCCCATGGGGCAGACCCACACCACAGCAAAACAAACCCCGCCACAACATACACTGGGAAGCAGAGCCTCTTGACAGCATCAGCCGGGAGCTCTGAGGGCCCTGGCAGCTCAGGTTGCTCCTCGTCCCCACCAGGACCTCTGGAGGGTATGGCTAGATGCACTGGCAGTGCCATTTTGGAAGAGGAGCTTGTTCCTGTTGCACTGTATGTGCTTCACAGAGGTGGGGCGTTCGCCTCCAGGGCCACCGCTTTTTCTGATTGTTATTAGGAAATGTGGGTAAAATCAGGTTCTTCTTTTTCCTACAGGAGAAGAAGTGTCTCTCCCAGCCTGGCAATGCAGCCACTCTCATCTTCTTCCAGCTGTTTGGAAGTGGGAGTCCGCTCTGGAAGAAACTGTCCTCTCCTGAGGATCAGAGCACCGAGGACACCCCAGCCACACCATGCAGAGAAAAGTGCCATGGGGAGCACCGTGCAGCAGGCAAGGGTGCTGGGGCAGCCAGTGATGTTCATGGGTCATTGGCAATTCGGTGCCCCTTAAAAAGCTTTTGCCGAAATAACTGGGGACTTGAGTGTGGAAGTGTTTTGCATCACCTGCCAGAGGACAGCGAAAAGGAAGGCAAGGGGGCAGCACGCTCCGCACTAGCGAAGGGCTTCAGATGAAGGGTTTGTTCAGCTTGGAGAAGAGAAGGCTCCGGGGAGACCTCACTGCGGCCTTCCAGTACTTAAAGGGAGCCTATAAACA
>JAVKLA010000054.1:0-26032 GCA_034782735.1 Sagittarius serpentarius | reverse complement strand
GTTCTATTAAACTGTTCTTATCTCAACCCACGAGCTTTACTTTTTTTCCCGATTCTCTCCCCCATCCCACTGGGTGGTGGGGGGAGCGAGTGAGCGGCTGCGTGGTGCTGTGTTGCTGGCTGGGGTTAAACCACGACAGGTGGGAAGCCTGTACACTGCTGGGCAGGAGCACAGTGGCGGTGTTAAACACCCTGTTAAGCACAGAAATCAGCGTGACAGTCTCCTGATGGATAAACGCCTCCGATGCTAGAGCTTGGTATCAGCACAGCCCTGGTCTGACTTACTTCACCTAGTGGTGGGTCTCCAAGAGTGGGTTCACTAGATGGGCAAGAGTTTAGGATCAGTTTCTGAAAGGTCACTGTCTTATTTAATAACGGCGGGGGTGCTGGGGGTGGTAGCCCAGGGCAGCAGGTGAGCATTAGGCCTCTCCAGCAAAGGCGCAGTGTGCAGAAGGTATAGTAGCTGCCTTCCTCACAAGAGCTACCTGAGGTCTCAGTGTTAATCTTCCAGCTTTCAAAACCCAGCCGGGGGGTTCCTGGAGCACGGCCTGTGGCCCAGCTGCACGCCTTCACCTTTGCTCAGATAAACCCTCGTACTCCAGTGGCTGGAGCTAGATGGGCTTCCAATCGCTTCTCTTCCCAGTGGGCAATAAGGCCAGACTTCCACAAGACAGAGGCACAAGGTGAAATACCATCCTCCTGAGCTGGACTTCTAGCAGGTAGTAGCCAAGAGGACCCCACACTGGCTTTGATCCGAACAAACTTTTCCCAGACCCTTGGACCCCAGCTTCCCGACAAGGGTCTGCAGCATTCTTCTGTATGCCTGAGGGCTCACAGCTAAAACGCTGCTGTGGACACATCAAGCCTGAAACAGCTCAACCCCCAGCAGATTTCCGGTGCTGAGATGCCACAAGAAGCTCAGTTTCAAAGCAGCATGTCTGATTCACTTGTGACACTGGTTCTTTTGAAATAATTTCTCCTTTGCTGGAAGGTTCAGAGCTGCCTATTTTAAAAAGCCATTCTGTACTCAAACCAGCCTCAGGATCCTCCAGTTTCTCATCAGAGCTGCTTGGTCACACCAAGGCCTCCCCTGAGAGGCAAGTGGATTCCCACAGAGGCTGCCCTGGTATTTGAAGCCTAGCCCTGCCATAGCCTTGCTTTCCACTGAATAGCTGAGGAGGTTTTTATTTAAACCTGGTTTCTATTGCTGACGGCCTCACTGTCTGGGTTGACAGAGAATATTCCTCAAGTACCTACTGAAGCAGCAATCTCCGACATGCTCCCAAGACCTTATCTTTGCCAATTCTTTTTAGATGGGGCTTGATTTTCCTCTTGCTTACACCTGCTTCACAGCAGGGTAACTCCACTGAAAAGGCTCCTCATTTACACCTGCAGAAGGAAGAGAAGACTCGAGGCCATTCCCTGCAGGAAGAATGCACATAAAATACACCGGCTGCATGATGTGCTATAAAAAAACCAATCCCCTGACTGCTTCCACCATCTCAGCACAGCAACCCCTCTCTCCAATGTTGTTTTTAATAAAAACCTTACGAAAAGGAAACTGCCTTCCCGAGCCATCCCGCACAGACTCAGGAGAACCATTGGGTTGGATCGTGACAGTATAAACTGGTTTATTGCCAGAACAAGCAACAGATGCCAACAGTGTGACACGGAGCAAGGATTTGGCAGTTTGTTCAAACACTCTGACAGCAGCAGGCATTTTAGAGTCTGACAGATAAGAAATTGGCCAGCAAAATGCATTGATGGAGTATGTGGGCTGCAGAGTCTGCCCTGCCACCTCCTGAAATAATGCAGGACTGAGTCCAGAGGGAGTGCACAGCTTTTGCAGGGTAGCGGGACCCCTGGATCCTGTACAGCCAATAACTTAGTTTCTGCAAGAAGCCATTCTTTAGAGAGAAGGGCATCTGCTATATGTTTGTTTGGGGGTTTTCAGAGCTAGAAAATGGTTCATCACCATATTTCACAGGTGCAGAGCACTTTCTGAGCCTTTTCTTGTGTAGGCAGGTGATGCCTTGATACTGTGATGATTTCCCCTACAGAAACACTACTTGGAAAGGGAGGTGCTACTATCAGTGTAATGGGGCATTTCTCTGCTCGAGAGAGATGGATGGATTGGTGTAACTGTAGAAAAAGGGAGGCTGGAGTGAAAAGCAGGTAGGTAGGTAGGTAGATAAATGATGATAGATAGATAGATAGATAGATAGATAGATAGATAGATAGATAGATAGATAGATAGATAGATAGATAGATAGATAGAAGTATTCCACCATCTATCCTCCTCCTATTTGCCATGCTGGCTGGCCAACATCACCTTGGCAGGATGCGTCCCCTTCTCACAGACAGGTACCTACTGACAGGGCCAGGAGATGGAGCACAACTGGTTCATGAGGTCTTTCTGGCTTGAACCCATGCTTCTTTGTAAGTACAGAGCCTTGCTGTGTTCGTAGTTCAGGCTTCGAATTCTCCAAGTCCTCTCTGTTTGGCTTGGCCTGTATCTCCTGCAATGCAACGAGGAGAGCCTCCATGGGTTACCGGGTCTCACAGGAGGCACAAGGGTTGAGGTACAGCTAGCTGGGAAGCTGGATCACTAGGGGAGAACAAGGACAGCAGATTCTTAAACTATGGCTCAAAAGGGCCATGAAGCTGAGTGGGAAAATGCAGTGTCCTACTGAACAGAATTGTACAGCATGTCCAGATATTTGCCCTCTGACAAAAAATGGCATAGTGGTTCAAAAGCTTCTCTGGTCCCCTCAAATATCCCCAGTTTCTACATTTCACCTCTACCTGGGGATGTAAAAAACGCTGAAATGTCAGAAGTCCCTGCAGGCAGTGGATCCAGGTTTTGCTCAGTGCCATGCTCTGCCACGGCTGGCAGAGGCTCTGCAGCCCTGTAGCACATCTGGACAACATTTCCAAGAGAAACCAGCCTCTTCCTGTGGCAGGGAACTGCATCTGAAGCAAGACCACTCCGAATCCAAGCCCGCACCCCTCCTGTTGGTACCAGACCATTGCTTTCCAAGTCTCTCTGCCCTTCCTAGAAAAATCTGCCAGCACCTCTCTGCAGCAAAGCTGCTCACAAGGGCCCTTCCCCTTTCACACTGGCTGTTAACAGCTCCTGTTCATAGCAGGGACTTTATTTTTCCCCAGCGCTGCAAGAGGCAGGGCAGGAGCATCCAGGACAGCCCTGCCCAGCGTGTGCAGCCGCTGCCCCATCTCTACCTGTGGCCACCCTGGCACGCACGAGAAACCTTCATCCTCTGTGCAAGCAGGTTCCCCACCCACTTCCCAGGCTTTGCTGGAGGGTGAGTGGCATAGCCTGACAGAACAGGAATGACAGCCAATTACCGGCTTTAAAAATTACCCCCCAGGTGAGTGGGCTGCCCAGTTGCTGTCAGACTGATTTCAGGTTAGGTTGGAAATTGTCAGCCAGCTGACAGAGCCCCTGGTTAGTCTTTGCCGCCCGAGAAGGATGTGCCAGCACTCCCCACGCCACGCTCTGCTCAACTTTTATTCCCAGCCCTGGCATCTGGGAGGAGGTTTTGGAGGGAATCGGAGGGGAAATGTACAATGCCTTGCCAGCTGTGCTGGGGAGAGCAACCGGGCAGGGAGAAAAACCTCCCTTCTGCCTGCAGCCAGGAACAGCCGGTGCTGGGCGAGCGCTGGGGAGCCTGAAAGCAGGAGAAGAGCTGAGTGCTGGAAGGGGGCACGGGCAGAAAGGGCACAGTGGGCTGTAGCCACGGGCAAGCAGAGGGAAGGGGGGCCGAGCAGCATGGGCAAAGCTGTGGAAGCCGCACAGCCAGAGCCCCCCGGTAGCCAGACCCAAGGAGCGGGGACAGGGATGTATTGGCACAAAGCCCAGCACCAGCCCTAAAATGCAGGTGGCAGCGGTGCCATCAAACACTGCGTGAAAGGGAGCACCAGGACTGCTTCACCAGGCACGAGAGACAACGTGGGAAGAGGCTGAAACCACGGATGAGCCTTGCGGAGCAGGGCTTCCCAGGAGGGAGGTTTGGGGCACCATGGGGGGAGCTGGGGCACCAAAGAAGTTTGGGATGGAGATGTTGGGGGGGTAGAGCCACAAGCAGGGTACATGCCCTGTGACACAGAGAGGAGCACCAAGCCTGTTAAGCCCCGGGGCTTAGGGTGCAGCAGCAGCCACGTAGGGAGCCCATGCAAGGACAGGGCAGCCCTGCCAGTGTCACCCACCTCTGGCAAGTGCCAGCACCCCCTCCACCCTGACTGTCCCCTGCCCCAGGCCCAGCAGCACCCACATGTCACTTTTGCCGTGCAGGCGTTTCCATTTCAGACACTGTGATTCAACTTTTCTCTCCAGATAAAGTTATTAAGGCAAATTTGATCAAAATGACACATGGATTACAGTGTGTGTTGCAGACTCTAATTCTGTTTACTGTTCTGGGGGAATGGGCAATTATTACAAAAGCTGGGACAGAGTGTTTTTAATAACATTTCTTGTTAAGATTTAATTACAGGAAATTGTATTTTCTTAATCACTGAAAACTCAACTGCCTGGGAAATTTTTTTATATAATTTTGTTTGCAGTTTATTAAATCCTTAGGTTATTCCTTTTCTGAGGCTTTGTTTTAGTCACTCGCTAAGTGCTTCTTAACATGTGTAGGAGCAGATTGCTCAGAAGCACAAAGAAACTAAAGGGAGCAGGCTCTGGGAGGCAGGGCTGGCCTTTGACAAAGCAGATTTCAGAGCAGGATTTAGAGGTCCTACGGTATTCTTTAAAAAGAAAAACAAAACCAAAACCAAATTCTACCACTTTTCCCTCAAAGACCTGCCTACCCTGCAGCCCGACTGATGCTGGGGTCCATGGCTGCCAGGGCTGCTCCCCCGCCTCCTCCACTCCCCGGTGCGCCCCTCTGAAGCAAGGGTGATCTGGGGGGCTATCCAAAGCGAGGGCCAGCTTCTAAAACAACATGTCGGGGCAAGGGGATGAATGACTGGAGAGAGTGAATGGAAGCCCTGAAATACATGACAGGGAAGAGGAAAGAAGGGGGTGAATGACCCGTTGTCCCGAGCATCAGGACTTCCCGAGCTGAGCTGTCACATCACAGACTGGCCAGGGAGAGGGGCCAGGTCACCATTCTCTGTCCCTGAGGGGCGAACAGGCATGCCAGAGCACCGTTCCCAAAGAGGGGTGCCAGATCTTGGCACCCAAACCAACAGCAGGGTAGCTAGGTCAAAGCATCTGGTTTGGCAGGGCTGCTGAGCACCCGCTGCCCCTCTGGGTACTGGGACAGGGAGGTGCTAGCGAGGAGAGGCAACGACCCACCTGAAAACCATGCCCTTGCATGGAGCCAAGATTTCTCCCCCGGCTGCTACAGTAGCTGGGTCACCATTTCAGTGCTGCAGCTCTTGGTAGGAAGGAGAACTGCTGATCCAAAAGGGGCGAAGCAGCCACTTCAAATAACCAGAGCGGCAGATCTCCCAGCGAAGAGTTCGCCACGCCCGGGCTCCGGGCACCCCGGGCTCTCGTGGGGATGCAGAGGGGAGCAAAGCAGCTGAAAGCATTGAAAGGGGTGATTGTGCTGCTCAAAGGCCGGGCTAGTCCCTGCTGGTGTGCAATGCAGCCTCCCTTTGCGTGCAGGGCTAATGCTGAATGGACACAGGACCCCGGGGGAGACGAGGCGCCGCTGCTGCCACTCGGTGACAGGGGCATGGGTGCTTTCCACCCACCCACAGCCCTTCAGAAAGTGACTCAGTCCCATGGGCCGACCGCCTTATCTCTCCCCTGATGCACACGCAAAGAAGAATGGGCTTACCTTTGCCTTATCCCCAGGCTGGGGCGAGGTATTCAAGCCCCACAAGCGGCATAGGCAGACAGGGATCCTATCTGCTCTCTGGGGGCCGCCCAGGCAGGCAGCCCTCGGGGGGCTGCGATACCAGGAGTTCAGCGCAGCTGGGGTCTCGCCCAGCCCTGCTTTGAGCTCTGCCTGCAGAGCAAGGACCTCCTGAGCAGCTAGTGCCTTGACGCTAGCCTGGCATTTCATGAGAGCAGACGTATCTGGTGAGGTCTCTCTCCCTTTGCTACAGATGAAGCTGTAGGGTGACATCTGAGTCCAGATAACTTGCAGATCCTAAAAGTTGTGGGCAATCCACAGCCTGCAAGCTGAACGTAGCCTAAGCCTGCCCTTAGACTTGCCCTTAGACCTAGACCTAGGGTCTACGTTGGACTGAGTGGATTTCAGTGCATTTGCCAAAGCCGGAGATATTTGCTGTCTCTTCTGATACCAGAATTAGGTGGGGAAGCATCAAACGAACGTAGGAAGTGGCTGGTCCAAAGCAAACAAGAAATGGTGGTTCTTCATGCAGTGCTTTGTTAAGCTGTGGGACTCCTTGCCACAGGGTGTTGGGGATGCTCAGTATCAACATGGATTCAAAAGGCGGTGGACCAAAGTCAAGGAAGACAAACCTATTGATGGCTTAACCAAGCAGCTCTCGTCAGAGTCCCGGAGCTTCAGATTGCTGGGAGCTGGGAGAGTATTTTGGAGAAGCTGCACTGCACCCCTGTCCTCTTCTCGCGCTCTTCCCAAGAACACACCATCAGCTGCTGAGATGCTGAGCTGGACGGGCATTTGGCTGGATCCCGTACACCTGCAGGAAATGAATGCCCTGTTGTGCCTCGTCCACAGCAGCTGCCGCTCAAATGCACACCATCAGCTCTGCTCTGCTGGTCGCTCCTGCACTTTGGTCTCTGCGGGAGCCACACATCCTCGCAAGACTGGGGCATGCAGGGCAAAAAAAAATCCCTCAGCTCTGGGATTTGAGCGGAGGCAGAAGTGCAAAGTTTATCAAACCAGCCACGTTCTCCTCTTGGGCAGCTCAGTCTGACAGCCTCTTCAGGACACCCATGACTTATGCCTCTGGCAGGGAGCAGAGGACAGAGACAACTGCGTGGAAGAGGGCAGAGGGGTGCATTTCTTCCATGCCCTGCTTGCTGCAAATGGCACCACCAGCTCCTCGGGCCTTGTAACTATTTGCACTCCCTTCAACATATTGATACTCCCCCTCCGGCAGTCAGGCTTGGCTGCTTTGACACATAGAGGTAAGGGTGAGGAGGGCTAACCCCTCCGTCCCAACCTTTGCCAGATACTTCACTTAGTGCCAAGACCTTTGGCTACCATCATTTTAGGACGGTGCCATAGGTCTATAACAGCATCCCCATTGCCCTTGCCTCTGATTATTCTGAGCAGCATCAGCCCCAGTTCAGGGCTCACAGCTCTGTCCCTGCTCCAGGACAGTGACAATCGATGACTTGCCAGCTTCCCCAAAACACCGTACCCTTCATTTCAGGACATAAGCATTGAAAAGAAACAATACCTACAAGCAAACATGCCAAGCACTCATGCCAAGCCTGTCATGTAGTGTAGATCAGCCCCAGAAGATCCTGGTCAGGTCTGACATGAATATGTCAGTCCTCTGTTCCAGCTCGGGCTGCGTGTTTTTCAGTCAGGGCTGTTTCTTTAAACCCATCACCATCTTTCTTTGCCTGGTTTCTTAAACCAGAGTAAGTATTTCTCCCATGAGAAATTTCTCCTGTGTTTGCAGATGAGAGACTTGTATTAATTAAACAAGCTGGACTTATTTGGGAGGGGCATAGAGAAAGAAGGAGGCAGAGCCCCGCCACCTCCATTACCCTGCGCATTGCTTTCAGCAGGTGGTAGGAGAGGAGAATGGTTGTGCAGCAGCCTAACTCCCTCCCTGGCCGCAGCCTGCTGCCCCACTCCCTTCCCTGTCACCCCCCCACACACTCTGTCCATGCTGTGGGGCTGAGGAGCCCAATGATAGGCGGCACTGAGAGCACGGATGCAAGAGTGTCTCCAGTCGCTCTGTGTGTGCCTGGCACAGATCACATCTCAGGGTAATCGTCTTTGAAGGTTCCTTGCTTCTAAGGTCTTGCATCTGTCACAAAGGAGTATTTCCCATCTGCTGGGATTTACTCTGGATTCCTGGGACCCAGCTGATTCCTGCCTCCCTGCCCTCAATCAAGAGCAGTCACATCAATCTCTAACCTGGCTTCAACTAATATCCCCAGGGCAGGACCTGTCGGAGGGAGTGCATGGGTTTGCACACCACAAGTTTCAGCTGGTAACTCTGCAGATTACTTTGCAGAGACCACGACAGTCTAAGGTTATAGAAGGTATCCCCTCCGCCCCCAGGCCTCGTGCGTCAGAGCTAGTGGGTTCCTGTAACCCTAGAGGGTGGGTACTTGCAGTGCTGAGGAAGGCAAGGCTCAGACTTGGGGGATGCTCTGGGATGTGCTGAGGAGTGCAATATCTGCAAACCCTTTGATTCCCCAAGACGGAAGGATGACATTAGGAACAGCCATGTTTTCAGACCAGGCACCACCCACCAGTATGGCACCAGTGCAGAGGAACCCAGTGGCACAGGCAGTGCAACACAGAGACGCTGCCAGCACACGAGGTCAGCAATGATTTTCAACAAACTCTTTAACTCCACCAGATTTAGCCACAGTGACCTTTCAGCACTCATCCCAATCCATCCTTAAGACTCACTGTCGGACAGAAGAGGTCAGCCTCCACACCTGTATCTTTCCTTTCTGGAGCCCAGGGAGGAAAGAGAAGCCCCTCTGAAAGTGCAGCTTCCTCCAAATGCTCTGGATTTGTGGGTTTCCCTCTGTGAAAAGCCTTGCAGGGAGACTGCAGGCATGCAGCAACATCTACAGAAATTCAGGGTGTACTGCAGGCTCTATGGAGAGAAGCAGAGCCAGCAGGAACAGGGAGCCAAATCTGAGCTCTTTTAATATACATCAGCTTTCCACATCACCACCTTCCCATGGCAGCCAGAAATGTGAGAGACACATCTCAAGCACTAAGCAGCAATTAGAAAAGGCGAAACTCAGGTTTGTTTCCATATTTTCCGTATCAAAGCCCTGAAGTGAGGGAGGCTTTGGTGCAATGAGTCTTGAAACATTCTCCCCCAGCTCCTGAGTCTTAAGAAGCAGCAGCTCAGCCTGCTTTCACGAGAAAAGGAGAACTGATGGGCTGAGTGTGACCAGTCCTTGGCACTGGCCGGTGCCGGGCTCTTCCATGGGAGACAGAAAGAAACCTGAAGGTATAACCTATCCCTGGGTAAGTTTCTCCTGCTTCAGTCAGCCTGTATTACATGCTGCGAGAAAAGCAAGAAGAGGTTTGTGAGGGTCATGAGCCCTTACGGCTCTGTGATCCCCGTGGTTTTGTCCACAGTGCTGCTGGTAGTTCAGGCTTAAAACACCTGCAACGTCTGCAGGAGGTACCAAGCTTGGGACATCCCTTGTACCCAGGCTTGACTCAGTCTGGGCTCAATTCATCCAGCACATAATAACAGCCCGTTGCCTATGCTGGGGCAGTCTCCCAGCCCAGACTGGAGTTTATAGCGCAGACAGTGGACAAGCCTGGAGTGGCTTTGGGCTATGGCTAAATGAGGGCACAAATAAGCTTCAGACCTGGTCCGTTGAAACATGATTCACCTGCACATGAGAAGCTCAGGCATTGCCATTGGTGTTGCTCTAGCAGGCTCCAGTGAGCCTCGGGACGCACAGGTGAACCTTTGTTCTTCAGTTAAGTCCCTTCTGGGCTAAGCTAGGAGATGCAGCACCTTCCCGGGCTGATCCCACAGTCCTCCCCTGGAAAACTTTTGTGCACTCCTAGGCAGCCAAGGATTCAGGCAGCTTGCAGAGAAGTGCTGAGTACATGGCCAGGACCCTGCTGTGCACCCATCTTCTGAGGAGGCACCAGGAGCACCCCATCAGAGTAATACCCTCCCTCACCTCCACACTCCGTGCTGCCTTCACAGGCTTCTTGGGCCAGGGCCATTCAAGTTACAGCCCACTGAGGAGGAATCTACAGATAACTGGATGGATGTGCTGGGTGACCCTCTACATGTCACTGTCACTTGCTTGCATTAGGGTAGCACTTCAAACAAGTCAGCCAGCAACACAGCCAGGAGTGAGCTGAGCAAATTGGAAACAGTGGGGGGAAACAGGAGGTGAATAAAGTATTTGCTAGTGGACTCATTAGCTGCTTTTTACTGACTGGAGGAGTGGCACAACAAATGTGGCTGTCAGCCCTTGCCCACCGAAAAGAAGTTAGCCCAGGAACACAAGACCTCAAAAGCTCCTCCAGCCTTTTCCAGAGAGCAGACACTGCCAGGCTCACGGGTTGCTCCCTCCTCGCTCGTGTGGTGCACAGGGAGGGCTGGCAGCTCTGAGCCCAGCTCCGCTTCAGCCCCCAGCTTCAACAGGGGTGCCAGAGCAAGGCAAGGCTGGAGAAGGCTCTGAGCACCGGCTGCAATGGGCGCTCCTTGGTGCTGCATCTCTCACCCGATGTGAGCCTGGCCAGGTGGGACTCGCCATAGCCACAAAATGCCGCTAGTGTCAGGAGTGATGCAAACAGGATCCTGTCTCATTTTTCAGATTCTGTGTGTTCCCAGCAGCACTAGAAATCTGAACCAAAAGCCAACATCTCAGCCTCTCTAAGCTTGCCTCGCCAGCTGACCAGACCATGTACCACAGCTGGGAAAGCTAAATGCACGAAGCATATTCACAGAAAGGAGAATATCTCTGAGTAACAGTCACTAGTGCAATGGCATCATCACTCTGAGCTGCAGCATCCGGGCTGCTGCTGTGGTGGTGTTTTTGTTCGGCTTGGGAGATGCACTGTGACATTGCTGTTATCTATGACGCAGAGAGCAGAGTAGCACAGATCTCCAGCGTGTCACGGATTATTGTCTCCTAGCACAAACATATTTCTGTTGTTCTTTTACAGCTGAAGCTGTCAGGAAAATACATACCTTCATACTAAAGTTAAAAAAAAAGAAATTATCCTTCTCAGCTGACAGATACATCAGTGTTTTGTTGTTCCATTTGGCTTGTGGTTAACTCTATGCCACAGCTCCTCCATTAGCCAAAAAAAAGACGTAACACTGACCAGTACGCGAGTGTGGGGCTGGGCACTAGGACGCACTGATCACATCCTTTCCTGGATGAAGGTACCTGAGTTTCCTCTCTCTCCCTCCTGTGTTTATAAACCTCTAGCAATAAGTTTGGCTGTAGAGGCTGGGATGGGAACGTCCAGACCTGTCTGGAATCAGCTTCTCTCAGAAGCTTTGGCTCCGTAATGCTCTGAGTCCTGCAGCAAGCTGGCTGGTGCTCAGGAGGCTCTGCACTGCAAGGCACATGCCAAGGTCTGTGCTGGGCATATATAGAGGCATGGCAAGCAGAAGGAGGGACAACAGAGCCCACACCTGGGAGTCAGCTCACAGAGATGTCCCTGACCCTCCTCTCCCCCAGCTCCTGTCACCTCCAGGTGACACAGGACCTGCATGCCTCTTCCTCTCTCCCTGGCAACCTCCCCCCCAGGCAGGCTAGTGACAACTCCAGGAGAGCAAAGGTGGAAGCAGAGTGACCGACGAAGGCTGTGAGCCACTATGCCTGAGCAGGAAAATTCAGAGTGGGAATACAAGTTTCCTGGTGCAATGCGCAGAACTGGGGGCTTCGGCTCACTGCTTATGCTGTCAGAGTGCTACATTTCTTAGCAGGTTGCCCAGAGGTGTGAAACTGCTGAATGGAGACATTTTCCCAGAGGGCACCGTTAAAGATATTTGGTATATTATGGGAAAAGATAACCCTCCAATAAAAGGAAATACTACACAAATCTCTGGCAGAGAGCAGGGAGCATCAGGGAGGCAGCCCAGGCCAATTACAGCAACACATCTGATTTCCCAAAACCTAGACCTACAGCAACCTAGAAAAGCACAGAAGATTGTACTGTAAGTCTGCTATGTCTGTACTTTTTCTTATTTAGGAAGCCAACAGGAAGAGGTGAACTTTCAGCAAGGGCCTAAAAATGATGACCTAGAAAATGCAAGAATGTAGAACATAACACTGGCCTGCTGATGCCAAGGGACCCTCTCTGAAGCTTCAGGTTTGGAGAAATACCCTAAAAGGTGGATTTGTCCTTCTTGGCAATTTAAAAATACAGGCTTGCAATTGAAATACCTGAGTCCAATCCCCTCATTAACAAGCAAATGACCATATTTCTCTTACATGTTGACAAGTTCCGTCTTAAATCCCATTGGAGCTTTTTCTCCTCGTTACACCTGCTGAGAAACTATTGCAGAACCTCACTGCTTTCTGATGCTTACAAAGCCCTTTTTCAGCCTGCTTTTATTTGTAAGCACCCCTTCTAATGGCAGTAGTAATTCCCACTCTTTGCAGGAAATACCTTATTTGAGAGGACTGGCATTTGCCTTTCTCCTGTCTGTATCATTTTCACACAGAATCACAGAAAGGTTGAGGTTGGAAGGGACCTCTGGAGGTTATCATGTCCAACCCCTTGCTCAAGCAGGGCCACCGAGAGCCGGTGGCCTTGGATTGCGTCCAGATGGCTTCTGAATATCTCCAAGGATGGAAACTCCACGACCTCTCTGGGCAGCCTGTGCCACTGCTTGGTCACCCTCACAGCAAAGAAGTGTTTCCTGATGTTCATGAACCTCCTGTGTTTCAGTTTGTGCCCACTGCCTCTTGTTCTGCCACTGAGCACCACTGACAAGAGCCTGGCTCTGCCTTCTTTGCATCCTCTCTTCAGGTATTTGTACACACTGATGAGAAACCAATCATCATTTTTGCCAGCCAATATGACGCAGTAGTGCCCCCAGGATCTCTGTCTTCCTGACTGTTTCAAAGACGTGGACCCCAAGCTTATAGCTGAGCTTTTCATAAGCAGTTTCTCAGACTTGCATTTTGTAGTGTCAGACCTTATTACCTCTCTATTATTCCAGCCTGCAAAGTGACCCAATTTCTGCTGCATGATATTCTGATCCTCTTCTGTCCTGCTCATGCCTCCCATCTTTGTGTGAATATCAACTTCTACCAGAGGACATCTATGCTTCCATTAATGAAAACATTAGATCAGTCCTAAGATTCATCCCTAACACCGCTAGACCCTTAAGCCTGGTCTGTACACTCTTGTGAAACACACTCTGCTGTCATCTCGTCTTGAGCCAGTTTTTTACTCTCATTGTCAGCTCTACTGATCCCCAAATACTTCAGTTTTTCAGTGGCATCCTATTAAAAATGTATTTGAAGCATAAATAGATCTCCCACCTCTCTTTCGTATAGAAAATCAGCTGCCTTCTCAAAGAAAGATATCAGATTGTTCTGCCATGATCTGCCCATGGCAAAACTCATGTTTCATTGTATGACCTTTACCATTTACCTCTGCTAATTTGTCCGTCCTTCACAAGTTGCTCAAAAGCTTTAAATATTGCTGAGGTCAGACGTGGCCATGTACATGCCCAGAGCACATTTATCACCCTTATTAACTAGAGATACTACCTTTGCTAATCTCTAATCAGGTGTTACTCGCAGTTTGAAGGATGTATCAAAGGTCCACGCCAGCTGCTTGTCATTTGCATGCAAGTCTTTCGGAGTTTGAAAATGCAAATTATCCTTGCTTCCCAAACTAACCACATCCAGCATTTGAAGTCAGCTTCCACCCTGATGTGATTGCTCGACTCTCTGGTACCTGATGCTCTCAGCTGGCCATCTAAAGAGGGAGAACATGCTGACAGTGTAATACAGCTGCCTCTAGCCAAAAAGCAAATTGAGAAGGGCCAGGATGGGAATGAGAAGGCAGCAGCCCTCAGTGGCTCGTGCCCAGCGGGTGCAGGATGCTCAGAGACTCTCCCAGGTGGCACCAGGACTGCCTTTCCTACAGGCATCACCCACAGGCTTTCGGGAACTCCAGCCCAGAAGGAGATGTTTTATTTTATTCTCTGCTTTAAGAAAGGTTGTTCAGCTGGCAGATGGGTAACTGTTGTGGCGAAAGGTTGTGCTAGAAATAAAGTAGGTTAGGAGTAGCAGATTGAATTAAGAGAAAAACATGCTAGTAGCTTGGCTGAGGAACAAATGAGGACAGCATGTAGCATCGACAGTTAAAATTAAACACACTGTCCTCATTTGTCCCTTAGCTACCCAGGCAGGTTTCTTACATGTTGCTGCCAGATTATTTTCTATGCACACACAGAAAGAAAGTCCAGAAAGTACCTGTGTGATAATCCAGCTCTCCAGAAGTTTTGTCATCAGCATATGCCCTCAGGACACTGACTGTGTGCAGGCTTTAGGTGGATGGGTATAAAAGAGGTATCTGGCACTCTGCTGGGGATGTCAGAATATGCCTTTATTTTATGGCTTTTTTTCCCCCCTCTGCACTAGAAATTCCATTGAGCAAAGAAGCAGATCTGATGCTTGTTCAATGCCTACAAAAATGGGCATTTCTAATAGCATTCATAAGGACTCTCATTTTTAAGTTCGACAGCTCTCTACAATTTTTTTTAATCTTTTCCTCTCTACGTCCAAACCAATTTGACATCATGCAGCAGGGTGAAGATGTTCAGATACCACCGTCTGAGTTCGTACCCTGAGATTATATCAATGCTTTCTGTCATTATATCAATGACTATGACCACTTAATACTTGATGTTAATAATCATTTTCCCACCTCAAAATCAGGCATAAGAGTTCAAGGTAACATGTTTCGCACATAGTTAAGCCATTCACCACTCTAGTATGATGACTCTGTGGACTCCCAGCCTCCCTGGGCTGCTCCTCGGCAGGCTATGGGTCCAGTGAGAACACCCTGCATGCCCCAAGGTGTCTCAAACAGCACAAGGCACCTGTATTTTGGCAACTAAATCCCACCTTTGCTAATGCAGCCTGCAGAGCTGCATGGCTCACTGTGTGGCATTTCCCTCTGGGGAGCTGCGTTGCCCTCCAGACTGTGCTGGTTGCCTTGACTCCATCTGTGCTGGCTGAAGTGGGAGTGCTGAGCCCCTGCTCGGCACCAAACATTTGGTGTCTTCTCCATCCCACCCCTAACCATCAGACAGTCCAAGCTGGATGAGCTGGTTGCCTCCTGTGGATCACAGCAGATGACAGTATTAAACTATGTTTTCCCAAGCTCCAGATAGGTTTGGACACAGAGGTAGGTAGATATGACACTGCTGATGATCATGGTGTGATTTAGATGTGTTATTAGCCACCACAGCTTATCTTGTGCCAGCAAGACAGAGTATATGTTTAAATGTCATACCAACAGGTCTCAGACACATATATTAAAGTCCGTAGGTGTGACATTACCAGGAAAAGGTAGGAGAAAATTCAGCTGGGGGTTGTCTGAGTCGCTGTTTAGAAACCACCATTGGATTTCTGACATAGCAGCCTACAGGAATGGAGAAGGCTGTTGAAAGGCAGCTGCATACACATACAAAATCAGTATATTAAGAGGCAAAAGACTCATTTGACAGATAGCGAGCATGAGAAAATGAAAAGCAAATGGGATGCTAAAATGTTTTACGCTACATACTCATCACAGAGAAGGGGAGTTGTGTTTTTAATGAGCAAAGATGTATCATTTCACTTACCGAGCCTTCCAGCTGATGATAAAGAGACTTGCTTTAGAGCAGCAGGATTAAACAAGGTGCAGATATGGATTATAAATTGCTATGTACCAAATGTGAACAGATTGCCCTTAAATGTCATTCTTATGTAGATAAATCAATCCTAGTCGAAAAGAGCAGTTCAGCATGGGAGGAGGTGAAGGAAAAAGCAATGTACCTGCCTCCTCTTATGCTTCATAAAGGATCCAGTTTTCCTAAGATATCTGCCCCTGGCTTTATTCACCCGTAAGGTCATTTGTAAGGTCCTCAGCATGTGTGTCACCCTCTTTGTGGTGCTGAGGGAAGCTGGACAACAGACTCTTGTGCTAGCCCTTGATGTAGCCCACGCAAAGCTGCTTCAGCCTCCTGCACCTGGGCTTGGAGGTACCATCGATCCCCTTGAGCCTCCAACAGGAAAGACTTCTGTCTTAGATGCCCAGCAAGCCCTTCAGCCCTCTACCTGAGTCAGCCACCAAACCCCACAGTCTTCAAACCCTGAAGAACTTTTCTTCTCTGGGGCTCTTCCCCTCACCTCATGAGAGCTCAGCACTACTGAAGGAAGCAAGAAACAAGACGGCAGCAGTCTGCAGACCCAGAAAGCGGTTTCATGCAGTTTATCCTCCCTTTGCTCCCACTGTCTGAAATGCAGGTCCTACCTTGGCACCAGCCTGCAGCAGTTCTGCTGCCCTGGGGGAGCTGACCTGGGGAAATGCTCATGCCAAAAGCCTCACTGAGCACCACAGAAACCATAGCAGAGAGTCAGCCTTGAAAATAGGAGCTTTGCAACAAGGCAGTTTCCCTCTGCAGCCTTCGTACCCTCCTTGGGGATGTAAAGAAAAGTAAGGAGTGCACACTGGCCATCTGAGGCCTTACATCTGGTGGGTACTGGTCTGCACCACCACTGGGGGACCACAACTGTCGGTCCATGGATCAAAACAGCTGGGAAATCTCTGTTCAAGGCATCGCCAGGAGTAGGATGCATTGCCAAGAGTCAACTGCAAGGGACTGAAAGGGACTGCCAGAGCGAGGAAAGACACTGCAGGGAAAGAAGGTGATCTCTCCTCACCATCCCTCTCAGCATGCATTTTGGGTGACAGGGGAGTAAGAGGATGAGGCTAGTCCAGGATCACTCTTTTCAAGCAAAATGGAAAAGGGATTGCAAAGGACTGAGAGGCTGAGTAGGTGCAGGAACAACCTAATGGATCCACAGATCAGGAAGGCACAGAGCCTCAATGGTTTATCCAGGTCTTCTAATGCTTATGATATTTCATTAAAATAAGCTACTGTATTGAAGGAGGATTAGAGGGCAGTAAAAGCATATCTATCTTTAAAATTGGCATTAGTGGTGATCCTGGGAATTACAGACCAATGAGCCTTACTCTGAACTAGGCAAATTAGCTGAAAAGATAATTAAAGTGCAAAGAATAAAACATCTAGATGACAGTGGTGGTATAACAGGAACAAACCAACACTGCTTCAGCAGAAGTATTCATGCCTCACACATCTACTAGGATGCTTTGTGCATGTCAGCAAAACAGCAGATAAAGGAAAAGTGAGGTGTTTTATTTGGACTTTCAAAAAGCCTCCATCCACACTCCTCACACTGACTGGCACCATTTGAAAGCAAAGCAGTCAAAAGTAAGATGTAAGCAGCTATTGAAGATCAAAAGCAAGTTCAAAGAACAGCTAAAACACAATCAGTGGTCAATCTGGCGAGGGATTTCAAATGCAGCAGCACCTATATGGGTAATAGAATTAACAAGTGATCACAGCGGCAAGAAGACTTTAGCAATCTCCTCCTCTCTTTATGTAGCTCTGTTACAAGAGTACCTCAGCCACCTCTTCAGATCACACAAGAGTGTCTGTGTTCATCAGTCCTGGAGGAAATTGTGGAAAGCCAGTTGAGCCTGTGTTATCAGTCTTCACCTTTCTTCCATAAATCTTACACTAGTTAATGGAAAGGAAAAGGGGGAGTCTCAAATCCTTAGTTCCTGGAGGCACGCTATTTCCTGAGCATCTCAGCTTGCCTTCCCCCTATAGATTTTCAAACCACATGATTACAGAAAAGAAAGCTGGAAGCTGCATTTCCTAAGCAATTTTAAAACCCAGATAAAAGGAAACTCAAACAAACAAGTCTTTACAGCAACATGACTTTGAAGCTGACTTCATTTTGGAGCTGCCCCCTGCCTTGTGATGTGTTGGGGGACCACAGCTGTGATGATGCAGGACTCTAATGACAGACGCAAGTGAGGCACAGCAAGCAATGCTGATAGGAAACACACATTTCCTTGCCAGATGTGGCACCCCAAAGGGTGTCCATAGGCCAATGCCATCTGGGCTATGTGTCGCCAAGGTCAACACAGCGTCTGGGCGCATAAAGGAAGAGATACAAAGAACAAAAGCCTGACAATGGCCTGTCCCTGCTCTATCATTGTGTCACCCAAGCGCAGCCCTATTTGATTCTGTGGGATTGAAGCCTGGGACACATAGGGGTGAGTCCCTTCTTCTGGGTATGACTATAGCAGCTCTGCCTCCAAAATGACACAGCAGGAACAGGATGTAGAAAAAACAATTAGAAGCCAGCAGAGCCTTCTGAATGGGGAGAAATAGGGAGATTGAGGCAGGGTAATAGAGAAAGAAGATGAATACAAGGAATGGAAAAAATAGGTACAAAGTAACGTCTGGATGGGTAGAAGTAAATCATTCCCTCATGTAGACTGCCCAATAATACCAGAACAGAGGGCATGCAATTAGAGTGAAAGGCAATGCATTTTGAACTGATAAAAGGAGAGACTATTTTTACACAATGAATAATTAACCTGTGAAGTTCACTGCCACGGGACTTTACCGAGGACAGAGGCTTAGCAGCATTCATATGAATAATGAAAATATCCACCGTTACACTTGACAGAATAAAATCTCTCTGAAAGGGATTTTAACTCCTTCTAGCCCAGTGTAGGACCTCCACTGCTTGACTAGGAGGGGAGAGAGGAGATGTCTCTTGGGCACATGCTCTGTTCTAGCCTACGGATGACCACCATGGTGGCTGCCACCTCCTTCTCTGCAACTCTCAGTGCTGAGAAGAAAAAGAGGGCAGATACCAGGCTGAGGGACAGCAGAGCCGCTCTCATATGATAATTCCAGTGTTCTGGTAGAAGGGATTTTAATTGCTTTTCATTTCCATCTCTGCATTGTTCAGCCATCTGCCCGTTCCCAAGGCCTAAGAAGCTTGATGTCTCTGGAGGAAAGGAGAATTCAGCCTGCTTTCTGCCAGATGAGGCTGTTGTTTTATCTTTTGCAAATCTGACCAAAGTATCTCTCCTTGACAGAAGAGTTGGCCAGTTTTCAGCTAGTCATCCTGACTTCACCCATACCTTTAGCATTTTTCATAGGAAAGCCAAAGTTATAAAATAACTTCAGTGATCTGAAGCTGGAGAGTAAATACTTAGGTGCTAACGACTCTTTAATGGATTTACAGAGGACTTGTATCTGTGCCATTTTGCAGTCAGTATTTACCCTCTCTCAGAAGAGCTCAGCCTCATTTACCGCTGCTTACTGAGATCAGCATTGATGGTTCCCCATGAGACTTGTTGCTTTATCCCTTCTTTCCAGAAGGAGAGAGTGTGGCAGCAGGATGTGGTTCACCATGTATCCCAAAGAGAAGAGTTGTAACAGATCTCCTAGGCCTTCACACTAAGGCCACCTTTACCTGCTTAGGGCTAATCACATGTCAGCTCTTGCCTCTGTGGACCGTCTTCTATCCCAGGAACGCAAAACCTTTCATTAAGATTACCTAGGCAGCTCAACATGCCGAGGAAGCAGGTGGGTGAATACCGTCTCCATTTGGATCTGAAAAATTAACATGTGAATTAAGCAGCGTGTGTGAGCACAAAACACAGATCCTTAAAACATCCCTGCAGAGCCTATAAGCTACAATTATGGCTCCATGAGCAGCTAAGAGCAGTGCAATACATCAACCAGGCAACCCTCCGCCTGCCTCCTTTCCCCCGCTGGGCCTTTTCAGAGCGTGCTGCCAGAGCCCGTCGCTGCGAAAAGCACGGCTGGGGGAAACAGCGCTGCTGCCTTCCCCGCAACAGCATAGTTCAGCTCAGCAGGTAAGAGGCCCAGCCAAGGCATGGCAAGCCCAAGTGTACCTTCTACCTCTGCCTCCGGAGAAGGACTGGGGAATAACCTACTGCCACCAGCTCTGGTGTTCAGCTTGGTGGCTCCTGTGAAGTTTGGGCTTGACCCTCCCCAGCACACCACTGGGAGGTCAACCCGTTTCCTCTGTGGGGTGAGGAGTATAACAAACACCCTGAGGCTGGCTCGATCACACCAAAGCCCATCTAACCAATTAACTTGATTTAGTATACTAATTTGGATTCCTTCTCCATGAACCTATCCAACTTCCCCTTGAACATAAGTAAAGTTTAAGCACACACAAGACGCCACGGCATGGACTTCTACTGCTTAGCTACATGACGTGTGAAGAACACATTACCTCTTTTGAACCTTCTAGCTGTCAGCACAGCTTGATGAGCTCCTGGTTCTTGCATTGGACAGCTGCGAAGTGGAAAGCCAGTGTGAGGAAAGGCTGTGTTTTGAGCACTGCTTCCTGCTCTCAGGAGAGGATTGTAGAGGCTGAAGTGGATGTGTGAGTCCCAGAGGAAGGCTGGGTTAGCTGTGACCTTCTTTCTCCCTGTCAGAAAGCCAAAGTGCCTAATCCAGGGCTTTACGGGGCCAGGTGCTTCTAGGTGAGGTACCAATCAACTCGTCTTTGCAGGTCCAGGCGAGTGGCACATACTTGCTCTTTCTCATGCACCAAGCACAACCGAACCCAGTAGCCCTCGCTCCCAGGTATTGTTGAGGGATACACCAAGTCACATCACAGGGTCACCCACAGGGAATAAATCAAACCTATGTGATACTAGAAGGAAAAAAAATAGGAAGGAACTAATTGTAGAATGCAAAACAAATAAAAACTGTTTGTGATGGAGTGCTATTAAAATATTGGAAGAGATGCTGAACTTAGCATCAAAAAACAGTACAGTATATACCAAGCATGGGGACTAGTCCAGCACCCATGGGGGTTGTGATAAACCCAGGAAATTATTAATCTGTCTAAAGAAAAAGGAAGAAAGAGATAAAAATATTCTTCCTACAGACAATAAAGTGGATTTTTTATAATGCAAGCAGCAAGGTATCAGGACCGTTTTTGTGGATTACTGTAGGCAATTATATACAAGGCTAAGTAGGATGAAGCCAGAAGAGGGTTGATCGTCTTCTGGGAAGACATGAATTAAAGGGATTTTAGAAGATGAATAAAGAACTCCAGATAAGGCTGTAATGGATCAGAGGATACTGCAACCGTGCTGTTGCTACATTAGGGTAAGAGCTACCTGGGGGAGGCTTTTCAGCAGCAATTAACCCTTAGCCATCCTTTCTAAAATGGGTAGCAAAGGCATGGTGCCATTGCACTGCCTACAGATTGAGCCTGTCAGACCTTGAAATGCCTCTTCTTGGGCTTTCTTGTGTAGCCCCAGACAAAGGCAGCCAGCTGAAACCTCCAGAAAGCCTGTGATTTGTCTCCAGAGAAGCTGAGGAAGAACACTGCCTGCTTCCCTCCCTCTGCCTTGCCTTGCAGTGGATCTGGGCCCCAGTTCTTAAGGCCTCAGATCCCAAAGGCTGCTGGATTCTTCACTGACCACAGCCAGGCAAGAGACAAGCTCCTGGTTTCTGACACCTATACCTATAGCCTAGGATGTGAAATGAGCTTGCCAAACTCATTTCACACAGAAGCTGCCATGCATTCGCCAGGCCTTAATAACATTAGCTGACAAAGATTTTTCTAAATAGAAAATAGACTCTTCCAAGAGAACCTCTTCTCACCCGAATAAAGCAGAGGACAATTAGCCTTTTCCTTGCATGAAAGGTCTCCTTTACTGAACTTAGATAAGACTGGAAAAAGGTAAAGTAAGTAACTTCCCGTCTCCTTCCTGTGACTAAAACCCCACTGTCCTTCACAGCAGGGCTTATGCTAGGTCTCAGGGTGACTACCCGAGCGGAGACCCTGGAGATCAGGTCCTGCGGAAGCGATGCTCAGTGGAAGGGCAGGTGGGAAACACCGAGCCTGTGGCTGCAGAGACAAGGAAGCCAAGAATCAAATGCCAGGAACATTTCTGCAGGAGAGACAAATCCTCCCAGCTGGCAGTGAGGAGAACAGAGCTCATGGACCAGCACGAAGCCCTGTAGCCAGTTTTACGCAGGTGGGATGAGCTACTGGTTTGTCTGATCTACGAATCACCAGCTGTGCCTGTAAAGCTCTGAAAGAGCAGCCTCCAGAGTGGCCACAAGAGTCACTGCCCGCCTCCCACCCAGGTGTCCCTCTCACAGCTGGGCTGAAGCACAGGCAGGGAGTCAAACCCACCTCAGACACACCCACCCTCACATAAAGACCGGTGCCTGCTCACCTGGAGAGCACTTCCCTGCTCCCAGCACTCTGCCAATTAAAAGCACTCCATTTGGTGTCTTCACCGGGTAGGACAAGGGGGATTTGTCTATTGGTTTTCTGCTGTTAAATGTGCTGGGTTTGCAGACCACTAAATGGAGGCATGTTGGTAAGTCCCGAGCTTGTGGTCAGAAGAGATAAGCTCGCACAAAGTAATTCTAGAGAGGCACCAGCCGCCCAGTGACAGGGGGTGTTTCTTCTCTTCCTCACTCCTCCTTCCTCCTTCGACCCTCAGCAGAGGAGTTTTCAAACCATTCTGGCAGGTGCTTAGTTCAGCCAGTCTTTCAATAGACAAAACAGTTTTACTCATCTCTGCTTCCAGCTGTCTGCCAGGGAAGGGCAGCCAGAGCTACTGCAGTTCAAGCTGAGAGAGGCAGACAGCAAGGGTCAGGATTTCCTGCAGTCCCGCAAGCTGCTCCTACAAACTCTGGGACAGTTGTCTCAGGAGATGGCTGCAGATTGCTCCGTGCTGCCTGCATTCCCACGCTGGCCTGCTCTGAGCAAACAGGGCTGCTTGTTTCCCCCTTCCAGTGCCTCCGACTTATTCAGCTGCTGCTTTATGGTCTCCTGGCATCATGTAGGAAACACGTTGTCCTTGTGCCTCAGTTTCCCCAGGTATAAAAGACCTGTTATTTTTTTGCTGTGTTTCCCAAGGATTTGCAACCCGTTACTAATTAGTGTCTGCAAAATGCTTTCAAGCTCCTCAAAGGGAAGGTACAAAAGAAGGATTAAATATCATTAACAGCCTTATTTTACACACAGAAGAAAATTAATGAGGTGTTGGCTCCTTGTGAACTGCAGCTACCATCCTGCTGATTAAATTTTGCTTTCACAGCAAGTATTGCCCACATCTGTGTTCCTGGAATGCTACCGTTTGGGATGTTATCCTCTGAACCGAACCTCTACCAGCCCCTTGTGTCTCCTCTCTTGCCAAGGCCTGTGGATCTGCCATGCACAGCTTTTCTGTTCATTTCCCTGGAGGTGCCTGAGATGCTGGTGACAGGAGATGGAGACTGGAGGGGGAGAGCCAGGAGACATTTCAAAAGGGTGAGGTGTCTACTTCCAGGTTCCTAACAATAAATGGCAAGAGGAGGCAGAAATTAGCTAATATCAATCTCCAGATTGAACGGCTCTGAGGGCTTCTCCAAGCAGTTCATCCAGAGTGTTTCCGTTGCCAGTCCCCCGTTGTCAGGGCTTTCAAATGGCAGCTTTGGGTCCCTGCTTCTTGCAGGGCTGGCAGCCACTCAGGGACCGCAAGAGAAGTCATAAAAAAATTGTTCTTCCTAATTTAAAAGTCAGGCCTCTCATTGTGCACATTTGGAGTTGGAAGGAGTGTTGCCTCAATGCAGACAGTTCACAGCATGGGTCTTACCTCAGCTGGCATACCTTCTGCCATCATATGCCAAACATATGCCTGCTGGGGAAAAAGCGTTTCCCTTAGCAGAGACAAGGACACGGGAGGTCCCAGCTGTGCCCCAGGCTCCTCCAGGATGATGCAGCTGGGGCTGGCTGTCGGGCATTCCTCCTGCAGCTGGGCTCTGCAGCACCCTCTGCTCCCCAGGGCCCCTCTGTCCCCGCAGTGGGGAAGCACAGAGCCAAGGGGTTTGCAGCCACGGCTCCCCCTGCCCCGCTGTTTCACCCTGACATCAGTTCACCCACATGTTCCACTACTCCCCACATTCCCTCAGGGCTCAACACAGAGTTAGGGCTGCCGCAAGCTGGATTCTCCATTGTGCCATCTCTTTCTTGCCCACACCCTGGGCACCACTGGACACAGAGCGCTTGGACACAGCTGTCAGCTGCCAGGTCTGCCCAAAGTCAGGACAACCTGCACAGGAAAGCGCTGTCTTCCGTGCACTCCCATGATCTGCACGTGGGAAATGCCAGGAGAACAGGGATCCTTTCCTGTCTCTAATGCACTGCAAGCTCTGCTGCTGACAGAGACCTCGAGAGTCCAAAGAATGAAGCAGGGGAACGGCATGTTTTTTCAGGGAAGGAATCAAATGACCTTCATCTGCAAATTTCCCCACATGGGAAGCAATCCACCTCACAGGAGCAGAGTGGCAGGAGTGCTCTAGGACTTAACACTTTCATGGTATTTCAACATCTCCAGTCCCAGCCTGGGTCCTCCTTCTTTAAGGGAATTTACAGCAACCTTAATGCATCAGAGACTGGTGCTCTGGGCCAAGGTCTCAATATGTTCCACTAAGATACAGGTCAGTTTATCCATAAAGCCCTCAAAAGAGCATCTGCCAGTGCGAGTGAGGTTAGTAAAGCATGGTGTTCGCTGGGTTGTGTGTCAACCGAGACAGAACACTCCCCTCAGAGATAAACTGCAGAGGTGAACGTGTGTGGAAAACACCCGAGTACTCTCCACCTGAGAGCAAAATATGGCTAAGCCATGTTTGTCAGTCTTAGCAGCAGCTGGTACACAAAATGGCTCTGTCTGTCTACTTGTTTCCTCTATAGATGTCTTCCCCTCTTTCACGGCACTTCTCCAGCCTCTTCCAAACCCTGACAGCACCTCTGAAGCAATACGCTTGATGTCATTTCAAGGACTGGCCACTGGAGGTTGCAGCTAAGTAGTTAGGCTGCTTTCCTTCTCTCTCTAGGTTGTGAAATCTGGGAACAGTGGAGTCCTTTTGTAAAGTCATCAAAAAGCATTCAATTCCCACCTGCATGTGCCACACACAGTTCAAATCCCAAACTGGAAAAGAAAATGCATGCCTTGTGCTGCAGCCTCTTCCCCCTACTGCTTCCTTCCATGCCCTGGTCTCCCTACTGCTTGCCAACGCTGTGCTCACAGCCAAGGCAATGTCTGTGAGACACAGCCCGGACCAGCGCAGCCAGCTGTATTGTATCTGGCCTCATCTTGGAGATGTGCAAGCTGCCACAGCTTCAGAGACATCAGAGGAGCATAGAGCAGTCATATTCTTCCTGGGAGAGGAGTGAGCCCAACCAGGGCAGCTGCTTTATCCCTAATCTGTGAAGCAGGAGAATCATTTTTCCAGTTCCTCTAGGTGGAAAAGACAGACGAGCTTTTGGACATTTAAACCTTTTCTCAGGTCTGAGACACAAGTAGAGAACGTCAGGTGAAGGACAGAATGGAGAAAATGGTGCTGACGCTTAACTTCTTTACATTAATCAGCCAGACAACCTGAGACAAAAAGGTAATAAGGCTATTATTCTTCACACAGCCACAGCCACTGCTATCCACAGAAGGAAAACATTTCACACCAGCATCCTGATGGTTGAGGTGCCACCCTTGAAACAAGGCAGAAGCACATCAAACTGTGCCTGAACTGCCTCCCAGCTGAGCTAAAAAGTCTCTCGGACTGTATCCCCATTGCTCTGTCAGAGCAGCCTCCAGAACCAGCAACAAAACGGATGCTTCTGCATCCCCACAGCACAGCTTGGACACGGGACCCCATCCAATCTGTGTTTAATTGACTGTTTAACCTGTATGCACAGGTTCACCCAATGTCCTAGGAGATCCCATATTTGAACACAGTTTGACTGGGCTAAAAAAAATACACTGTCAACCTTGAAGAAATGCTGAGAGGCTGGGTCTAAGGGGAGAGCTGGAATGGGCTCTCAGGAAGGGCAGAGACCCTGTAAGCATCTCATCCAAGTGTGGGTTCAATTCCTGCTCCCAGAGTCAGGACTGCGCAGGCCCAAGGAAGGGCAGGCAACATTGTCCAGCGCAGCCTACAGCCGGTGGCCTGACCCAGCTCCTGGCAAGGGACAAGAAGATGGTTGATGCTTTGTTTGTCAGAAACACAGTCTTCGGGGTTCACCCAGAGCTGGTTCATCTCAGCAGGAAAGGGAAAATACTCAGTTCTCAGCACTGATTTCAGGAAGACGCCTACCTAGGGAGGCACAGCCCACAGTCTTGCTTGTTGAGGGAAGAGGATTGGGGCACTCATAGAATCATAGAATCATAGAATGGCTTGGGCTGGAAAGGACCATCAAAGGTCATCAAGTCCAACCGCCCTGCAGTGAGCAGGGACACCTTCAACTCGATCAGGTTGCTCAGAGC
>JAVKLA010000053.1:48215981-48235264 GCA_034782735.1 Sagittarius serpentarius | reverse complement strand
TTGGGGAAATGGGCCTTTGATGGGCTGAGGGCAGTAGCCAGGACAGGGAACTATTTGGGCTCTTCTGCCTGTCACTGCATCTCTGTTCTCCTTCATGGGTCTGCAGATGAGCTTACATCACATAGCCAAACAACTGTCACAGAAGCCACAAAGGAACTGAGGTAATTGGGTAGTTAACAACCATCATTAACTCAAATTTTAATCACAGATAGTTTATACTTAATTTTTGTTATCCTTAGTTGTCCTCTATTTTTAATAGCTCTTTTCGTGTTTGACCATTGAAATGGCTATAACAACAATCACGGCATCTCACACGTTTTGTTTTGCCAGCTAAACAAACTGAGCTCATCTGTTGACAGATTTTCCATTTCCTTAGTAAAACTTCTCTGTACCTACCACAGTTTCAATTAAATTTATTCCATCCCCTAAACTATCATCACTCCACCTGCCTCTGCAGTTACTGCACCATTTCTTTCATTGCTTTTCAATGCATGCATTTTTTGCTGTTGTTACTTGGGGCTCTTTTTCTCCTCCAGCTTCTGTCAGTGCTCAAACTCAAGTCTCTTCTTAGCTAAAGCTCAGAGCACTGCTCCATCTTTACCCTTCTTACACAGACTGGACACATTTCATTGTCCTTGACATATTATCTGACCTTGCATTTCTTGACTGAATCATTAATTCCTACGTAAATGCTCCTTTTCCGTATGCCTTTCTGGGGAATCTCTTTGCAGAATTGATCTTCTTCCTTCACGTGATGCATCTCCATGAGTCTCTCGCCTCAATTCTCTTACTGATTTTTCCATGATCTCTGTATGATCTCATATGCAAACAGATTCGGTGGACTAAAGTAAATTAGTGCTGATGACTCACAGATGAACCAAACCACTTCAGGTTTGCTGAAACCAAATTCTCAGCCCCTAACATTTCCTCTTCAATGCTGACTTGACTGCCTTACAGGTAAAATCCAAACTTTCTATGTCCTTACTCCCAACTTCTCCAACCAAGTCCTTTCTTACTCGTGTTAGATACCACTACCACTTCTGTGACCTCCAATGAGAGAAATGCCATAGTCTCCTCAGGTAATCTATTTGCAGTGTTTCATTATTACAAAGCTTTTACCCAAACATCATTGTGACTTGCCCTGTTCACTGGGAAATATGGGGTTTATTCTCCTTCTCCGGGCATATCCCCATCCTTCTACTAGGCTTACCTTCTGCAGTACACCTGCAGACCCAGCACATCCTCCACCTATTGCCCTTTTCTCATTCAGTGTCATGTGTTCAGCGTCTAATTCTAATAAGCCTTAAAATATAAACTCTATGGACAGTCTTCGGGTTTGGGTTTTTTTGCTGTCTTTCCCCCCTCCCCACCCCATGCTGTGCTTTTACTCTCACTAGCCACAAAACAAAAACACTAGCCTCCTGAAAGCAGGTTTGGTTTTTTTTATAACTCCTTGGATGCAATGAATTATATTCATCCCATGTCTTAAGAAACTTGATAACAGCTGGCAAATAATACTCTGAGCCCATTGCTTATCATCATAAATTAGCTTGGGGGAGCTGGGGCAGATTAAAGCCCTCTTCCCAGTATGGTGCTTCTGGCAGGAGCCGGGATGTTTCTCCAGATTAGGAACTTTTTCTAGGACAAAGGTTTTATCTGCATCTTTCAGTTTAACAGCCACTGATGGAGTCTCAGTTCATGAAGTAATTCCAAAACCATTTAAACTCATTCATGGTTTTGGCCTCTACACCATCCTCTGTCTATGAACACTAATTTTGCCCTGCATGAGAAAATGCTTTTTTTTAATTTGTTTTAAAATGCTGCCAGATCATTTTATTCCATGTCTCCTACCTCTTTTGTTAAGGGAAATATGAATAAGCATTTCTGTTTGCTTTCTCAACACCATTCACAACCTTAAATGGTTCCGTCACATATCCACATTCCTTTTAGAAGCCATTGCTTTTAGAAGCTAAGGAATCAGAATCTATTTAATCTCTCCTTACTCAGAAACTCTGACATGTATTTCATAACCATTGTTTTTCCCAGACTTTTTTCTAATCGTATTTTATCCTTTTCAAGATGGCAGGATCAGAAGGGCATGAATTTTCTAAAAGTGGCTTCACAGTGGACTTAGACAATGCAAAACAGTGTTTTCTGCAATGTTGATCACTTGTATACTCCTGGCTTTCTGCAGTCTCTTGGGTTTTCGTTCCGTGTTTGAACAGTGTTCAATGCCATTAAGTCCGGCTAGATGACTGTATAATATATATATAAAAAAAATAATATAAACACACTATTACTACTACTAATAATAAAGATTCAGAGACTCCAGCCATGCTTTCCCTGAGAAAACATTCTAAAAGCTAAATAATTTTCTAGCTCTAGCTGCCAGTCATTGGTTTTGCTCTTCTTCAGTCTGATAAATTAAAGAATCCTCTGCACCAGGATACAGAGACAATGCACTTCTGCATTTCTAATCTGAAATCTCCTTAACTATGTAAGAGGATAGTGCTGCCTCTCTTAACAATTATGTCACTCTAAGATGTTCTATAGTTTTCACCACGATCCAAATTCTCTTCGTTTCCCACAAATATGCTGCAACCTGCAAATAAGACCTACACATTTCTATTCCAGCTGATCTATATTTATTATTATTTACTGCTCTGGTTATTGTGTTATCTATAATCTTCATCCACAATGACCAGAAACATCTGTTCAAATGAATGATAAAGACACGGGAGATAAGAGATTCTTGTAGCATCTGATCAGAAACATGCCTGATGAGGTCTCAGAATGTAACAGAGATTCAATGCATATTTGTTTTAGTTTAGTTTACAGTTTTATTAAGTTTATTATTTAACTGGCAGATTTAATTCATAAATTAGTATATAATGTTCTGAAATGTCAAGGATCTTTACTAATTTTAGCCTGAGATCTCCAGCACATATTCTTAGACTAAAAGACAGGTTTTCCTTTAAACATCCATTTCCTAATAGAGGCGAGGTCAAGGGCACAGACAAAAAACACAGCTACTTTGATGCAGAAGTGACTGTCAGCCCTTCTCCCTATTCAGCCTCATGGCTTCCTGCTGTCTACCTGCATGCGCCTACGTGCCCATATGCCAGCCTATACATGCCTGTGACTGCGTGGGCACATCCAGGTGAGCCTGCGAGCATGCGTGCCCATGCCCACCTTGCGCACGTCTGCGTGCGCAGGTGAGGGTGTGCAACAGGGCCCTGGCCGGAGGGAGGAGGGTCCGGCCCAGCACCAGGGCCTGGGCTGGCACCCTGCCAGAGGCGGCCCTGAGCAGCGACAGCCATAGCCGCCTGTCTGCCGGGACTGCTCCGCAGGTAACCCCAGCGCCGGCCGCCACCTGCCCGTGCAGGGCTCCCCTTGCATCACAGGCCCAGCATGGCTGACCGTGGGGGCCCCTCACAGGCCCAGGCTGGGTGCTTCCGGCCGGCAGTCGGCCAGAGCCCAGCATGGCTACCACAGGCACATCCCCTACAGCAGGGCCCTGCCCAGCCCAACGTGGCTGCCACAGCCACGTCCCCTGACGTGGCGCTTAGGGACATGGTCTATCAGTGGACTCGGTAGTGTTAGGTGAACGGTTGGACTTTCCAACCTAAATGATTCTATGATTCTGTTTCTGGAGGAGGAATGGCACCGATTTCATCCAGCCTGCCCATCTGCTGTGAAACCTGCCATGTTAACCGCACAGCCTTCTCCAGTGGGCACCCACCGTGGGCAGAGCAGAGAGGATCTACCGTTACCGCAGCATTGCAGCAGAACAGACCCGACTTGCAGTGGGGGGAGGTTGCTTAATTTAGAGACCACAGCTGCCACAGCCGCCTTGGCACTTCCTTGTATTCCAGGTGGGACGTGCAGTTAAATTGTGCAGATTTTACTGTGTCCATCTTGTGGGCCAGAGGACAAGCGCAGCAGGCTGCTGTGTGCTCTATTCCCTTATTCTGAGTATCCAGTCACAGGGCTCATGAGTGAGGTAGTATTGGTTCCTAAAGCTTTTAAAAAAAAATAGTACCAGAAATATGAACCTATGAGAATGTTACAGTGCAACTGAAAATTTAGAGACTCACAGGCCACATCCAGGATACAAAGGGTTTGGGTTGTAGCACGCGATCTAAACACACAGAACTTTCTTTGTAAGCAGTGGGCATACATTAGTATTCTAGGGATTTTATTCTTGATTAACAAGAATTGTTATTAACACGTCATTAACACATAAATTGTGCTTTCTGCCACTTGTGTCCAGTAAAATTTGTTTATTCTTCCAGACTTGAAAAATCTTAAGCTACAGCTTAGGAAAATTGAAAGCCATTGAAAAAAGGCAAGGAGAAGCTGAGCAGGGATATGATTTTTGTCTAGAAATATGTAAAAGGTGTAAATAATGAGGCAGGAGAAAAGTTATGGAAGGAAAGGATAATGCTGTCACAAGAACAATGGTATAAAATGGCCAGACACCACACGTTCGGTGGCTGGAAGGTTTCTCATCACTGGAGCACTGAGGTTTAGGAGCGGTCTGTCAACAGATAACAGAAAGACAATATAAGAAGAAGACGACAACAATATTTCTTGTGGGACAGGAAGCCCTAATGACTTTAAACATAAGTCTTGACCAGTTAACAAGGAAATTGCATGACACGCTAACTGTGATATTAAGGAAAGTTTCATTGACCAATCCCATACTCTTAATACAGCCTGACATTAGTGTCTTACACATCCTACCATGAGACTGCTTCTAGCATAACCTGAAATCACATCACTTGAGATAAACTGCAACTGGCCATCAGCGTAATGTGCAACTTTCAAAAGAGTGTCAAGTGCTTTGAAGGCAGGAAGGAGGAAGAGTAAGGAGAAGCAGCCCCCTGCTACATTATTCTGCCCAGGAGCTGACAGAAGCCCCTTTGTTTTTCCTTTGTTTCTTACACCAATTTTTATTTGGTAGAGGAAAGCGGTTTGAAGAGGGAGAGTTTGGAGCAGGGGACTGGCTGCTCTCCATAGCATTGTCCCCTCCCAAACTGCAGATTTCCTTTGTAAAACTAGTCATGAGTTTTACTGTGAAGAAACTTTTAACTCCTACTAGCTCTTCTGTTTTACTGTGCAGCTTGTGGGGGAGCTGCATAGGAAGGGAGGCTGTAGCATCTGGGGAATCAATGTGCACCACAGGCTGGTGTGTACTTCTCCTGAGGATGCAGGCCTCGGGATCTGTGAGGATGTCTCCCTGCTCTCCTCTACCAGCTTCTGCCTCCCCACAGGGCAGATTTGAGAGGAGCAGCTGTTCCAAACCTCCTTCCCAAAACCCTCCCCACAGCAGTTCTGTCTGATCAGTCTCTTGCTGTCCACAGTCCAGCAGAATTTGGTGTTGAGGAAGAAAGAGACGACTGGCTTCTTTGGTCTGATGACTGTGATTTCAGCATTGCTTTTGGCCGTTCAGGTGCAAGCCCTATTCAGTCACGGTCGGGAAGATCCTGCAAGAACCAAAGCAGAACCCAGACAATGATGTTGGATTTCTGGGTCTAACCCTGAGCAAAGAATTACCTCAGCTGGCCAGGTGGAAGTAGAGAAATGAAAGCAGTATCTTAAACCCTACCCTCTTTGGCACGTAAGTGCTCAGGTCTGGGTTATGGTGAGACAGCTTCTTCCGCTGAGGATGCACATACCAGAGTTCTCTCCTGGTGCCATTAACTAAGTTGCTGCATTCAAAAAACCAGAAGAGACCACTCCTCTGCTGAAGCTGATGTGGTTATTGCCACTAATTGTTGCACACACTGGATTAATGGCTAGAAAAAACATCCAGAATGTGTGAGGTACGGATTCAATGCTGTTCTCAGGGTGAAGGGTTCACATCAGATACCCTACCTCTCAGAAAAGTGCCCTGACTGTCAGGTTAAAGCATATTTCAAGGTGTGATGGAAGGGAAATAACAGTCACCTCTTGCTCCATCCTGTTTCATTGCGTTGAAAAGGATTCAAGATGCCTTGTGTCAGGGAGTAGGAGAAAGAAAGAAAAGTGAGCCTGTCTGTCTGTAAGGGATTACTATGGAGGACAATTCTAGTCTGCTCTGATGCATGCACGTATCTCACGATTTCATGTGCACTTACTAAAGCACCCTCCGTGATGACTGCCTGTCTACCGTTATGTGTTAAGGCTTATGAATTATGCAGGTTTTTATCCATTTAATGTGAATGTTGACTTCATATCATTCTAGTTTCTTAATCAAGATGCCAGGCAAGATATAGTATATGCCCTATGAGGCTTCATTAATCATACATATAATCTCATCAAAAAGATATTACAATACCTAAAAAGTTTTAATTCTGAGAGTTCCAGCACATCACTCAAACAGAAGTCCCTCATGATAACATAGCTTTCCTCAGAGCGTTCTTGATGGGTTTTATGAGTTGGCTGGTTGTTCTATAGGGGCACTTGGGTATATGCATTATGCATCAGCTTGTCCTTGTTTTGCTTTATCTGTCAACACACTGGTTGATAAGCATTCACAATCATTTGCTACATCATTTGTAGTGATTCAGAATTAGAAAATGCCTTTTTCTAAACTCCTATAATGTTATAATTCCTCTTCTTTTAAGAAAAAAAACTATAAAGGTTATAATGAGTGATTTTAACACTACGAAAAAGTGACTATTCTTAATAAGATTTGGTGATTTTATGTCAATAAAAGCACAAGCCTAAAGCCACTTATTTATTATTGGTTATAGCACTGGTGTATAGAAAAACATGTAATATCTTCTGTTATATAGGATCTTGAATAATTTTGTTTTCAGCAGCTTGATTTTATGCTAACTTTGTTTGTTTGTTTATTTTTATTCTTCTGTTCATCCTGACCTTTTTAAATAAATGCCTTCCTTTCTAGGCTAGGTAGACAAAAAGATATATACCAGACTCCATCCACACTGCATAGCCACTTCACAGCTCAGGCTTCTCCATGGCTTGCTGGTTTTTTTCTCTAGTAAACCCGCTTATTTATGCAGCTTTATCTGTTTTCCACATGTGAATATTCATCTTTCCCAGGGTCTTGAAGCTTAATCAGAAAATGGCATGTTTTTAAACGAGCTAGTTTGAAACTCCAAATGGTAAATATATGAAAATGGTGACACAGGGTATGATCTAAGATCCATCTCCTCCATGAACTTGTGGCCCACAGCAAATGCTTTGGGAAGAGTGTAGGAAGACGGCAAGTCTGCAGTGATGCCGCTGCAGACTGCTCTCCCTGCCTCCAACTATTTGCAGCTCAGGGACTTCCTGACTTGAAGGTGACATAAGCTCTTCTCTTCCGCTACCTCTGCTGCTCTTTTTGTTAATTGCATTTGGCCATATTAAAATGCATAGTATGCAAATGAGCCTAGTTTGATAAGCAACTGTGCTAAGGCCTGTCGTGGTTCAACCCCAGACAGCAACTCAGCCCCACGCAGCCACTCACTCACTTCCCCCCCACCCAGTAGGATGGGGGAGAGAATCGGGAAAAAGGTAAAGCTCGTGGGTTGAGATAACAGTTTAATAGAACAGAAAGGAATAAACTAACAATGACACTAATAACAACAGTAAAGTGACAATAATAATAAAAGGATTTGAATACACAAAACAAGCGATGCACAATGCAATTGCTCGCCAACCGATGCCCGAGCAGCACCCCTCCCCCGGCCAGCTCCCCCAGTTTATATACTGGGCGTGATGTCCAATGGTATGGAACATGCCTTTGGCCAGTTTGGGTCAGCTGTCCTGGCTGTGTCCCCTCCCAACTGTCCTGTGCCCCTCCAGCCTTCTGGCTGGCTGGGCCTGAGAAGCTGAAAAGTCCTCGACTTGGTCTAAACACGACTTAACCACAACCAAAACCACCCGTGTCTTATCAGCATTCTTCTCATCCTAAATCTAAATCACAGCGCTGTACCAGCTACTAGGAAGACAATTAACTCTATCTCAGCTGAAACCAGGACAGCCCTTATAAATTATTCTTCTTTGCAATGTCAGTGTTTGTGCCCTCTGTAAATTTTATGAGGTAAATTTTTGTGTACCATCTGGTTTCTACCCAATTAAGTAAAAAACAGACTGCTGTATAACTGCAGTGGAAACATTTTACTGAATAATCCTCATTTATATACGTCTGTAATTTCTCCATTAACGAGCTCTTACTTTATTCGTTGAGGGGATTCATTGCTTTTTATAGTGAAATGGTGACTAAAAGCAAGTGTATTTAAATCGAATGTTTCACAGAGGCAAATTATGCCTCTGCTGACACTCCTGTCTCGACCACTTAGGCCTATATGTAATCCTGCTAAAATCTATTGATCAATGAGATTTATTTTGCATAATTACACATTTAATTTGTTATTGACTGCATTATATCACTGTTTCTATGAATTTGCCTAGTATGTACATTATGACAAACAGGCTATATCTATCTGAGTCGTTCTGCGTGCTCTTTGTTTAAACAAGAACGTGACGGTTACCCTGGAACTTGCACGGCTCTGAGGTGAGTTAAATGTTAACAGGAATGGTTCGAAGAGCTCCTTCAAAGAGCATAAAGATCCCCCTTCTGAAATGTAAAACTCACAGTCCTAGCAGCTGCAGTTTAATATCCTCTCTAACCACTAATGGAAAACAGAATAATTAGTTACCAGTGCCTTTTTCTGAATGCAGATCAGAATATTTACTGAACACATTTTCTGCATCATTAAAGAAAATCATATCCTTATAAGCTAATAGCAGATTTATACTATTTTGACATTGTCTTTTGTTCTTGATGTGTTTAAGGAGTAGCTTTTATTCTTTAATAATTTACAGAATAAGTTTTTATTGTGCTTAAACCTGCTGACTGTTACTTTGTTGGTGCCTTTTGTTCACCATTTTGAGTACATTTTCTTGCCAATAGCTTGTATTATTATCACATCTTGAGGTTTTCTTGGTTTTACTCCCTACTTCTCTGTAAACAGACCACTGTCAAAGTAGTTGTCTTCATAGCTGTAGGACTGTAAGGCTTAGCTACCCAGTAAGGCATTCTTAACTTAAACTCATTATTCACATTTTTATGGGGGTTTTTCTTCCCCCTTAGACTGAGGATGGATCCAAGTTTTGATGGTTCTTATATCAGAAAGAAGATGGAGACTATCCTTAGTATTCTTTAACCAGTGGCTTTGGTGTTGCCTCTCATTTACACTTTTTTAGACCTGGATATTATTTGATGGTTTTATATAACTGGAACAAATTAAGCACATAGAATAATATGCAACTGCAGAATGTCATCAGCACTCGCAAGTCACTCAATATGGCAAAGTTTTCTTTCTGTCCCTGTCTTTCTAGTTCTGAAAAATGTACATCTTCTTGCATTGAGCAAAATGTACATCACCATTAGCAACTAGCTCTGACAGTTGATAAGTTCTGTTTTATTGAGCAATAAGTTAATGTCATATCAGCTGCTAGAACTAACGGTTTTCACTCATGCACACTGAATTATGGTGTAATCCCTTAGGCTCGGCTCTCTGTCAGTTCACTTGCTGCTTAAATGAAGATGTGATTTTACCATAGCAACCAGTTAAGACTATTATACAGAATTCTTCAGTCACACAGCCTCATCACAGCCAAGTGTAACTGGTGTAGGCTGTAAGAGGGGTGGGCAGTTTACACTGTATGTCAAATATTGTACAGAGAACTGCATATAAATCATATCAATATTGCTAAGCAGAGACTACACCACCACAATTATGAAGAAATTAAATTCATTCAGTTGATAAAGAGCATAGCTGATGAGGGATCAATTTTTCTAAAGCAGTTTAAAATAAGCATAGTCCTGTACAGTGTCAAGAATGAGAGAATTCATTCAAATTTAGGAAAACTGTCTTTTTCAGAATCAAGGCTCATTTTTCTCTCTGAAACCAATGCAAATCGAAGACCCAGCTCTTCTAGATTTCTGACTGCCGGATAGGTTTTGTTTCCTTGTTTGGGAAAGCACTGGGGGCTTGCAGAGTTCAGTAGTATGAAGCCTTATGACAAAAAATACAGACAGACAAATATTTTCCCAGATTCAGTAAAGTAATTTAGTAAACTCTCCTGTAAATTGAAAAGCTCCAGAAGAGACACTGATTAAAGTGGTACCTGGCGGTTTTCCATTTTCCAAAGAAATTATATCAGGTTACTAGTCAAAGCAAGATACCTACACATATGTACATAATCATCTATCTATCTATCTATCTATCTATCTATCTATCTATCTATCTATCTATAACATTTACACCAGTTCTGAAATGTTAGCCTCAGTTTTGAAATTCAATCTGTGGTCACTCTGTTTTGCCTTCACTGACAAACATCCTAGAAATACAGAGGTTTTCTCTGATGATACTTCAGTCAAATAGAAATGCATTTCTTGCTCTTTTCAAAACTTACAGAAATTCTTACTCCAAAGGGCTGGAGGCTGTAGGAAATACAGTAGCTTGTCTCCTTGGTGAACGTAAAAGAGTTATTTGTCTCAGCTGAACATACCACACAGGAATGCATACTGGCCTGGGTTCTGACCAGAGCCCGACTGTGTAAATCCAGGGTCACTTCAAACTTTTACTAAGCCTGCTAGGGATTTACACAGCTGTAGGGAAAAAAAAATTATTCTCATTCATATTGGAAGGTATGTGCAATTATACAAACACTTTTCTGTGTACAAGTGGACTTGTATGGTTACATACTACTGTTATTACCAAGACCAAGACATATTTTTAAAGTATTTTCTATATCCTTGGAAACAGCACTGGATGCTTTGTGCAGATATGTTTAGATTTAGTGAAGAGAAGATTTTAGGCAGGATCTTTGTTCACAATGAAGGAAGAAAAAGAATTTTTTAACAGGAAAATGCTGGCTCTTGTGCTTAAGATGTATGCATTGAAGGGAAATGGCGGAGGGGGAACAAATGTCATATTCAAGGTCTGAGGATGAGTGCATGTGAATCCTTTGCCTCTAAACCTTTGAGCCAAACTAAAAGTTGTTCACTCTGGGCTCAGGGTGCAGTGGTTTCCTCTGTTTCGTACACATGCGGCACGGGAAAGACACAAGACCTGACAGCACACTTCTCCTGTTTCCTTCTTACTTCTTCTCTTCTTACAGAAACAGTCAAATTTTCTTAAAGATTGTGGGGAAGTCTCTCATAGCAGCACCAGCTGAGCCTTATGCATGCAGAGACACGTAGTGGTGCTGCTGGAGGAAAGGGTGGATATTTGGAAGGAAACACACAAGAAGAGGTGAGGGAGAAATGTGTCCCGACCACACACTCTCTTCGTGTGCCTAAGGGATCCGTGGTCTCCCAGGGCACTGCAACAAGAACCACCTCTCTTCCCACACACACAGGACCCGGGAGCTGAGGAGCCCTCATCTTCCCTTTCTGTCCTTGTGCAAGCTGTCACCTGCAACACTGACAGCACCACCGAGCTCTTCTAACAAGTACCTGCATCCTTTGGCACAGCTCTGTGACACAAGAAGCACAGCCACCTCCGTGCATAGCATTTCCCGCTTCTCCAGCCAGCCCTGGGAATCAAAGCTGGTGTCTGGCTGATAATACTTTCTGTTGGAGTTTCTGACATTACAGATTTTTTAAAGCTTGCAGCACTCTCACGATCTTAGCTCTGCATTCACTGAGGCTTTTGTCAGTGCAGAGAGCTAACCCCAGGTGTTAGATACTCTGAAGGACAAAGATCGGTTCTCCACCATCCACAAAGTAAAATTTATGTATACGCAGTATATTCTTGCTGCATCATGCTCACCTTTTTTGGATATGACAGCTACTTGTCTCATACTGGGTATCAAGGAGTGTGTTCTCCTCAGGGTGTTTGGGTATAATCACTTGGCCACTACAGAAATAGGAGTAGGAGAGTTCAAAGTCTTGCTATCCACCAGCTGCTGGAGATCACTTCTCCCCTGGAGACTGATGCCACACACCTGAACCATACTGAGGGATCATGCGACATATCACACAGCTCATCCATGGGCTAGATATGGCTATGCTGTTAACACTTTTAACTGCTCCAGTTGCATCTGTAAGAGTATATCTGCCATGCATTTTCTTTAGTTGAACCATTTTGTTTTCTGACCGTATGCATTTTCCCTTGTCTTTGTGTGGGTTTATCTTAGAGTATGGACAGTGATTGCTTTGAAGAAAGCTGTAGAAGTCTAATTCATTATTGTCCGCTATGTCTCAGGTTGCTTTCAAGTGAATGGGAAAGAGAGAGTCTCACTCATGGCTATTATTTGTTATTTTTTCCTGTTCGGATGCAGCTGGATAACTGGACACCTAATACCCATGTTCAGAAGCCATGAATTCCAGAAGATTACTCTCAGAAACACGGAGAACATTTCCTGCTACTAAAGCACACTGCCAGCAGCCATCAAGGATTCTTGTTGTGGATGTCACATCACCTTCCTGGACTAACACTTGTTCTGTACTCTCTGAAGCTCTGGATAACACACTGTGTTTGGCATGCAGTTTGACAGGCCCCTGCCGTATTCCCCTGCTGAGCCTCTATGTGGTGCAGAACCAGCCGGAGTGTCTGCTTCCCTTTACGGTATGTGTGAAATTGCGTCTCTTGGGATCTAACAAACATGAATGCAAGACATTGTTGCAGTTCAGTAAAGAAAGTTATGGTTGACTACAAATGTATATCTAAAAATTAGTCATTCTCAAAGAGCATAGTTTCATAGACTTCATGGAAGAGGTGAATTTTATGAAAGAATGATGTTTGAAAGGAGGAGGGTCATATTTTTGATCTGTGAAGTTTCTCATGTGCATAAATCAGGTTTTGTGCTGTTCTCTTCTAAAACATCTGTTGTACCTCTCCCTCTCATACGCTACTTTCTGCACTATCTGTACTGCTTCTCGATCAAAATTATCAAACACAACTCTACAGCTGTAATAATCTGGATGGTGAAATGGCCTGTATACCTGTTGATTACACAAATATTACCGCTTTGGAAGAGGTTCCAGACATTTAAGGGGAAAGGATCAGAATTCAAAATATTTTTGCTGAACTTGAGAAATATCCTGAAATCATAGAATCCTTTAGGTTGGAAAAGACCCTTAAGATCATCGAGTCCAACCGTAAACCTAACACTGCCAAGTCCACCACTAAACCATGTCCCTAAGTGCCACATCTATGTGTCTTTTAAATATATAGATCTAAGTCAGTAAGAACAAGTATTTCACTCATCTAGGGATATGCAGCAGAATAAATATAGATGGAGAATGACTAGCAGCTCTACAATAAAAGTTTGGGATTACAAAGCATCATAAAGTTCACAAGAATCTACGAAGTCATACTATTATAAACAGTCATACTGAGCACTCTCATTTACACTACATTAGTGTAAACACACAGTTTTAACCATTCCACCTTATTCAGCAATGGTGAAAACATTCTGAAGTATTTTGTCAAGATTTCACATCTCAGGAAAGGTAGAGGCCAACTGGGAAAAAAAAATCAGAGGTCAACAGTAATTCAGCAAATGTGATCTGCAAGAAGACTGTGGCTAATGGTGGTGTTTATTTTGTAGAACAAGTTATAGATAATGTGACAAGGATAACTAAGGGGATACCAATGAAACATTTTCTGGAGATACTGTGAGATCACTCTGCTTAGGGGCTTTAAGAACAGACACTTCTCTTGCTTCCTAGGATGAATTTACATGTAATTCATCTTAGCACGTCACTGTAGGATGGACTAGGTAATCTGTTTCACAACTGGTCCCAGGCCTGTTTTCTGTGATTTCGCATTATGACCAAGTTAATTTGTAAGTGTTTGAGGCCAAATACCTGCTTTTGTATTCGCTAGGTATGTCCTGACATGTGCTGGCTGACAGCAACCTCAGACCTCATTTGGTAATCGTGGGTCACCGGAGCACAACTGCACTTTGACACAGTCCCTCTACTTGCCTCATCATATGAATCTTCTGCTCATGATAGGCTGTCTTTTTTATTTGAACAACAATTCCTCATTTTGATAATCACAGTTTTTAAAGACAGAGAAACCCTTAGATCATTGTTTGGCTACCTTCATATTACAGGCTATTATATTTCACTAAAGTACCCATATAGCATTAAAGCATTTCCTCCAGGAAGACATCTAGTTTTGATCTGAAGATAATACAAGGTGGAGAATCGAGTACTTCTGTTGATCATTTCTTCCAGTGGTTAATCATTGTCATTGTGAGACTTGAACCTGGTTTCTAGTTTTCATTTATTGGCTTTAGCTTCCAGGGATTTGCTAATATATTTCCTCTTTTGGCCAGACTGAAGAACCTGCTTGTATTTTATACTTTCTTTCTCTAAATATAAGCAGGTCCCATCTCAATCTTCTTGCTGGTAAATAAAAGAGAACAAAGTATAAGTCTAACTGCAAGGCATTTTTACAGGCCCTTAATAACTTCCAAGCCCTTCTGTGTATTCACTCCTCCAGTTTTTTGGATGCTACATTCCACTAATGGACTCAGCAATGCTGTACAGAGAGATAAAAAAATACCCCCTCCTCCTGGTAATTACATCAACTCTTTTGCCATAATATTGTGTTTCTCTGGGGCTTGTCCAAGACAGCAGACTCAAAAGACTTGAACCAGTAATGCATACCCGGTTAACAGGCACAACTCTAGTGTGAGCCCCCTCTCCCCTTCTCCCCACCTTGGCTTGGATGTTCTGCCTAGCGAGCCCTCTGTTTATTTTAGACATCGGCTGTTGTGCTGGTGGCTGTTTTTCAAGACTGTTCTTTCTCTGTTAGGAACACTAAAGTATAGCAAGATGACTGTCTTCTTCAATGACCCTAATTTCACTGGTAACGATACCTGGTCCTCTGCAGCTTCCGGAATCAGGAGCAGTTTTACATCTCTATCTGATACACATCTGTTCCGTTCCAGCCTTCTTCAGAAATACCAGGGCTCCACTGCTTTTTCTGTACTCCTGAATATGCCCCTTTTTGTCTCAACAGGGCATGCTGTTTATCACATGGACTTTCTGATCTAGCTAGAGAAAAACCTAATACTTCTCAGTGAGGAGCCAAGACAGAGCTGCATTCAAGGTTGCTTATTAGACAAATCATATGAAGTCAGGGCCCCGGAGCTGAAAACAGAGATTGGGAGAGTACATTGGGAAGTGTCATATATGGTTACCCTTTCCTTAGTCTTTCCTGAGAACTTGTTTATGGTCTCTGCGTGTACTGGTCTCCCGTATTGGCCTAACTCTAGCAAATCTGAAGAGCTTCCCTGGAAAGGGCAGGGGTGTGCCAAAGAAAAGGAAACCAGGAGGAAAGTCAATAACCGTGGAGGATAACAGATGGTGACAAGAGGGGAAGTGAGCATTAAAGTGTCAAAAAAATTTAATGTGGGTCTGAGTAAGGACTCTGAGCAGAGCACCTCCAGCTGATGGGCCCTGTTCTTACTGGTTTTCCCTTGGCATGGGCAGCCACCCACCACAACTGCCAGACCCTCCCTGACAAAAAGGGCTGAAAAAGAAACAAGGGCGAAAGACGTTAACTACAGGGACGAGCAAATTAAGGAAGTGAGGTGTATGAGGGTACAACAATGTGGAAGGAGCCACATGGGGCCCGTGAGCACAGTGCCTACTGCAGCTCATGGCCAGCTTTGATCTCTCGTTTTGGTAGCTTTTCTCTGGAAGCAATGTACTGTTGCAGATTAAAATGTTTTGCTGGACGCACAGCGTGAAGTTATGAATTCTTGGAGTTGTGTAATGAAGGAGCAGGGTCACACGTGAAGAGACATGTCAAGGCCTATGGCACTGGGCTGGGTGTCAGCACCCCGAAGAGGGGTGCAGTCAGAAATAGTTAAACACCACAATTTGTGCTTAGAAGTTTAACTTATGTCCCAAGCACATTCTGGAGTTGAAAGTGCAGCTTGTGTAGACTCACCTAAATTAACATTTAAAGTAGCTGTGCATACACAAGAGAAAATGCAACTCTGCTGGTGCCAGTGCTAAAGGACAGGTACCTAACCGGACTTCAGGCTGCCCTGCAGCCTGTGCTAAGCCCTGTTCCGCCGCAGTTAGGAGCAATACTTGACCTGAGACAGCTGGGTGTACATTTGTGTGAGCTGCAGCTGCAGGGATTGCAGGGGAGGCATCTGAACTGCAGGGAATTTTGCTGTAGCACTTTCAAGAGGCTCCTGGCTGCATCTGCTTGGTGCATTTATCAAAGATTGCTAACCTTACAGCAGAACTGACATAATGGGCCAGACACTTCTTCCACTGTAGAGTACAAAGCATGATGTCTTTCCTTAAGTCTGCTCTCTTTACCATTCTGGGGCAAGGTTTGAGCCATCCCAGCTTTCTTCCCCACCTTACTTGCAAAACTAGTGGAGCTGTTTGTGAACACATTTCTGAGGCCACTGGTTCATAACTTGGTCACACTGAAAGACCATGCTGTAAACCACGGTGGTGACCTCTGGTAGCAGCGTCTTATATTGCTTCAAACAGATTTGATTTCACTAATACTCTCTCCTTTGGCCAGAATTTGCCAGTTTACCTGCTGGGTATCTCAGCTCCTTTGAGTTCTTGTTGGAAGCTCAGGTGAGCTGACATCTGTGTGAACGCTAGCTGAGACGCTCCACGCACCTTTGGATCCTGGGTGCTACCTATCGTTGTCATGTCTGTGCTAAGGAAAGGTCATGGCTGGGTAATAGATGCTCGGTAGCCTCGAGTATGAGAGGGGTCGAGAGGGGTCTACATGATCCTGGCCAGCCTGGTTCATGTTCAGACTGCCTTCTGTTGATTTAGGCGACCACTTTAAAGTGATACTAAGTTCAAGGAAGTGCTGAGCATCTTACGTGATCTGAGGGTTCAGCAGCCCTGGACTGCAGGTAATCTAAATCACCATAGCAAGCAGTGAGAATATGGCCCAATATCCTCCAATCCATGAGACTAACACAAAGCATCATAGTGGAGCATAATGGGTTAATAATCTCTGCATTTATAATGGTTGTCTTGCCATAGTGATCAGACTGGTTGCCTGAAGGAATAAAACGTTTTCATAAGTGACAGCTGTAGAGTAATTTTTCCTTTCTAACACCTGCTCTGCATCTTTGAAGCAGGAGGGTCCACAGACCTTCCATCAGTGTTTGCTTTTTTATAATCATTACCGTGGTGAATGTCCTAGAAGAGCAGTATAAGAGCGTAAGACATGCTCCCCCTGAGTCAGACCAACGGTCCATCAGCCCAGTCTCAAAAGGAAAGTCTATTTTGGGGGGAGTGCCCCAGCCCAATCACTTTCTGCAGTTCATTCTCCTCACACTCCCCTAGTTCCACAGCTGTTGTGTTAAGAATGATAGAGGATACATTTGAGGTTATTCCTCTTGGTATCTGCTTCTGGACCGGTTACCCCTAAGTTTGTGGAACCCCTTTTTGAACCTGTTGCCACAGTCTGACTCCAAACCCTCCTGAACGCACATTCCAGAGGTCCACAGCTCGATGAGTAAAGGAGCACAGATGTGGCAGGGGTGACTATGGCCTGGGGATAATCACACCACCTCAGTGCTCCTATTTGTATCTCAAGTTCTGCCTCCATATCACGCAGGGCCAGAGGAGAGGGCATGCTGAACTATGACATTTTGGCTAGCCGCAGGCAACAGGTAGACAGCTGAAAACTTGAGGAGTGATCGTGTGGTTTTACCAGCATAACAATCAGCTGGTTTTGATTCGTATCACTGTTCACTGCTTTATGACTTGGCTCCCACCTCCAGTCTTACCTCAGTGCTGCGAATTCAAAAGCCTCCTTCCACATTATGGAAAAACATTTCATACTATCGGTTTGACATTTCTAGTCTTTCAATTTCATTGAATACTGTTTTGCAGCAAGTGAAAGAAAACTTTGCACGAATTCAAGCCTGCATTTCGGAGCTCCGTTCGCTGCCAAGAGAAGGCTGTTTTCCGGAGGGGGGAAATGGAGTGGTGCAAGCTGTGCAGGATGGATTGCAACAGTTCAAACAATACAGCAGACACACAGCGGCAGGAGGCTCAACGAACAGTTCTGTTGAGGTAAGAAAATGTTGGGAAGGTAGCGGGAGCCATCCACTAGACTTGCCACTCGTTAGCACATTAAGATGATAGTCTGCATGGTAGCTAAAGTCCATGGGAGGGAGAGAGTAATTAAGAAAATAAGCCCTCCAAAAAAACCCCACGTGACAATCTCTGAATGCTCATGGAAACTAGACAGATTCAGGTTTGAGTTGCTTACGGAGACTGACTGACTTTACAGTATAGAAAGATGAATTTAATTTCCAGGCATTTAAGGTTGGATGTGTTTTCAGCTTTATTTTGATTACTTTCACCGAAGAACTGTGTCAAAGGCAAAGACATTCACAGTACTTACAGGCACGATTTCCCTTTGAGCCTACAGTTCTATTCTGCAGCTATAGTGTCTGGAACTTTCACTGAAACAATAGGATGGTTGTACAAAGGTCCTCATTGTGCCTGAAAGCGTGTCCACAATTCATTGAAAGTGAACTCATACAGATGACAAAAGAAATGCATTTCATCTTGAGAGTAGTTGGTATAGTAGCAAAGGACAGGAAGAGCCTACAGAATGGTCATTGTCTTGGCACAGTCCTCTTCAGATCAGTTTTCAGAGTAAAAAGAAGAAAAAGTAAAAACTCATGGACAAGAGAAAGTAAGCCCTACTTTATAAAACTTTCTGAACTCTCTAGTTCCATCTGGTTTTCTATGGGATGACTACCAATACAATTTCTTCATTCTGTTTCAAGAGCTTCATGCCTTAATTAAGTGCCCTCATAAATCAGTTGATTCCAGTATTTTGCAGTTAAGACTTAACATAAGACTTATCTGTAGTGTTTGTTACTCCTCAAAATTTGGTGCTTCGTACGTCATTTTGGTGCATCAATGCCCGATTGCCGAACTGGCACCCGAGGGGCCCTGTTACTGAGATACAGTAACCCATGCTGCTGGCTGGAACAGCAAGTGACAGGCAGTAAACAACCGAGGAGTAAATAACTGGGAACAAGCAAGATCACTGCCTGCGAAACGCTGCAGCGGAGGGAGGGTGCCCGGCGGAGGGAGCGCGCACGGCTGGGCAGGAGGCGAAGAGGCCGCCAGCGACGGCCGGACCTGCCCGAGGCGCGCGCGCTCCCCTCAGCAGAGGAACGCGCCGTTTCTGTGTGAAGCCCCCTCCTCTGGAGGAGGGGCTTTGGTTACGCTTCTCAAGCGACGCACGTGACGCGGCACAGCCCTCCCACGCTTCCTCCCATCCGCGCGGAGGTGG
>JAVKLA010000053.1:48188564-48213753 GCA_034782735.1 Sagittarius serpentarius | reverse complement strand
TTGGGGAAATGGGCCTTTGATGGGCTGAGGGCAGTAGCCAGGACAGGGAACTATTTGGGCTCTTCTGCCTGTCACTGTGTCCCCTCCTTTGTGGGTCTGCAAATGAGCTTCCATCACATAACCTAAAGGTTTTTGTGAAATTAAAGTGTACTAGTGTAGGAAATGCTCTGTCTATAGCTGCATAAAAAAAATTAGTATCTTTAGATGGTTCTGCTCCCCCCAACTCAAGAATAGTTCCTGTTATCTACTTTTGTCTGTTCATAAAGGAAATCATAATTATGACTTCATTCCCAGTATCTCACAGATAAACACTAAGGATAGTGTTTATGGAGAAGGTATGCTCCCTGCCCCCTGCACTCTCCCCCCCCGCTCCCCCCCCCCAATATCCCTAACGCTTGAACTGTCACTTCCATTGGCATTGTTTAATATCTTTGTAGTAGAACTCATCCGTGAGGTTCTACTGTTAAGTTTCCCCAAATGCTCCCTACAGGACATTTGTTAGCAGCCTTACCTAGAATACACCTTACCCTTTCTTTAGGGTTATTAAAAAGTCCTTTGCAGCAAGGAGCAGATGTGCTCAGTACTTCACTACCACTAAATATCAGGCAAGGTCAGAACACAAAACTTTCTCACCTAAGTACGCTTTCAGGGTAGAAGCTGATGTCAAACATGCCTGACATTTCTAGAGACTGTTACTGATTGTCAATGATGAAGGAACCCTTTGCAGTCACTTACTTAGTATTACATCAAAACTGGGAGGTGGGAATCACACCTACTGTTGCTCCCCTAAGAAACGTCTTTAGGATAGACTATATACCTCTCTTCAAAAAAAAAAAAAAAAATCCCATTCAGCCTTCAAGTGAGAAGGCCCAATTTAGTCTACTTGAACTAGAATTGATGCAGTAAGGGGAAGTGGTGCTGTCCCTCAGAAAGTCTCAGGCACAGTCCCTCCTATACACACACAGACTTGCTGACTGTAAGCGCAAAGCATAGAATTATTATAAGACGGTTGTGGATTGTTCCATCTTCTTCCAGCAGTGGCACAAAACCTGTTGGTGTTCCTACAATGAACCTCTCAATCCATTTCATATTAGCTTAAATATAAGCCAAAGCTGAAAAAAATGCTTTTAAATTTGCTTTTGAATAGATTAGATATTTTAGCGGGATTTCTTTTCTCTTTCCATAGCGGGACCTGTGCTATTCAAACAGACCAGGCATCATCACCTATCAAGAGAGGATGGGGGTAGAGGCAGCTCTTGCACACTCTGATTTGTGTTTCAGATCACAATTTTGACTAGCCAGTCCAGCAAAGAAATGGTAAAGCAGCTAGAAAAGAAGTTAAAAGATGTAGACCTTGTGAGCCTGCGAAGAATACAAGTTACTGAGGTTTTGAAGAGAGACTTTCTGGAGCCTGAGGAGGTGGAACAGTGCACGCCAGAAGAAGAGCCCAGCAGCAATGGTGAGTATAAGACAGACAGGGTGCTTAGGGAAGTTATAGCTTTGGACAGCAGGACAACTACTAGTTCTTGCTTTGGGCCGATAGATGCCACTTTACTTTGTGCCATTTAGTGTTATGTAAGTGGAAACTACTCTGCCTGGAGGAACAGCAGAAAGTTTGTACCACGGCACTTCTCTGGGGCTTTATCACATCTGGGCAAAGTCAGCGTATAGACTTCATGCATTACTGCATCTCTTGGTATTACTAAGAGCCAATTATTATTGGCTTCACGTGCAACACAGCTTTATTGAGAGATTAAAGAGAAAAATGCATAGAGTTTATGGGGGTGACACGCTCTCAGACATACATATACTGCTGAACATCACCCTGGGCAATTGACTGGCTGATCAAAAGGTCCCTGGTGCAGGCAGAGGCAACCAGAATCCTTGAAGCAGGTAGTCAGGGGAGAAAGAAGCGGGCAGAAGGGAGGGAGGGAAGGAGAAGCAGGCAGGCCATTTACAGTTTCAATGATCCTACAGAGATAATCCCCTCCTCCCCCTCACCAACTCAAGATCTTATCCTTTTACAGGATGTTCGGTTTCTAGACAATTCTTAGCCTTTAGTCCTTTCCCCTAGACTACATACTGCACAATACTAGGAAAAATTTCTTCCCCAGACAAGTCAGGTACTTACCCCATTGATTAGCTGGTTTTGTCACTGATACTGCTCTTGTGTAGCTGCTGCTGCTTTTCTTTAAGCTTGGGGAAGTTTTTCTTGAGCTCTTAAGGTTATACTTCTTCAGTAACCAGTAACTGCACATCAATGAGTTCTTTGTAGCCCTGCAGCCTCTGTTTTCCAATCCCAGTCTCCATTTCAAATGGCCTTTACCGCTGACACTTAAACTCCCCATCAACAAGACACAGCTGGTACCAAGCTCTGGTTCAGCAAGTTCTTATGAGTTGGTAACAAGCTTAAAAACCTGAGTTCTGATGCCTTGCCAAGTTAGCCTAAGATTTGTTACTAGCAATGATGATACTGTTTTTACTGAGTGACAGGCAACATTGGATGAGGTTGCCTTACCTGTCTCTAGCTGTTCTTCTTTTCTGGTTGCAGTAGCAAATTTCTGGTCAATTGGCAGAGCAGGGGCTGGGAACGTTTAGGTGCATCACACATTCCCTTTTGCCCTGTCCCTCGTACACCTGGCCATGTGGTTCATTAGTGAAAGAACGAGTACACCCCAGACCCTGAATGTTATTTTTCCTGGCCTTATCTCTGAAGAACTCCTCCCTTAATATAATAGTTTTCAGCAGTGAGAATTTAAGCTACAGTAATGAGAAATTCAGAAACAGAAATTCCTGTTAGCTCCTGTTCTGAACCTTTTTGTTTCAAAGCAAAAGGTGCTGAGCAGACACTAAATAAACCAGCCAGATGGTAATCAAAAGTTCAGTACCACAGCAGTTCAGTGGTAGAAGGCTGTACATTGCAATGCTGCTATAACTGCAACTTTCATTTCTGTATTTCATTTTACCTAACTTTCGAATCTGCTCAGTTATTTCAGCTCTTTCTCTAGGCTGATAAAATGACTGCTAAAGCGCAGGAGTTTACGCTGGTTTTCCCTCACCTGCAGCACAGCGCCGACTGGGTGCACCTTGCTACAGATGGTGTCTGCTCTCCCTGCTGCCTCTGCATCCCACTAATGTGGTGGCAGACCAAATCAAACACTGAGCTGTCTAATCAAGCACTTAGAGGTATATCAACCCTCTTACTACCCATTAAAAGCTTCCTGTCCTGAAGGGACAGTCTCCCTCGATGAGACAGAGCTGGTTATTCTGGACTCTGCCTGTTTGAAAACAGAAGCCTCAGGGAGAGTGCTCATCTCTGCAGGTAAAACTGCTTGGCTGGAGAAAGGGAGCACCGTCTTTCTGACCAGCACAGTGACCGCTAAGATTGGGAACAGTGAGTCCTAAGGAAGAGGATCAAAGTTCTGTCACTCTGACATGACTTTAGAATTAACTTAACATGCCAAAACTGTACCAAAACCACAAGTTACAAAACTGTGGGAGAACTGTTGCCTACAGCTCCAAGGCTGAGGTATTCTTTAAAAGCACCAATCTTGTCCATATGGGAAGAGGGTGGTATTTTGGGTGGCTGCATATCCTGGCTTCTCAAGTGAGGTCGATTATTGTCAGGACTTTGCAGCGAGCTGGTGCTGCACAGAACCCTGCGAGGAAGCCCTGGAAAAGTAGACACCACAGAACAGATGCTGTGTGCCTCTCAGTCACAGGACTGCTTTAGAGCATGCAAAACTCCACCATATTGTTTTTAAAAGTGAAGTTGTGTAGCCCTTTCACCAAATAAATGGAATGAAAACATAAATGGGGAGACAAAGGCCACTGAAACTTCAGATGATGAAATTCTAATTTTCTGAGTCTTCTGCTTACGAGAAGATTCAGATGATGTGTTTGCTCTCTAAGAGGAGCACCAGGGAATGGATAATCCAAATAATTTGAAACAGGAGCCCAGCTGATTTATGAAGAGGATTTTTTGACCTGTTGGAGTGCCTTTCCTCTGTTTCTGGGGAGAAAAAAAAAATTGTATTAGAAAAAATTACAGTAAAGAACATAGAAGTTGCAAGATCTAGCACGCAGGAAGTGCAAGTGTTAGTGCTGTGTTCAACTGCAGCCCATCCCCCACGACAAAACAAACACTGTGATGCAGCACTTAATTATGAGGTTCATCCCACCGTGGCTATTTCCTCCATTAGTTTGTTTAGTGGCTGTTTGAACCTACTTACATTTTTAATATCCAGGTCATTGCTGTGACATTGCATCCTGCATTTATATTTGCAGCACATCGAAAAACCATCTCTTTTTAAATCCTCTGCCTGAGAAATTCATTTTGTGCCCTCTCCATCTCAGCTTACCGGAAGCAAATGACAGTTTCCAATTTATTTTTTCTGTTATTGTCTTATATAGCTCTACCACAGAGCTCTCAGATCTTAAAATGTTGTGAATCTGATTAGCCTGAAAAAATTTAACCTATTTGTAATGGCTTTGGTAAATTGCTCTCAAAATCTTTTTTGACCTGCTCTAGGGCTTTAATGTTAGATTGCTAGAGTTTGAGCTTTTTTCTTGGTTGGCTCGATCATCCTCTTTTTGAAGTCTGAACAGTTAATAGCCTCCATGTGTATCAATGAGAGTGGAAATATTTTCTGACTGGATTTCATGAAAAGTCTTTGTACCATTGTAGTCTTCTGTCTCTTTCTTCTGTTCCCGCTGCTGGACCTCATATCTGCTTTTGTAAGGATCGGTTAGCTGTGTCCTGCTAGCCGAACTTCCTCAGAGTTCTTTCATCTCACTGTCCCAAATTTTCAAAAGGCATGGTTTAAATCTGGTTCCCAAATCAGGAAGCTCTCCCGTCCAATGCACCTTTTGACCAGACCACACATTGATTTTTTTATCCAACCATTCTGGGTATTACTTTCAAAACAGCCTTCCTGTGAGGCAGGAGGGTTGGTAGGAGGCAGCTGTTACTGGCGTCCGTCCCCTTTCTCTTGTATGGCTGTTTCTTGGGTATGAAGGGGCTGGATGCCTCCGTATCTGACTTCTGACATTCACTGCAGTAATCCTTACATGTTCTTCCCTAAGCCCAACATTCTGCTTCTCCAGAACCTTCTGTTAAAACATACTTAAAATTAAGGTTTTTTTTCTCTCCTGACTTAATACCCACAACTCCTGATTTCAGGAAGAGCAGGAACATGTTGTTTTCCTAGCTTCACCCATCTTTCATAAATACATTCTCTGTCTGTAATGACTGACCTGGACCTTGGTAGAATAGACCAGAATGGTCTGTTTGGTGTTTCACCTTTCCTTCCCAGTTAACTTGGATGCGTTAATCTTGTCTTTTTAACAGACTGCATGTCATATTTCCTCTGGGAGATAACTCTCTTGGCCATTACACAACTGGAGTAAAGGATTTTTGGTTTTGTCTTTTAAATACTGACAGACTTCAAGAATACAACCTAATTTTGTTCCCTTCATAACATGAGGGTGCAGTTTTATTAGACTTCTGAATCGAGCCCACAGTTTCTGGAGAATCAAGAACCTTTAGAAAGACAACTAGTTCTAAGGTAAAGAAATAAGGTGGAGAAGTCTGTTACAGACCAGCAACAGCCACCCATTAGCACAAATGCCAAGTTTGGAAGCAATAGAAATGTGGACTGACTCTAACAATGAAGAGCTATAGCTCTTGATTACTACTAGATTTTTTTTTCACACAAGGACCCAAGTTTTGTTACCGGCAGACTCCCTGAAAGGAAGTAACAGGTAAATACTCAGGTATAACATTAGTGCAGTCAGGCAGTTCTTTTGCATGCAACAGTAGTGCTGAGTTTTATTCTCTCCAAACCTCAAAAACAAGCCAATAATCTCTTTCACTATGTGTGGTTACACTATTCAAGGTGACACAAAAGTGAAATGTTAAGCACAGTTTGCAAAAATGTTTACAGTACGAGTTAAGTAGTGGTGAACATCATATGTGTCTTTAAACCAAACTGTATTAATTTCATGACGTTGAAAATGGCACAGACTAAATATATTAGGAAAAGGTGGAAAAAAAGAATGAACTTACTGGAGATCCCATGCAGGATGTGGGATTTCCAAGAATGGCTGATGCTGAAACATGGAGCGATTGAACAGGAAACAAATCTTTGCTTTTACTGCGTTTTCATAGCACAGCATACTTCTCTTAAATGGCATTTTGAAAAGCATCACAAAAACTGGCTTTCAAAATGGAAGAAGTATCATAACAGCCTACTACATAAACTGAAAACATCTACTAGACAATCTGCTTCACTGAAGAAACTTGCAACATCTAACAAAATTGCTTCAGCAAATGTAGCAAAAGATACTATATTGCTGAGAACTACTACCACGGTGTGAAAGGAAAAACCAATCCCACTCTCTCTGACGTTTGTAACACAATTGTTTTAAGACTTCGATGACAAAACTGAGATTATTGGACATATGTACCTATATATAAAAGCCATACCACAGGAAAACAGTTAAGAATTAAGTAGCTGGGAACTATATGTATAAATCATGTTTATGTTTAGAACTTCTGTAACCTTCTATGTGTATGAAATCACTGGAATAGATGCAAGTTTGATTATTTTTTTCTTTTTTAGATAAAAGGATGTTTGGAAGCTCTGAGACATGATTAAAAATTATGACTTGGTATTCAGGGCATACTGGAAAGAAAGAAGTTGCCAAAATTTCCAGGAACAACTAAAATTGTAGTTTTGTGTACTGTATAAGCCATTTTTATTGAAAGAAACAGTCCCAAATCCCTCCCCTCCATTCCATTCCTCCATCAAAACTGTTTGATATCAGGAAACTGGTCTGGGCTCACTACCCTGGGAAAAGGAAAAATGAGCCTGTTTTCACTTACCTTGTAACTCTGTTGCTATAGTGTCTGTCATCTCTTTTTGTCTTCAAAGAAATCCTGTACATCTGCAGCCCATTTTTGTGAGTAACAAACCTATATTGAGATATAGCTACTGGAATTAAATACTTTTAGCTGTTCTCCCTCCTCCTGCCCCAACACTCTAAGGAATTTTGGACGTGAAATTTAAGGACATAAGTCAAATTCTAATTAATGAACATGAGGAAAAAACAGGGTTTGGGGCACGTTTGTGCAGTTGTTCCCTGCCTCCATGAAGCAGTCATCTTTGGCAAACACCAGATACACAGAAACAGCCTTGTTGAACTGGGCTTGTTAAATATCTGGTCAAGACTGGAAGTTTCCATTTATGCAACAAAAAAATACCTGTAGTGTTGGATATGCTACTGAGTATTTTATTCAAGACAGACACTTGCACTGGGGAAGGCACAGACAACAAGCTAGAGGTTTAGCCGTTAAGGAGGTGGCAGCTGTGACACTTGGCTCCAGCTTTCAGTGAGACACGTCACTTGATTATCTTGCCAGATAAAATGGACTTTTATTCCATGATTTCAAGACACTCTTATGGACAATGCAGTGAGAAGCTTGCATTTTCTTCTTGGACTCCTCTGCTTCCTTCTTTTGGATCTTCTGTTGAACTGTAAGACCTTCAAGGCTCAGATCATCTCATTGCCTTGCTTATACTGCAGTGAGAGCCTAGTCCACTGCAAATGTTCCTACTGGACCATTAATGAATGTTATCTGTGTTATTTTACTGTCACATAGTACTAGACTGCAAATTGCTTCTTCCAAAGCCAAGAAGATGTGGAGATGCAAAATCTGCATCCTGAGAAAGCACCTGATTTTTCAGCTCACCCAGAAAAATTTCCTCTCTCGTTTACTATAACGGGGCCGCCGTGAGGGGAAGCAACATACGGTTACAATTTCCTATGATACTGAAAGAAGGAAGGCAGGATCAGGGTATCCCCTCTCATGGGCTCATTTCCAGGTTAATACAGCTAGAAAAGACGCCAATATTTTGAAGCTCTGCAGTTGGCAAGTCTTAGAATATCTTTGAACATGCTAAGAACAGCCTGTAGTGGATGAAAAATGCTTGCTGTTTTCTTCACAAGAGCAACCCCCTTGGGAGAGTGCATTTCTAGACAAACAAAGACCATGTGATGAGCAACAAGGATTGCTTTTTCAAAACTGCAAAGCAGCTCCTCTGTGGGACAGGGACTAAATCTGCCGTGTTTCTTTAGTGCTAAAACATTGGGAATTGCCAGACTGCAGACTGGAGCAGACATCATGATATAATATAAATCCCGTAAAGAGAGCAATGCATACAGCATTAGCGGTGGGAATAGTGCGTGGGAGTAATTGTTAGGATGCAGTGGACTGGCCTCTAATTGATAACATGAGAATTATTATGAACTCTTTCTTGCCCCTACCCCATTACAAACACTTAAAGCATCTGAGCATTGCCAAACCATTTGCTAATGAAGGTTAATCTTTGTATGTGATATAGACACTGGCCCTATCTATTTCTGTTTTGGGAAAACAAAAAACAAGCACTGAAGATAAAGCACTAATACATTTTTTATGAACATAACCCATCTTCTGCAAGTCCCAGGGAACCTTTCTCTGTATGCGCTTTGCAGATTGCTGACCAGTAAATGGCTCTGCATATCTGCTCTCCAGGAGTTTTAAGACCCATGGCACAGTAGATGTCGATATCCCAACCTGTTCTTCCTAAGAATGGACAGCAATAAGTGCAGTGAATTTCTTTCTACAATTGCCATGTATTGTGCCAGCTTAAGATGTGTAAGTAGCTACATGTCTATTACAGAAGAGAAAATACAAAAATAGGAAAATATTTACTGAGGAAAGGACTGAAACATTTACCAGCCCCAAAACACTGTCTCTCACAACACAGATAATTCCCCTTGTCACTGGTGTATACGCTATTTGTCAAAGTAAATTACATGCATTTCCTAGTGCTTTGTCTTCTGAACTGTTAATGCCATCTCCAGTGCATATCCCAGAGAGAAACCCAAGTCTAAAAAATGTCGGGAGTGCCTCACAGCTGAAACACAACCAGCATACTCTCCAGGTACATTAGTGCATTCTGCAGGGAAATGGGAGCAAGACTCTTAGATAGCATCTGGGCAAGTGACTGACAGCGGTAATAGCTCTGTTCATGGAAAGCGGTCTCCAGAGCGAAGAAGGGCATTCCCTTCCATCAGAGTATCCTCCAGCATTGCTCCACGGGGGAGAAACTCACATTCCCATAAGCATCAAAGAAGACTGGGGTAAGACACGGGAGCAGTCTTAAGATACATTTTTAAAAGCTGCCACAAAACTAAGGCAATAATCAGTTTTCTCTACAGATCTGGGAAGAACTCAAAAGAAAAAAAAAAGGAATTAAATGTTCTTGCAGCCAAGGACAGTCAGACCGGGTGTTAAGAAGGAAAGGCAAGGACAGTGTGATGCCTTCCTCAAGGCTGCAAGGTGGAGCCAACTAGAAAGTATGTCCTGCTGTGATGGACATACTACAAAAAGCATCTTTGCAAGTTGCAGACCATTTGAAGAATTACAGTCATTATATTAGCCCTAGATTGTTTGCCATGTAGAGGGAGATTAATGAATTTCTGTCGGTTTTTTTTTTTCCTAGTGTAGGAGCGCATGCATAGTGTCATTTTTGCAAACTATAAATACTAATGCATAAAGAAAAGATTTCTCGTTGCAGATGGATATAGCACTATATTTTAGTCCCCAGGTGGCCTGGTAAACACATTGGGGGGAAAAAAAGGCTATTTCTGCTATGTATTTGTCTTCTCAGAATACCTGTTTCACATCCTGGCCGTATGGTGACTCTCTTAATGCTACCAGGCTGTCTGTTCCTTCTGCGTTTACAAATGGGTATATTACCTGTCTTACGCATTTTGCAAATCATTCTTAAAATTATTTTATTTTTTTTCCCTTTTAACGTTTGCTTTTAATTTATTTATTTAATCTGCTAGACTTTATGCTAGCTTCTCATTTGGATGCACCTTTGAGTCACTATTTGGGGGGGTGTTTTGGGTTTTGGGGTGTTTTGCAAGGGTTTAATCTTGCTTATGACCTCCCTAACTCTGCTGTCCACCCTACAGTTCTCCATTCCTAAATGTTTTTGCTAGATCATACACATTTGCTCGCACCTCCAACATGGTAGCGTAAATACTTGCTATGTCCTTGCAAACGTTTTTACTTTCTCCTTTTAATTTCTTTTTAACAAGTCTCTAAATTTTATGCATTTCACTTGTTTGAAATGGAATGTAATGGTGCTGGATAGTTTTGACTGTTGTATCTGCACGGGTGTTCTGCTGTGGGATTGCTGTGTTGCCGCACTTCAACAGTAACGTGTTGACACACGCCTTCTGTGTTGGTCAGGTCCAGGTCAAGTTTTGCTTCTGTTCTTCTCAGGTCTGTGACTAGCTGCTCCTTTGAGCAGACGTTGAGGATGTTTAGCAATTTAGTCATGGGGCCGTATTGCAAAGTAACGTTCATCCTCTGCATGAGGAGCAGTGCTTTTGCATCACTACTACAAAATTCCCCATTAGTATAGCATTTCAGTTTCGCAGTCTCTCTGATTTCTCATAGCATCATGTATCCAGTGTCCTTTGCTTAGGGAAAAGGAGGAAATGGTTTAAAATTGCGAGTAGTCTGAGTCTCTGAGGCCAGTGCTAAGGTGACCACAGCAGAGGATGGTTTGCATCAGTCACAACTAGTCCTCTGAAGACAGTAGTAGCCAGTCCACCCACCCCATTGATGAGAAGGGTGTTAGTGTGGCCTGTGGAGCAGCTCAGCTTCCAGCAATGTCCTTTTAAGAGGGCTGGCATCACAGTGCTGTGCTTTTATTTGCATGGTAATGGCTTCTGAAGCACTTCTTATGTGAAAGCACTTGAGGGACTAAGAAGGTATAGTGTAGTGGAAAGTGCAAAAGAATGTTCTTTTCTATGGTTGGAAATATTTGTGCTTTTTCACCATTTTTTCCTGCAGACATTGCAATCCTGGGAATGGACATCGATGTGCAAACCATAGAGGACAATGTCATCAGCGTGGAGATGCTGTTTAAAACATGGCTACATGACTATGGCACGGAGAGAGAACACCTCCATCTCCTCCTTCCTTCAGGAGGCTTCAGCCATGCCACCGCACCCAAGACCACCCTAAGTATTTCATTTTTCTGTCCTACTCTGCAGGGAGCTCCTAAATCCCACAGCCTTAAAGATTACCCAGGCCTGTCCTGTGGGCGTGTTCCCTCACATTTAGAGACCCAAGTAAGGTCTCTGGGTGACTTTGAAAGTTGTCTGGAGTTTCTGCTGTCTCAGGCTGAGAGGGGCCGTTTGCTTAGGATACGTCTAGGTTGCTGCCATGTCCTATGGCTGCTGATGCTAATTCATTTCCATTCTGCAGCAAAAAAGTGCCTTGAAGAGTATGTGAATTTATAACCACTTGGTCAAGGTAAAAGGGGCCGTACATACTGAAAGCCAAGGACCTTCTAGCTCAGGTGTATAGCCCTAAAAATTGTGTTCCTTGTGTTTGATACTAGAAGTCTGTGCCAGAGCTGCACTTAAATAAAGGCTGTCTTACAAAGGGACTTGGCTTGTATTTATATCTATTGATTTAGCACTCAAATAGCTAATGTTCTAGCTGGAGCTGCCAACAGTTATAACAACGCATGGGAAGATTTATAAGGAATACATTTTTTTTTTTCCTTTGTTAGTCTCAGTCCAAATCCCTAATCCATCTTTGGGTGAGCACTGAAAACACCAACAGCTACAGCAGACATAGGTGTTTCCCCTAAGTTGTTCTTAACTGTATTGTCACCATTGCACTGCCACGGGAATCTGCACATGCAGTTACGGCAATCCCCTTTCCGTGCCTCTCCAATCTGGTACTATATGTCGCTCCAATATGGTACTCGTGTGCAGCTTCCCATTGCCATCACAGCAGAAGCACACTCGTTTTCTTCTGGTGATCCACAGGCCAGTTCCAGACTGGAAGCAAAGCTCAGAGAGAGTTCCTGGTGGCTTTTGCAGATATGCTCCACAGTAAGCAGATCCGAAAGCCTGGTGTGACTTTTTATTTATGTAGTAGCTACCATAACGGTCTCCAGACCAGCACAGGCAATTATGATATTTTGCTAAAGGTAGATTTTTCCGTCATTGTAACACTGAATTTCATACTTGATGCATTGTCTTAACTGTAGCTAGCAAGACAAACCCAGTTACACTGCAGTCAAGTTTTTTCACCTTCCCACACTCAAGAAATCTGTAGAAGGCCAGAGAAATTGTATGCAGCTATATGTTTCATATTATACTGGCGTTCCTGTCATCAGTGTCCTGGGTTTCTCCACAAACACAAATAGAAAAGCTGGCAGGCAATATGTGGCCCTGAACCGAGTGTGGTGTTGGGAAACAAGCTTCTGCTTCCTCTACAGCTGGCCATTCATTGCCAAAGCTGGAACTTGCTTGCCCAGTTACCGCCCAACCAATCATTCTTTCATGAACATGCCAAGCATGTGGTAGTTCCCGATGTGAGTAAAATGGGCATAGATTTTTGCCCTGTGTCACAGGCTTTAGCGTTGTTCCTCCCTTAATAGTTGCTGTTGCTAGAAAACATTAAGTTAGTGTTTGTGCTTTGAGCATGTCGTGTGCTAAACATTGTCTTTTCCAGCAACCTAAACCAATCTCCTTCTCCTAGTGTGCCTGAAGTGCGATTTGCAGGAGAGATTGCTTGACCCAGCTCTACTTTCTGGCATGGCTGATGGCACTGTGAGAGCAGCAGATTTGAATTCACCGTGCCAGATGGCAGCCTGGCCAGCTACAGTGCTGTATAAACTCCAGGTTGTAAAGTAAGTGTTACGTGCTTTGCGCTTGGTAACTGGAAGTCTGGTATAATGGCAGCCTTCACACCTCCTGTGCAGTTTCAACCAAGATGACCTGGTAACATCACCGTAGTGGTGATGGTGGGGGACTTGAGCTGGGGGACTCAAAGTGCTAGTGAGCAAAATTCTGATGTAAGATACCCTCAACCCCTGTAACTCTTACTGTTACGGAACAGCACATCCCACACATGGAGACAGGAGTGGAGTCAAAAACGGTGTTACCATGACACTAGCACTTTATGACTGTCACACCATAGATGTTATTCATGCAGCAGTTGTTTCCCTCCAGTGTGAATTCTGTAGATTGCAGCCATTGCTCCGTATATAATTCTGCTCTTCTCTCACTACCTAATGAGGCCACAGCAATTAATTGGATGTCAGAGCCTGAGCTAACTGGTTGACTAGTAGTAACAAGCAAAGCCTCATAGTGCTGTGTGACTTCATGTAAGAATTTATTTGCTTTCCCATCAGCAGTCTACGGCTGGTAAGCACAGAGCATAACAAGAAGAGTGACGCTCTCTAGTGACTTTTCTGAGGTTTATTTATAGGAAAAATTTTGTTTAATTTCTGAACTGTACAGTTGTTCTTAAAATGATTCTCATCCTGTCAGTACCTGAAGAGCACTCAGTAACCGTGCATCAATGGCCCACAGCCAAAGCACTGAAGGTACTTAATAATGCCCTGTCATGAAGCAGAAGTGTGCTGTGGACAGGCAATGCCAAGCACTGTAAAGTCTGTAGTGGTGTTTGTGGTGGGACGCTGGCTCTGTGCAGGAGTAGAGCACATGGCAGTTTAAGTGTAGGATAACGATCCAGTAAAAATCACTTAGGAAGAGACGTAATTGCCTCTGTGAGTTATTGCTCAAGAGGCCAAATTAACAATCTGTTTTGTATACAAAATGCATGAAGATTGGATTTGCTTCTTGGCACGCTCTTGTCAGCGCAGATACAAGGAAATCAGCAAGAAAGTCTCTTCACTGCAACTGGATGTTTCTGCAAAGTTTCACAGTGACAGGCCACAGCAATACAGACATTAAGTGCTTGTAGCCGTATTGCAGCTGATGCTGCCACCGGCACTTGAGCTACTCATCTCCTGGTAGAGTCTTCTTGCTGGTTTCATGTTGGCTGTGATTCACTAACATGAGCTGTATATTTACAGGGCTCTGAAGTCTGAAGGAGTCTGTGAGTCTGTAGTGTATGGACTGCCCTTCATCATTAAGCCCACAAGCTGCTGGCAGCTAGACTGGGACGAACTGGAGATAAACCAGCACAGCTTCCATGCTCTATGTCATAGTCTTCTGGTGAGTGTGTGAAAAACTGCAGTCTCATGGGGAGGGACTGCCATAGAAAGGGATAGTTAGTGTACATCTAGTAAGATCTGTCTAGCCTGCACCAGAAAACATGTTTCAAAAGCTGCAGCTTCAGCTCATGGGCCAGAGTTGGGCTTGTAGATCTTTCCAGCCAATGCATCCACTGGAAAGATGCTACAGCACATCAAACCTTAGAGAAGACTCTCTAGCCTATCAGAAATCCAGTGTTTGGAGGTATGAAGTCCGAAAGTCAGGGCTGGAGTTAGATGTGCATCTTTAACTGTGAAAAAAATTAACCAAGGCTTGGGATGTAGAGGACTTTCCATTACTGACAAGTTGTAAAGCAAAATTGAACGTTTTTCTTAAGAATTGTCTTACATTCAATTAAAAAAAAAAATTAAACAACATACTATCCTCAACCATAATGCAGAATAGGGTTCTTATTCTGATGTGTACGAATGTCTCTGCTCCTGAACTGAGCAGCCCCTGCAGTGAAAGTGCTGAAGGAAGCGGCTGTTGCCCATTGTTTACATAGGTTTTGGCTTTTGCCATTTAGAAAAGGAAGTGGATGCTTTTGGCCAAACGTGAGCCACAGAACACTAGTCCAAACTGGAACATCACGGTGCATTCCTACTACATCATTGTCCCTTCCGACTCCGCCACTCTACTTGTCAAAGCAGTTGCCATCAGAGAGCTCTTGCTGCCATCAACCTTCCCAGCTCTCCTTGCAGAACATCCTGAGAGAGCGCATGGCCCCATAGAGGTAAGTCATTGACAGCCCTGCACAAATCTGTGGAAAGGATCCCAGTTGTACAAGCAAGGATCAGGCTAATGATCAGCCTTTACACACAGGACATGCAGCTGCTGCTGAAGATGTATCTAGCTCCCTCATTGCTGGGGAACACGGATGTCCTCAGACTGCAGAGAGAGGTGCTTTAGGCATAAGATGAATCAACACATAGTGTGTCTCTGTTTCTTCCAATAGATACAGGCTTCTGCATTTCCTGTTGTGCATCCGTATGTTCTTCTCCTGAGTTGTCTGCCTGTGCTTCAGGTGATGCCAAGAAGAGCAGAGCCCTCACTATAGGTCTTAGTAGATAAGCAGAGGAGGAAACAGCTATGACCATGTCTAGTGGCAGCTGGGATATGACGGAGTACTCGAAAACTTCTTCCCAGCAGCCAATATATCCTGCAGCTTTCTTCATGGACAGCAAATGCCAGTCCTTTGGAGCAATGTTGCATGTCTCCTGGGGGGAGGGGGAAGAGGCCTTGTGAAGCAGAGTTGAGGGTGATGGGGCCCAGAAAGGGTGCTCCAGCTTGTTGGCTGGTTCTGGGCATGGAGGAGGCTAGGACTGCATCCTGCAAGGGAATGCTTAAATCCATTAAGACCTGGCTGCAGATGCCTCTTGTTCTAAACACAGCTAAGAGTGGTCCTTGTGAGTAGCAGCACAGCCAAAGATCCCTTCTCCCATCACTGCAGGGCAGCATGGAGCATCTGTAACACTCATCCCTGCAAAAAAAGCCCTCGACACTAAAACCAACAAAAACCCCCAAGCGAACCCCACAGCCTCTACCTGTCACATGCCATAGCCACTAGGTTCTTTCTTCTGTCTAAGCAGAGTGCCCTGAACAGCTTGGAAGTGGAAGTTGCTTATAACCCCTTGCACCTAAAAAGCAACCTCTACAAATACCTGAAGAGTACGTTGTACAAACCTCTGCACAGGCAGCAGGGCCAGCCCAGGGACCAGCGACCAGAGCGCCATCAACCCAAGCAGGTATGTCTCTTGCCTTTGACTAGCCTACGTGGTCTCTGTTCTGCCCTTCTGCTGTGCTTCCTGCAGAAGGGCTGAGGGCAGCTCCCTGATAGCCTAGCACTACAGGGAAGGCAGCATGTGGCAGGGGCAACATTCGCTTGCCGCTGGCAGAGCAGAGGGATGGGTGTAGCATAAGCTCATGCAATTGAGGAGAAGGATGCTGAACAGCTGGCCCCTGCAGACACGATCGGACAGTGTGCTGTTGAACAAGCCAGCACCTCCTTCCACAAGGTGCATTTGTACTTTGTCCCTATATTGCAGCAACAGAGCAGAGCCAAAGCCACAGTGGCCCCCCTTCTGATGGCTCCTTCTCCTGTCCAAGCGTTCAGACCAGCAGCGATGAGGAAAGACTCCTGTGAGCGCTCCCTGCTCTCTACAGAGTATGACGAGTTCCTGCAGTGAACCCCAGGACACTGCTTGACCCTGCGCACGTGCAGTCACAGCTTGGCTGCCAAGCCTTATGCGCTGGCCCAGAAGCGGTCAGGCAAGACACTAAGCTTGGCCTTGGTCATACAGGCACTTCCCATCGTTTGTTCCTCCTTGTTGTTTTATGGTTTTGTTAGTCACCAAGTCAGTCTGCAGGAAGCCTGCTACTCTGGGGCCCTCTGTCCAGGGATTCAGCTGTCCCCTGCAACACCCTGTATTTCCCATTCTTGTCAGCACACATCACCAGCATGCGTCAAATTTTGGTTTCTGAGACTAGGCTAGTACAGGCCACAAACCACAGATTGCTGTCCGTGGGTGCAGAAAAGCTGCAAGCAGGGCGGTGAGGAAGTCAGGCAGATAAAGTAGGCAGTAACATGAAGTTGCCCTCATCCTGCAGGAGCAGGTTCAGCAGGGTGCTTGAATAGGCATAAAAAAGGGCTTTTGAATTTAATCTTAAAGCCCAGAATGTTGCCCTCCTGAGAGCAGCACTACCCATGATGATGCTGATTTGCTTGCTTCCATAAGTGGTCCCACTGGCCAACTCACCAGGTCATGACGGAGTTTGTAGCGAGTGCCAAGCCAGCTATAATGCCCAGGCTGGCTCCTACACAGTGACAGCTGACCGTAGCTGGAGCTGCACCACAGCACCATTCTCCCAGCCAACTGCTGCTTGGATGCTCTCCTCCTTATGGCCTGTCCGTGCCCATGGAGCTGTTCTGCAAGCCAACACGGCAAGTACTTTTCGGCAGGGTTTAGAAGATGGAGGGAGTTGGCCTGGAGCTTTCCAGAGAGCTGCTGCCCAGTGCTTGCACAGATGCTAGCCTGTTTTTCAGTGCAGACATAGGACAGCTGCCCCTGGCAGGGCAGGGGCTGAGGGCAGCTTGACTGAGCCAAGGTAGGGTAGTCTCGTTGGGCTTCCTGGATGCTGAGCACCAGCAGGGATTTGTGTTCCACATACTTCGTTCTGACAAGCTTTCAAAATAAAGTTATCCACCATAATGTTCACTTACTGCCTGTAGTTTATAATGTGTACTGTATGCAGCAATCCCAGCACTGACCTGTACTTCTGAGAAACAGCTGCAGTTGACCAAGGGCACGACATGAACACCATGCTCCTCGGGGGGGCTGCTACAGCAGGAGAGCAGAGCCATCAGAGCCATCTCTTTTCTGTGGGATGCCAGCTCAGTAACAGGCCCTGCTTAGCCACGCGGGGCGCGGACCTGCTCTTCCCACGCGCCGGCAGCACTCCCTGCCTGGCAGAAGGCTGCATCTCAGGCAGCAGCTTGGGGTAAGATGTCAAGGGCAGGTACCTTGAGGACAGGGCAGACACCCCGGCAGGCACAGGGATACGGGTTTGTTAGGGTCTGCAAGCTGGTGGCTAGCCCCTGCCTGTCTCTAACAAGCTCACAGCACGAGGAACTGGGGAAGGAGCAGTAGCAAAGGGCAGTAAGGCACATACAAATGGGATGACAGGGGATTAGCTTGACTGAACTGATGTTGCAGGTGGAAATTACTTTTGCAACCGTATCATAAATACCAAAACTGGGGTACAAAGTCAACAAAACACTTTGCTGATGGGAAGGGGTAAACAAACAGGGGCTTGTGATTTATTCCTGGTACAAGGAAGCTGCTAAAGGGAAAACTTGGGAAGAGGGAAAAAGGGGAGTAAGAGGAAGCAAATCACAAAACTGGGGCTGTTTGGGGGTCCCTGTTGAAAAGCCCTCCACCTGACCACCACAGTGTGAAGCAGAGCAGTAACTGTGCTGTTGTTCTGACCAACTCTTGACAGCCAGAGGGAACTTGGTGCTTTCCCTAATGCCAGCGTGGGAATGGATATCCCGGCAGAACAGTTGTCTCGTGCTTGCACCATGCTACACCCTGAAGGGGAGAAGGTAGCAGTTATAAAAGGACATGTCTTTCAGAATGGGAAACAGAAAAAGGTAGCCCCAAGGGGAAGAGGTTGGTTGGGCTTTGAGGAGCTCCCAAGGCATTTTCTCCCAGTAAAAACTGCCACCTGGCCTACAGAGACCAAGACTTCTGCTTCTGTTGCATCCCAGCTATGGCTGCTAGACCGGTACTCCGACATTTCTCAGCTAATCTGGGGCACTGGCTTTTAGCAGAGAACAGGGAGGCATCCTCACATGAGGAAGTCTGATATCCAAAGGACTTCCCATGCACCACCCAGTCTGGCCCATAGCACCTGGACTGGGCAGAAGCAAAGATAGATGCTCGTCCAGGACCATTTCTCCACTAAAATAAAGGGACAGAGCGAGCAGCCAAGTATAAGCCACACATCCCCACGCACCTCAGCAAAGCCTTGTTCAGGACTGGCTGCTAGGATGGCAGTTTCCAAGTACGCAGACTGAATTCAGCCACAGCACACAACCACTGTGACGTGCCACGGCTGTGTTTGAGCTGCACCCAGGTGCTTCACTGTTCAACACATGGAAGTTAGTTGTAAGGAGACAGTGGAAGTGTGGCAAAGGAAAGGGAAAGAAGGAGGGCTGTGAAGATGATCAGGGGGCTAGAGCACCTCCCCTATGAGGACAGGCTGGGTCAGTTGGGGTTGTTCAGCCTGGAGAAGAGAAGGCTCCGGGGAGACCTTGTAGCAGCCTTCTAGTACCTAAAGAGGGCCTACAGGGAAGCTGGAGGGGGACTTTTCACAAGGGCACGTAGCAGTAAGATGAGAGGTGATGATTTTAAACTGGAAGAGGGTAGATTTAGACTACATATAAGGAAGAATTGTGAGGGTGGCGAGGCACTGGAACAGGTTGCCCAGAGAAGCTGTGGATGCCCCATCCCTGGGAGTGTTTGATGCCAGGCTGGATGGGGCTTTGAGTGGCCTGGTCCAGTGGAAGGTGTCCCTGCCCATGGCAGGGGGGTTGGAACTAGATGATCTTTGAGCTCCCTTTCAACCCAAACGGTTCTGTGATTCTGTGAAGGCAGATGGAAGAAATCCTAATCTAGGCAGAAACCAGAAAGATCATCTCCTGGTCCTGAGGTCAGGGTTCATTGCAGACTTCTGCTTTGGCAGCAGGAAGGCTGTGACCAGTCAGAGGCTTACTCTGCATTTACCTTATTTCTTATGCTTTCCCAAAGCATCTATGACACCCTAAACTCCTGCCAGAAAGGAGGTAAGGTGAAGCACAGAGCAGCAGTCTGAGCAAGATGACAGGTCTGGTCCACACCACCAAGCCAGAAAAGAACAGACTGTCCTGATCAGCAGAGACTAAGAGCCTTCCCCGCTGCACGCACTTCTCTGTCATGTGACAGGGTGCATAAATAAAGCAGGCCACTCGTAGGAGCATTCCACCTGTCTTGTGCACTTACGTCTTAGTCCTGAGTCGGCTGTTACGAGAGATGATGTCATTGCTGTAGCAAGAAAAATAAATATCCTTTCCTCCCAGCCAAGAGGAGTGCAGGGCTGTGCAGAGACCACCAGTCTGGCACAGATGCTGGAGCATTTTCGTCCCTCACTGTCACCCTCTTTAGTGAAGGCTGGGTCAGCCACTTTGCATGTCCACCATCCTCAGCTCCACGAGGCAGAGTGGACACAATGCACTGAGATACAGTGACCGCAGTGATGGAGAATGCGCAAACACCCATGGCCATATGGAAGGCAGAGCCTTGGGGCTCTGCTCCTGGGAGGCTGCTCTTCATCATTTAATTCTTGGAGCCTCACACTGGAGTCATGAGCAAGGATTATGGGCAGGTAGCCTGGGCCCCCTGCTAAGCAATGCCCAGAGCTCTTCTCTGGAGCAGGTGGGCTGAACTGCTCTCGGGATGCATACATGGACCTGCCATGGACAGGAACACAAGCGCAGAACCACCCAGCAGCCAACCACGAGCAGCACATGCCTGCTGCTCATGCCTCTCATCCCAGGCAGGAACCACCTCACTCCCCTCAGATTCCCAAAGCCCTTTAGGCTTCTTCCCTTCTCCTGCAGCAAAACCCCAGTGGGGAAGAGGACCCAGCACAGGAGAACAGCCACAAATTGGTCCTGGCTACAGCTGTGCTGTACTGTTACAGCACTGAGGCTTCCCCCCCCCGCAACTTGGTCATCAGACAAATACCCAGTCAGAGCTCACCACCTTGTCACTATCTCACCCGTCTGGGGACCTGAACCTGATCCTCCAGACTTCCTCAATAGTTGTGGCTCCCTGGGTCTGAGCTGGGGCTGCAGAAGTCATGCTTAGTCCTCTGCACGGGTACATCATAGTGCTGCCTGTCAGCTGGCTGTTCTGCTGCCGTCTCTAACAACAGGCTGGTAAACCTGCGGAAATCATGAGCGGCCCCGTCCAGACTCAGGGACAGCCAGTGCCAGGGTGCCTGATCTAACCCCACACAGAAGGGACGTAAAATCTCTCAAAACCATTACCAGCACCAAAAGGACAACCTGTTTTTCCCCTGCATAGGTTTCTGCCCAAGGCTGGCCACACAGCAATCACAGCCAAACCCCCGGCCTCAGACCACACAGCAGGGATCACAGTTATGGCCATTAAAGTCAGTGGGATCCACACTGGGCCATCCCAGGCCTTTCAAGAGCAGCTGGGAGCAGTGGGAAATCAGCAAGGGGATCAGACTGGGGAAGGAGAGATCCTGTGACTAATCAACAGTCACTGAGCTGCAGCAGAGCTGGAGCATGGCCCGGTCCAGCCTTACACTGAGAGGCCATCACAACATTTTGTGCCCCAATCAGGACATAAAGGTATCTGCGAGCCTGACTCTCATATCCCTTAATTCCCTGGCATCAGGGCATCCTAGCCACAGCTGAACCTGGCACACACTTTTCTTCATGGTTTCCTCCTAGCTCAGTAGCTCTGGCACAAACACGAATGTGCCACCACATGAATGCTGCGCAGCCAGGCCGCCCTGCTCCACAGCACTGCACCAGCATCTCCCCATCCGTATGCCTGATGGCCCAGACATGCCACAGGTAAACGTTTCAGAGACATAGAGATTTTAATATTAAAATAACTTCGTACAAAAATACTTTTGGAGACTGATGGCAAGCAGTCTTCCACGCGCTGCAATGGGCATCGAAGCCCTGCAGCCTGCTCAGAGAGGGAGCCAGAGCAGCAGGCGCAGGGCGACACAGCCAGCCCTCCTGAGGATCAGGAGGTGTCAGCGGAGCCAGCTCCAGAGCCAGAGAAGCACGCTGGCACCTGCGCCAGACACAGGTCTCTTGCTCTTGCTGTGGAAAGGGCCTCCATGGAAATGCAGCCCCTAAGCACTGGTGAGCAAGTGGGCTCTGCCTGAGCCAGAAGAGTCCCCAGCCCCAAGCCACCCCCGGGACCCATGAGGGACAGCAGCCGGCACTGCTCACGAAGAGGCCTGGGCCCCCCCGTGCCTCCCGGGCAGGTTGAGAGCAGCAGCATGCTATATCTCTCCCAAGTCCTCGTAGACAGGCGACAAGCTGCACTCATCCACAGATTGCTCCTTCTTCTGCATGCACTGGGGCTTCACCACCTGGCTGTACAGCACCTCCACATTGTTGTTGTTGCTGCTGTTGAGGCTGGGTTTGATGACCGCTTTCTCAGGAGCAGCGTTCCCCTGCTGCCTGCCAGATTCCCCACTCCTCTCGGCACCTTTAGGGATAAAGGCTGCCTGGGGCTTGGGGGCAGGCACCGGCTTGGGGCCCTTGGCCTTGGCCTGGAAGGCAGGTACTGAGTAGTCATCAGTGCCAGGGTTGTAGGGATACTCGTAGCCGCCCCTGCCATCATGGCCCTGGGTGCGCCAGGCCTCGCCCATGGGCCTTGCTTCATCGTAGATGCAGGTGGGGGAAGGCAGCGAGCGGGGAGCGCGACCCTCAGGCTCGTCATAGATGTGTTCCTTCCGTCCAGGCACCGTGGGGCCCTGGCTGCGTCCCTCAGCCCGCACCTGCTCATACGTGCCCAAGTACAGCGGCGCTGGCAGCCGGAGCTTCGTGTCATCAGAGGCACCACTGGGGACCTTGGCCCCGCTCGCAGGCTTGCTGTCTATGGGGTCCGAGTACAGCGGGTCCAGCCAGGGCCGGAAGCCCTTCACGGAGTCCAGGGGCTCCGAGTACACGCTGGACAGGTCCTCAGCCAGCGGGACAGCACGGGGCACCTTTGGCAGAGGGGAGCGCGGGGGCGTGCTTGGGATCATGGGCTTGGCCTGGGGCACAGGGAGCTCTGGCAGAGTCCGAGTCTTCAGCAGAGATGTGGCATCTCTCTCCTCTGCTGCCGCACTGGGCCTGGGCACCAGCCCCGCTTTGGGTGCCAGGGTATCATCCCCCTCTGCAGGCAGCTCCAGGCTCAGCGAGCCAGCCAGGGCCTGGCGGATCAGCACCACACTGGGGCTGTCCGAATCCAGAGAGTCACAGCTTTGCCGGTTCTCCTCCACCTGCGCTTTCTGCTCCCGGATGGAGGCTTCCACCAGGCGGAAGATCTCGTTGCCCTGCTTGGTCTCAAAGGTGAAGTTCCCTGGGCCGGAGTCGCAGCGCCTGCCAGCTTCGAAGGAGAACATCACCTGCGGGGGGAGTGGAAGGGTCACATCCTGCCCAGCACCTGCTGACCCACTGCATCGTGCAGTCTGTGCTTCCTGCTGAAGGGTGCGTGGCTGCAGCACTGATCCCACACATCCTGCAAGAGACTTCACTGAACATCCTGCTCCTTCCGCTCCCCACAGCAAGGGCCACAGCTCAGCAAGCACCACCCCGGGCCATGCTGTCCTGCGCTGCCCAGCAGCCCAGAACAAGCTGTGAAATTGGAGAGGGATGCACACTTGAGGGGACATCACTGCGACATGCCCCAGGGCCAGAGCTGCGGGTCCTGCTGGAGACCCGCTGCCTTAGCTCAGGAATTCCAGCACGGTCAGCAACTGGCACCAGATAGTCTAGGAAATAACACGGAGTTAGCACTGAGAACGGAGTAGGGTGAGAAGATGAGTGACAGTCATCAGGGGAAACTGTTATGGGCTTCTTGGGTAAGTCAACATTAGTCAAGGCAGGAGGGACACGATCCAGAGGCGAGAGATACAAGACAGAGGAACGTGGCTTTCCACAGGAGAAAGGCCAGAAGCAGCAGCTTGGCTACCAACAGTAAGCAAAGCTTTTGCCTTACCAGCGTTACTCTGTTAACTGGAAAAGAGCACTACTTTAAAGAGAAGTTTTGCACCGAGGCTGTGTTCCTCAGGCCTGAACACACTCATGTGCAAGTTCCCACCAGGAGATGTCCACACCCTTCCTGAACCTCAGGCCCTGAATCCAGGTGAGATTTTCTGCCTCACTGGTGCTCTCCCACATGCGGCGGCAGCATTCTCTGGCGTTGCTGCAAAAGCCTCTGGGGCCAGACTTCCCTTTGTGGGTCAGTGCTGCCAAACACAAGCACAGCCAACCTATCGCTGCTCGGGGATCCGTGGGTGCAGCTGCCTCCTCCTCACACCATGTGGCTCTCGTCCTGCCCCTGGCACAGACCTTACGGATGAGCCAGATGCCTCCCCAAGAGCAGCTCAGTTTCCACTTCTGTTTTGGTAAAGTGCCACGGAAAGCGCCATCAGCAGACTGCAGCTGACACTGTCACTTCTATAAACAGCCCTGGGGAGACCGCTTCCTCCCCACCCAGCGCAGCAGATACCTCTTGCGCTCAGGGTAGCAGCAAGACAGGTCAGGGGCCCCGCTGCTGGAGGACGCTGGAGAGGGGACAGACCTACACAGGTCAGCCAGGCTAAGAGCAGTACGCCCGTAAGGTGAACAAATCTAGAGTAACTGGTGTGTCAAACAGCTCCTCCTGCTCTGGCCATCGTCCTTCGGGAGGGATGGGCTGAATCCAGGGCAGAGCCAGGACTGCAGAGAGCCAAGATCCCCAGAGGCTGGGGAGAGCTTGTGCGCAGCACGGAAGGGCATGCCTGCCCACGGCATGGGCTGGGGAGCACTGGGATGGAGAACTGGGGCAAGCCAGCTGAAGGGCTGGCCGGCAGAGGGGCCGGCAGGGGCTGCAAGGGCCCAGTGGGAGTGGGGCAAGGACCACAGAGAAAGAGGCTCTGCACGGCCATGCCTTCGGTGGGAATGGGTGCGCTGCTAGCCTGCGGTCCTGTGCGGTGACACAGGTGGGAGCTGAGGACAGACAGGATCACAGACGCCCCTGGGGACCCTGCTGTGGTCGCCGAGGGCCGTAGCAGTTCTGGCAGTTGGCAGGGCCCACGGCACGGCTTCCACAGGCTGGCTGGGCAGATCAGCTCCTTACGCTTCGGCAAGGGAAAGCCTGCGGGGGAACAGGCCTCAGCACACGGCACACAGGACCCGCCCGCCCGCCCCCACCTTGTCCCGGCCGTATCTCCGGAGCAGCCGGTAGGGCCAGACATAGAGGATCTCATTTGTCCGTGGGTCCTTCAGGACGAGGCTGTCACGCTCAGCCTTGAGCACATAGGCACCGCGCAGCTCGCATCGCTCCGCAGCTTCAGTCCGTTGCACCGTCACCCAGAAGGCGTTCACTGTGGGGACAGGGATGCTCAGGGGAGGGCGGAGGAAGCCACGTCCCCAGCTCCAGGCGAGGCCTTGCCCTGCCCACCGGAGCCCGGGCTGTGGGGCAGCAGCAGGACAGGCCATGCAGAAGGTGGCCCAAAGTCAGGGCAGTGGCAGGTCCCACCTTCGTCTCTCGAGTAGTAGATGGAGTTCACAGCCATCTCCAGGGCCGGCGCCTCCCCGCTGCCCTCTCTGCCGTGCCGTGCCGCCACACCAGCATCGCTGGGGCCGTTTCCCTGACAAAGGAGAGCAGATCAGCCTCAGCTCCAGCCCCCTCTTCCCATATCAGCCCCTAGGTCCCCCTGCAGCCCCGGGGGGGGGGGGGGGGGGGGGGGGGGGGGGGGG
>JAVKLA010000053.1:48161658-48175965 GCA_034782735.1 Sagittarius serpentarius | reverse complement strand
GCCTCCCAGTACCTAAAGGGGCCTACAGGGAAGCTGGAGGGGGACTTGTTACAAAGGCCGGTAGAGATAGGACAAGGGGCAATGGCGTTAAACGGAAAGAGGGTAGATTTAGATAAGATGTAAGGAAGACGGTCTTCACTGCGAGGGTGGTGAGGCGCTGGAAGAGGTTGCCCAGAGAAGCTGCGGATGCCCCCTCCCTGGGAGTGTTCGAGGCCAGGCTGGACGGGGCTTTGAGTAACCTGGTCTAGTGGAAGGTGTCCCTGCCCATGGCAGGGGGTTAGACTGGATGATCTTTGAGGTCTCTTCCAACCCAATCCATTCTATGTTTCTGTAATTCTTATGATCCTGAGGCTGCCATCCCTGCCCACTGTGGAGGTGGGCCGTGTCCCCCCCGTGTATGTCTGTGTGTGACCATGTGTCCCTGTGACGGAAGGATGTGGGCAGGATCTATCACTGGCTGGTTGTGAGAATAACCTTGGGATGGGAGTTGATCTGTGCAGAGGAGAAAAAGCCCTCTCCGAGCAGCTGGTGCCCATGCACTGGCCATCAGTGGGACGAGCTGCACTGACAGGACCTGCCACCGATGAACTGGGGCCCGGTGGGGCCTCCCATGGAGCATCCGGCATGGGCAGCACGATGGTCACAGCCCAGGCAGCACACCGGTCAGTGTGGGTACTGCCCTGGAGATGGCACGGGCAGCACACCGGGGATGGTGTGGAGAGTGTGCTGGTCGCAGCAGGGGCAGTGCACTGGTGACAGCAAGGGCAGTGCGCCAGCGATGGCTGGGCAGTGGGCCAGAGGCATCAGGGCCGTATGCTGTTGACTATGCTGGTGATCGCACTGGCAGCCATGCACTCTGTGGGAAATGTGTGGGTCACGCTGTGATAGTGCGCTGGTGACAGTGTGGGCAGTCACAAGTGCAGGTAAGCACCATAATGCAGGGACCAGAGATGCAGATACGGAAAAATGTAGCTTAGGAAATTTGGGGAAAACATACAGGAAGGAAAACAAGACATGATGTTTTAAAGTATATTAGGAATGAGAAGGTCTAATGATGGCCTTGTCTGGTGCTGGACTGGGATGTATGCTCACATGTTTGCACATGTGAGCGGTATGTTCATCAGTGTTTTTCTTCTCTGGGAAGAAACAAGATGAGGCATTTGTATCATGTGGCCAGGTTGGACGGGGCTTTGAGCCGGGGCTGCAGCACTGTGTCCTGTGCTGGTGCCTCGCTGCAGAGGAGAGGGAAAAATGCAAGAGTGCAGAAGAGACCCTGTGAGACCCAGTAGCTGCAAAAACCATTGTAAAGCGATAGCTTTGAAGGTCTTGAGCTGTTCAAGTGATCAAGGCATGATCTGGGAATGGTGCAGCAGGCATATAGGGACTGGTGGTGGAGTCAGACCAGCCTGCAGACAGGACACTGGCTTTTCAAGGGGATGATGTGAGGGGGTCTGCAGTGGTGAGGGCTCCCCGCGTGTGTGTGGCTCCCAGAGGTACCCCAGGCTGAGTGCCCCAGGCCAGACTGTGCCTGGCAGGCGCACCCCACTGCCGGACACTGAGCCTGGGGGAGCGATGAGGTGCCAGCTCTCCACGGTGTCTCCATTGGTCCTGCTCCACAGAGACCCCTCACATCCAGAGGGGTAACTAGCTCGTACATACCTGCTTCATCTGGAGTCACTCGTCGCAACAGGCAACCTTGCAACCTGCATGTTTGGGCTACAAACGTTTGGTTCTTGATTACACAATTAGAAGCACAGCCGAAGAGAAAGGGAAAAGAAACCCACCCCAAACATGCTTACACAAGATGCTAAGCGCTTCCACTGGTCTCACCGCAGGCCCTGAAGGAGCTGCTGCAAAGCTGCAGGGGCGGTTTGGCCTGATGGAGCCCACAGCTGGACTCCTGGGCTGGGGCTGCCTGCACCCTCGGGGGGCCGCGTGGGGCAGCAGACCTCTGAGCTTGCTCCCTCCATGGCTCCAGCCCCATCCTCCGTCTCCTTGGCCGTTTTGTTCGCAGCCTCCCCCAAGGATCCCCCCTCCTCCCCCAGAGGCTGCTCTGGCCACTCACCCTTTCTCCACTCCTCGCTCAGGACACTGAGCTGCTCCTCATCACAGGACTTTGTCAAGTGGTTAAAACAGGCTGGTTAGGCTAAGCGGGTCCCTCCCACCTGCTTTTTCTGCAGCAAGGGTGTTAACTCAACCCATCTCGCAGGAGACAACATCCTGCTGGTCTCCGAGGCTTTCTCATCCAGATGCATTATCTTTCTGGAGGTCCCTAAACAACACAAATGGTTGGGCTCAGGACTGGGAGTGCTGGGTGAGATTTATGTCTCCGTGTGGCTGTTGAAAGTACGCAGGGCAGGGCTCCCTGTGCAGGGGAAAAGCTGTGGCTCCGCCGTCTGGGGGGGGCTGGGTGGGAGCGGAGGGCAGAAGCCTGCAGGACATGGTGCAGCTCCAGGGAATAAGAGGGTGCCGAGTGCTCAGGGGCATTTGGTGTTGCGAGCTGGCACCTGCCCGGATGCCTCTTTGCAAAGAGCCCGTCTGGAGCCCTGGGTGACCCCTTGTCCTTGCTGCACAGGCTGAAACGCTGGGGGCTGAACTGCTACATGTACGCGCCCAAGGATGAGCTGAAGCACCGGCTGCTCTGGCGGGAGCCCTACACAGAGCGTGAGGCAGGTAGCGGCTCTGCTGGGCCCCAGCACGGGTGGGCTGCAGGTGTCCTGGGTGCTCAAGGGTGAAGCATGATCTGCGTCTCAGCCAGAGTCAGGCTGGCTGTTACCACTCTTCCTGCCAGGAACCTGCCCACTGCAGGGAGCCCTGCAAGCCCTGCCCAGTGCAAGGAGACCCCCAGACCCTGCCCGGTGCAAGGAGCCTCCCCACACCCTGCCCATCACATGGACTCACCTAGGAGCCCACCCAGCATGGGGGACTCCCCACATGGGTCTCTGACAATATGCTCAAATATGCCGGGGCCCACAGACCCTTGCGGGGGGGACTGGAAACTGTCTCCCTTGGGCCTCTCCGCTCTGGATGCTCTCTCATGCCTCCCGATGCCCTCAGCTCCTTCCTTTTGGGCCACTGTGGTTCCCTCCATCCCTTGTTTCCCAGCGCTCACAGCACCCCTTCTGCTTTGTCCCCAGCCCGCATGCGGTCTCTCATCGAAGCTGCCCGAGAGCAGGGTGTGGAGTTTGTTTTTGCCATTTCTGCTGGCCAGGACATGGTGTTTTCAAGTGCCGGAGATCGGCTCCTGCTGCAGCAAAAGCTCAGGCAGGTACCGTGGGCCATTCCTTCATCCCACTGCTCCCAGGCAAGGGACGTGTGTGCTTGTGTGTGGGCCCATGCCCACCCCAAAGGCTGGTGTGGGGCTGTAAACCTCTCTTGCTGCTGCGCATCAGGGAGCAGATCTGTGGGGTTCCTGGTGGCAGGTGTGCTGTCCCTCTCACGGTAACAAGCGAGCTGAGGGCTCCGTGGATGCCTGACTGCTAGTTGGCAGCGCTGGGGACAGGAGAGGGACTGGCCAAGCCCCAGGGCTTACTGGGCAGCACCAGAGGCCGGTGCAGGCTGGTGCTGAGCCCCCGGTCCCTAGGGAGGGTAAAGAGCCACCAGCACGGTGGGGTTCGCTCCATGGGCAGCTGCTCCTCCCTGCGGCACAGCCCAGGCAGCAGCTGCCCTGTGCTGCACCATGCCTGGCCGCCTCTCCAGCCGCACCCAGGCAGCCCTGGCACCGGGAGCGCCCGCCGGGGCGTGTGGCGAGGCTCCTTCCGAGGCTCTGCTGGCCTCTGCTCCTGCCACGGGGCTGCCAGTGCCGCAGGGAGATGCGGGGGTGCCGTGCGGAGGGGAGCAGACGTGGTGGGTGGCGAGCGGTGCTGCCCCGCAGCGGCACGGTGGGAGCGGGCTCTGGGCCACCACAGCACGGACTCCGGTTTGAAAGGGCTCCTGGCCCATGGCAAACATGGCTGTGCCCAGGACTTGGAGCGAGGTGGGCCGTGGCCGCGGGGCTGGCGCGCACTCGTGGAGCGGCTGGGCCTTGCGCGCAGCATCGGCGGGGCAGGCGTGTGGGATGCTGCTCTGCCCACCCCGTCGTCTGGCCGCCCCAGACCTCTGCTGTCCTCTCGGGGCCCAGGCAGCAGGAGCTTGTCCGGGGCTCGCTGCCTCCTTTTTCTCTGCTGCCCAGGGATCCTAGCAGACCGTGCCCATGCCCGCAGGTGGCTGCCATGGGGTGCCACTCCTTCGCGCTGCTCTTTGACGACATCGACCCCTGCATGTGCCAAGCTGACAGAGACGTCTTCCCCTCCCTGGCGCAGGCTCAGGCCTCCGTGGCCAACGAAGTGTACCGGGAGCTGGGCCAGCCCTCCATCTTCCTCTTCTGCCCTACAGGTACCGCCTGCAGCCGTGCAGCCCCAGCCACCCCACCCCTGGGAGCCCAGTGCTTGGCCGGCCATGGCACCCCACAGCAGGCTGGGGTGCCCTTTGGCTGGCTGCAGCCAGCACCTGTGTCTGCTGAGAGCTGACTGCCCTGACAGCCTCCGCAGCTCGCCTGTGGGAGCCCCGGAGATCTCAGGACTAGGACAGGACCAGGCTGTAGATGGGCTGGTGCTTCAGCAGCAGCGCATGCTGTATTCCCTGCACCACACATCTCCCCGGCCCCTGTCCATCGATCCCAGGCAGCTTCTCTCCCTGTCGCTCTGCCCCTCAGGGGATGCTCTCTGCTCTCTCCCCAGAGTACTGCAGCTCTCTGTGCTCTCCCAGCCCCAGCCAGTCCTGCTACTTGCTGACCATCGGCCAGGAGCTGCTCCCAGGGATTGGTGTGATCTGGACAGGTGAGTGACTGGCCCGGCTCTGTCGGGCGTGTGGCCCTGTGCAGCTTCTCAGCGAGCGCCAGTGTCTGCAAACCCTGCAGCCATGGGCTCCGTCCCGGGAGAGGCGCCAGCAAGTGGCCCCGTCGTGGTGCCTGTCAGCGCTGGGGTGCGCAGCCTCGGCCAGGCAGGCAGAGGGTCGGGCTGTGGGCCTGCTCTCCTTCTGGCTAGGGAGGGTGGGGTGGGGTGACCTGACCCTCATCTCCGTGCTCGACGCCCAAATGTGTGCACGTCCCAGCTGTGAGCGTGCATGATGGACTGCGCTGCCTGTGTGCTCCATGCACATCCGTGCCGTGATGCTCCAGGCCCAAAGGTGGTATCACAGGAGCTCTCAGCCATGCTGCTGGAGGAGGTGGAGGGTGTCCTGCGGCGCCGCCCCATCATCTGGGACAACCTGTACGCCAATGACTATGACTGCAGACGTGTCTTCCTGGGCCCCTACACGGGACGTGCCCCTGGCCTCATGCCCAGGCTCCATGGACTGCTCCTCAACCCCAACTGCGAACTCCAGGCCAACTTCATCCCCATACACACACTGGGAAGCTGGTTTCGGAGCGAGCTGGGGAGCTATGCCCGCCCTGATCACACAGGTACTTGGCCCCAGCACCCCAGGCAGCTTTGTACATGGGGCCCCAGTGCTGGCAGTGAGCTTGTGCACCCAGGGAAGGGCCTTTGCTGCCCATCTTCGCCATGGCCCTGCAGGCTTTCCTGCATGGCAGCCTGGGTGAGGTGTCTCACCTGGCTGGGCACTACCTGACGTCCCAGGGTATGGGATCCATCCTGGGGGCATCTCCTTGGTGGGGGGGACTGCTCGCCCTCAGTGTGCCATGGGATAGCTCCATCAAGCAAAGGCTGGGTCTGCCCAGGCTGTTGAGCTCCAATTCCTTAGGCATGGAGACTGCGGCAGCCCTGGAGGACAGCCAAGGCTCAGAGGAGGGGAGCTACAGCCCCCAGGACGCCTTGGAGCTGGCGCTGCGTGACTGGGTGGCTGAGATAAACCGGCAGGCCTTGGAGCCAGGTAGGTGACAAACTCGCACCGTGCAGCATCCCTCGCCCCCTTCGGAGTGCTGTACTGGCTCTGCTGGGAGCTCGGTGGGCTGAGGGAGCCCCATGCCCTGCCCATTTGGATAGGGCACTCTGGCTGGTGCGGCAGCGGGGTCCCTGTGTGTCATGCTGGGCGTCCATCACGCCAAGCTGCCCCGTGGGTGCTTCTGCCCTGGCCGCACCCCAGAGCGGGTCTCCTTGGCTGGCAGCGTGGGAACCTGGGCCATGATATGGCTCTGGAAGAGGGGGTTCCGCCGGGTGCAAGCTTGGTGTTTCGCAGTGTTTGCCTCTGCCAAGCCCGTAGCCTCACCAATCACGGAGGCCTAAGCTCCAGAGCACAGAGCGATGCAAACCCATGGTCCTGGCAGCTCCCCAGTCCCTGCCAGCTTGGAGATGGAGCTTCCTGGCACGGCCGCCCCCAGGGCTGTCCTGCCCCACAGGCAGCAATTTCCATGCAGGTGCCAGAGGGGCTGCTCCCTTGCTCCTTTCTGCCAGGAGGAAGAACCCCGAGACACCCCAGCATCAGCCTCAAGGGAGGAACAAGGCTGCAGCCTGGCACAGGGAGAGGACAGGAGGTCATGCCCGAACCCCAGCCCCATGACTCTGTTCCCAGGGGGGCAGACCAGCATGGCCCTGAGCCCTACGGTGTGGCACCAGGGGAGGGAAGGAGGAAGGTGACCTTGGAGCCCAAGAAGGGCAGTGGGAGCAGGACCCCCGCCAGTGGTCGGCAAAGCCCCACAGGGGATGGGGACCAGCTCACCATGAGGAGCAGAGACAGCTGTGAGCCCTCCTCTGCTCTGCCCAGCATGGGTGGGAGTGCCCAGCCTGCAGGAACCCCGGTGGCCATCGAGACCCTCCACAGCCCAGGCCCCTCCACGTGCTGCAGCAATGGGGCCAACACCAGCCAGAACCTCCCCTTACCCACCAGTGATGCCAGGACAGGGAGTGGCAGCCCCCCCCAGCCCCCCAGCAGTACCCAGCCTGAGGCCAGCAGGGCTGACACGCCCCAGACACCTCCAGGGCCTGGGGCTAGTGCCAGCCCTGGCCCCCCAGCACCGCTCATTGATGAGGCTGGTGCTAGCCCTGGCCCCACGGCTCCATTGACCCCCGAGGAGGCTGGGTCCAGTCCCATGGCCCTGCTGACCCTGGAGGAGGCTGAGTCTGGCCCCGCAGTACCACTGACCCCCAAGGAGGCCAGGACCAGCCCCACAGCACCACTGACCCCAGAGGAGGCCAGGACCATCCCCACGGCACCTCTGACCTCCAAGGACGTTGGGTCTGTCCCTACGGCACTGCTGACCCTCGAGGAAGCCAGGTCCAGCCCCACAGCCCCACTGTTCCTGGAGGAGGCCAGGTCTGGCCCCACGGCACCGCTGACTCTGGGGGAGGTGCGGATGCTGGTGGAGCTCTTCTACCTACCCTATCATCATGGGCCACTGGCGCAGCATCTCCTGGAGCACTTTCGGTGGCTCCGGGCAAACAGCCTCAGCGTGGGGGTCCCGGCCACAGCACCAGATGCCTGCGAGGTAAGGCTGGTCCGGGCGCTGCTGCAGGACGGTGCCTGTCACGGCTGCGCTGACAGCCCGGTCCCGTCCACAGGGCACACGGTGGCGCGGCCGAGCCCAGTCCTTCCAGCTGCTCTGCACTCAGACGTGCCGCCTGCACAGCCGCTTCGTCAGCAGCGCCGGACGGGCGCTGCTCTACGACCTCCACCCCTACCTCTGGGACATCCGCAACATGCTGCTGGCCGCCAGTGCCTTCATCCTCTGGCTGGGTACGTGCTTGATGCCAGCCCCGAGCCAGCCCCTGTGGCCCCGTCACGCATATTCGCACCCTGGCCAAATCCAGCCATGCTGAAGTGCAAGGGCCCCCAGGCACTGCGGCACGTCCAGGGCATCTGAAGCTTGTTCTGTGGTGATCCACTGTTGCCCCCTGTGAAGAGGTGAAGGTGTATGGGACTCCCTCCCAGAGCTCTGGAGTCCATCCGGGGGGGGGCGAGGGTCTCTCCTGGGAGTGCACCTCCCCTTGACACCTTCCCCTCCGCTGACCCATGTCCTGTGCTCACCATCCTGCCTCCTTTGCAGATGGCCATCTCCTCTGCGACCCTGACCCCAAGGGCACCTGGGGAAGCTGCTTTGCCTGTAAGTACCAGTGCTACCTGGGTGGTGGGGCCGTGGCTGCAGCCCTCCCTCACCTCCAGCCCGCAGCAGCACCCAGCCCTCACCATCGGGCTGCCCTTTCCCACACTCTGCCTGCCGAGCGGAGCGGGAATGGCCATGGGAAGGCTGGCACCTCTGTGTGCCCTGACACACCGAGGCAGGATGGGGCACTGCTGCTGGGGACAGGGCAGTCATGGGAGCAGCTCTTCACCATCTCTCACACTCTGGAACGAATGCCTGTTTTTAGGACATGGTTCCTCAGCCCTTTTAATCCAAGGACCCCTTGGCCTTTCTGGTAAAAGGGATCCATGGGCCATTGGGAGCAGTAATGCCCTGGGTGACAGAGGTGAGGCTGGATTTTGAATGCCTGTGCATCACTTTGGAAGCCCCTGTTCCTCCGGTTTAGGGTTCCCTGGTTGCTCTGTGGTCCTTGTAACCTCTTGCAAACCAAGAACTGTTACCACATGACAACCTGAGAGTGTCTCCAAGTTCACTGTGAGATGGGGGCGATGTGCCTTGAACCACTTCTGCAGGGAAGCAGCCGCATGCAGGGCAGGTTCCCATAGGCACTGCAGAGCTGGCTGGTGGGGCAGCAAATCAGCGCGCTGCGCTCTGCAGCAGGCTGCAGCTTTCCAGCAGTAGCCAGGAGCTATATCTTCACCTTACACCTTTCATGGAGGCAAGATCATTCCTGTCCCCATTCCCCCACTTCAAGCCCTATCGCGGAGGGTGTGTTGCTACCCCAATGCGTGGGGCTGGCTGCCAGCGCGCAGGCGAGGTCCCGTGCCTGGGCTGCACAGCTGTGGGGGCAGATCCTTGGAGCTGTGACCAGTGTGGATCGTGATGTTGCTGTGTGATGGAGGCTGGTCTCCCCCTGGCCCAGCAGGCTTTTGTTCACCTCGCGTGTGTCTGTCTCCTGCTGCCTCCAGGGTGCCAGAGCATCACTGCCCCGATCCTGCTGCGGGGGGACGCTGAGCCCTGGTCACGTCGTGGGGGCCTCTTTGGAGAGCTGCAGGTGAGAGCATGCCCGTATCTGTGAGGGCTGCAGGAGCCGTCAGGAAGCCAGGATCCCAGCTACTGCTCCTGGCCTTGCCGTTGGGTTGCCGCAAGCTTGGGAAGGCAGAGCTGCCCTAGGCCTCTGCGCCTTGGCTGTGGCTCCCGGGGTTTAGGGTAACTTAGAGGGACCCTCCTCCTGCTGCCTGCACGGCAAGGTTTGGAGCCAGGACGACCCGCTCCCTGATGGACTGTATCTCTTCCAGGCACTGCTGCCCGTGGGCAACTGCTGTGACCTCTTCTACCACCCACCTCCGCTCTTCCCGTCCAGCCAGCTGTACCTCCTGCGCCCACTGCTGCCCCTGGACAAGGTGGGAGCCACGGCTCGAAGGGGTGGCCCGCACCACTCGGGCCAGAGGCCACCTTTGCATGGCCTGTGCTGTATGTGCGCTAACGAGACACATGCTCGTCTGCTGCTGACCCCAAGACAGAGCTTGCAGTGCAGGGTGATGCAGGTGGGAAGGGACTTCTGGGGTCCAGCCCCCGCTCAGAGCAGGCCAGCCTGGGGCAGGTCACCTGGGGCTGTCTCCAGCAGCGTGTCAGCCCTCTGAGCTAGAGAGCGGGTGTTGCGGCCAGCGGCCTTGGGGGGGACTGTCACCCACCTCCCTGCGACGAGCGCCTGGGCAGAGCCCCTCCTGGCAGCCAACGGCAGGGGAGGGAGACCCGGCTCAGAAGCGAGCAGCAGGCACAGCCACAGATAAGCGGGCACAGACTCGAGGTTGCCACGTTGCGAGGGTGACCTCCAGAGCACCCCCAGCGCTGACCTCCAGCGGCGGCTGTGAGCAGGTGCCAGGAAAGATCCAGAACAAGACAAGTCTGAATGGCGACCTCCTGCAGCCTTCGTCAGTCTGCAGCTCTGGGCGCTGCCTGAGCCTGTTGAGGTCCATCTCCAAATCAGTCCCTTCTTCAAACACTCGCCCAGTTTACAGGGTGAGTCCCTGCTGGAGAGGCAGCAGCCTCTGTCGCTGTGACCTGCTTGCTGCCGGCCCCCCCGCCCCCCTGCCCTGTTTGACATCCCAGCAGTTTGACGGGATGGGGAGGGAAAGGGAGAGTTTGGAGGTGTTCAACACCCAAGTGAAACTGCTGCCGAATCCAGCAGAGCTCTGCAGCAAACACCCTGCTCCCTCGCCCTCCTGCCTCTCCTAGCTAAAGGAAATGCTAACGCTGCAAACCCAGCCGTCGTGGACACAACTGCACATCTCTGCTAGATACAGTACCCGGCAATGCACAGCTGCAGTGCTTGTAACTAACAGAGGAGGAGTTGCAAGCACGCGAGAGCAGATTATAATATCAGACTGCAGCTGCCAGCAATTCCCATTGCAAGGGCTTGTTTTCAATTGCCTGTTGTCAGATTTCATCTGATCAGGCTAAACTTCAACGAGCTGAATGACTGTGTCCAGCGAAACTTTGAGAGAAAAAATCCAGCTAAGCCCTTCAGCCCATTCTGGGAGCGGTGCTCAGAAGTGCGCAGGCCTGCCCCTGCCGTTCCGTGATCGGGCAGCCTTTCCTTTGAGAAGCAGTGCTTTTATCGGGGTGTTCTTTTCGCTGATCCTGTGAGCAGCAGCAAACTCAGATCTGACCAAGATGGGAAATTTTGAGATGTCCCACTTTGCACATGCTCTGTGGAGACCTCAGTTTCGGTATTGGTTTCGCTGCCGTTCTGGCTGCTCTGAGCATGCTCTGTCCTGCGGCCAGCAGCGTCTCTGCAGCAGCTGCTGCTCCGGGGTGCCTGACTGGCATGGCAATTTCTCATTTAGAAGCGTTGCTGTGCTGTGGTAACGAGCTTCAAAGGCCAGTGCATCACCAGGCACGGACACCAGCGCCCTTGGGTGGCCCCAGCACATACCTTCATACCTTCCCCTGGCCAGGACGCGCTGCAGACCACGGCCCTGGTCGCGGTCCCTCTTCCTGGTCGACTCGGGCAGCTGCTGGTACCCTGTGCTCTGGCAGGGGCTGTGGCAGGGGCGGCAGGCAGCTGAGGGGCAGCAGTGGGGCAGGGATTGGGCAGGGATGGGGCAGAGCCAGGGCTGAGGTGGATCTGGGTCTTCCAGGGAGAGCTTTACCAGATGTGCCGGGAGAGTTTGGACCGTGACCCCAAAGTCGCAGAGATCCTGGACGCCCACCCTGATCTCCTCGGTGACAGGTGAGACGTGGCCCTTCTGGGGCTCCCTGCTGCCAGGCGCGTGCCGAGCCCGGACACGTGCGGGGTGATGCAGGGCCGTGGTGTGAGGCAGCGGCCTCTCCTCGCGTCCCTGCGGGGACCGGCTCTGCCTGCGCCAGGGCTGGCGGTGGCCTTGCCCTGCGGGAGGGGGCGGGGAGGGCAGCCCCTGCCCTCATGTCCAGCGGGGTCGTGGCAGCCGCCGTGGGGACGGACCCACTGTCCAGGCTGGCTGCAGGCAGGCTGCTGTGGCTCTGCTTGGCTGAGGGCTTCTGCAGGGGGAGTCTCGGAGGGATGATCCGGTGGGCGCTGGGGTGCTGTCCTGCCGGGGCAGGAGGCAGGAGGCTGGCTGGTCTGAGCTTTCCCTGGGGCAGGCTGGGCTCCCGGTGGCAGCTCAGCCGTGCCCCTGCTCTGGCTGGCAGGCTGCTGGGCAGCTTTCTGAGCCTGAGCCCCGAGTACACGTTTGTGCTGGAGGATGAGGGTGGTCTGTGCGGCTACGCAGCCGGAGCACTCCGCGCTGAAAGCTTCCTGCAACAGCGAGACAGCAACTGGCTGCCGGCCATACGGCACAAGTACCCCCGAGACCTGGGCACAGGTGCCCCAGCTCTGGGACAGGTGAGGAGGCACCTGGAGCAGAGGGGAGCCGGGTATGGGGTGGGAGTGCAGGGGGTTCCCTCACTTGCTTTTGTCTCCTGCAGGATGCCCTGGACGAAGCACTGCTCTTCTTCCACGCAGAGCCACCGGCTGTGCCCCTGCCTGTGCTGCGGCGCTTCCCCTCCCTGGTGCACCTGGGCATGGCCCCCCGCGTGCTGGACGTGGGGGCCAGCCGCAGCCTGGCTATCTGCCTGCTGAGCGCACTCAGGGCCAACGGTGAGCATGACCTCCCCACACTGGGGAGGACTGAGGCCCCCTTGATCCAGCACAACCCCAGCCCGACTGCTCCCTTGCCCACCCCAGAGCTGGGAGCCAGCCCCACCTGCACCCCACCTCTCAGCATGGGGCTGGGGTAGCCCTCACCAGGGCTCCCCGTCCCCTCTCTGACACAGTCTGGCCCCAGCTCCCAGGCACCGTGTCCCTCCCCTTGCACCAGGGGACACGTGGATCTGTGTCTCAGGGCATCACGTAGGCACCCAGTGCCAGAGGGCAGTGGAGAGGATGACCCCCTTGGGGGGGGGGGGTCCCAGCCACTGGCCCCTAGCCCCAGCGCTGGGTTCCCTGTGGCACGAGCCTGACCTCTCACCTCCTTTCCAGGGTCGCGGGGAGTGTTTTGCCAAGTCAGCGCCGCTGACCAGCAGCAGCTAGGCTTCTACAGCAAGCTGGGCTTCGTCGCCCTGCCAGTGGCCTGGGGCAGTTCTCCTGGCACTCGGCTCCTGGGACGTCTCCTCTGAGCACTCTGCCTTGGGTGCGGGCATGAGGAGGCAGTGCCACAGGACAGGCTGACCCCCATCCCGCGCAGCATCGCCCTGAGGGAGCAGGAGCGGAGGGGCACCTTGAGCAGGGCGGGTGCACGTGATGGGGGACGTGGCCTGGGGGTGAGCAGGATGTCACTGGGACGTGTGCAGGGGACTAGGCTGTGAGGGTCCTTGGGTGACAGAGAGTATTTCTGCCATCTCAGGAGATTTAGGCACCAGGGTCCCTCCACTCCTCCCCTGACTGTTCCTGCTTGCTGAGCACCCTCCTCCTTTGCTGAGGAGCCAGCAACATCCCCAGGCAGACCACCAGGCCTGGCAAGAGCCACAGGGGCAGTATTTAGGGGGGTGGTCTGGGAGCATGGCACAGTGCATTAGCGCTAAGGGAGTGTCCCTGTCCTGCAGGCTGGGCTGCCCGGCTCTCTCCATCCCCTGTGTGGCCCTAGGCTGGGCAGCTGGTGGCGGGGCTGGCTCTTGGCACCACTGGCCTGCTTGTCAGTATGGACCCATCTGGTATGGAACACAGCAAGGCAGCTTCCATCTCTGCTGCCCAGGGGCCGAGGGAAGTGCTGTCCTTGGCAATAAAGCATTTGCTGGGCTCTCACTACGGTTCGTCTCTTGGGGGAAGTGTTGGGGTACCAGCATGTCCCTCTCACACTCTCATGCCCACCTTTCAGCCAGCCCTGTCTGTCTGCCTCACATCGGCTGTCGTAGCCGGTGCTGTGTACCCTCAAACGAAGCAGCTCCCCACACATCCATCTGCCTCTCCAGCTGCTCATCAGGCCTCAGCCTCCCCCCCGCACCGCGCTCCGGGAAGTTGCTCCAGGCGGCGGCAGCGTGTGCCCACGGCAGGGCTCCCCACAGGGCTGGGCAGACCCCAACCCTGTGGGACGGGGGTCTCCTGTGGGATGGGACCCCTCGGGCCTGGGCCTCCCCTGCGGTCACGGCTGCCTTGTGGGTCTGGGGGCCGCTGCACGCCCAGCACAGGCAGGATGGCCAAGGTGGGCTGGGGGGTGTCTCCCCAGCCATCCTGCTGCGGCCTCTGGAAAAGTGCTGGGAGAGAGGGGTGGAAGGAGCAAATAGTCACTGAAGGTTTCTCTTCCGTGCCCTCCAGAGCTGGCTGCCCCCTCGGCCCCAGGGGTGAGGAGGAGGTGGGGGCAGGGGTAGCCAGGAGACCAGGAGTGGGGGGACTTGGGCAGCCCTGCCCTTGCCTGCACCTTTGCCCTCCCCGGCTTGCCGTGCCCGGGGAGCCACTCCGAAGGGCGGCAGCAGCCCCGTCCCTGTGCCCGGGGCTGCCGTGGGTCACCCAGCCCGGACGTGGAGCTCGGTGCTCCCGGGCTGGTGGGACCCAGTGCCCACGGCCACGCGGGTGGGAACAAGGCTCAGAGACCGTCCGCGGGCCGGCAGGGAGGGCTGGGCTGTCCGGAGGAAGCCCCGGGGCATCCCCCCCACCACCCCGCGGCCCCCGCTCCGGGGGGGACAGCCCCCAAGGCTCCGGCCCGGGAGGCCGGTGCCAGTCCGGAGCGGCGGGCCAGGGGCGCGGGGCCCGTCCTCGCCGTACGGCGGCGGGGCCGGGGCGGCGGGGCGGCGCGGGGCGGCCCCGGACACTTGGGCACGGCGCGGGGCGGGCC
>JAVKLA010000053.1:48147060-48161558 GCA_034782735.1 Sagittarius serpentarius | reverse complement strand
GCCCCCCCCCCCCCCCCCCCTCGCCCCTCCCGCCCCGGCTATCAAACCTGCCTCCCCGCACGGGCGTGGTGGGCTCTCGCCCGCCCCGAGGTCGGAGGGACGAGCCCGGAATGTTACCAAAAACAAACAGGCACCAAAAAAAAAAAAAAAAGAAAAAAAAAAAGTGTGTGTGTGTGTTTATTGGAGCGTACGCTGAGAGAGCAGACAAAATCTCATTTGTCAGGCATGAAGGTGGGCTGTGTGGCAGGCTATAAATATACCGGGGAGGATTGTATCGCGGTCACTTTTCTGTTCTTCGCCATTTCTAAGGTGAGTGGCGGAGGCTGAGGGACCGGGCAGGGGCTTCTCCTGGTATTGTTTGTCCGTCTGTGATAGATCGGTCTAGACAGCCGCTCAGGCTCCCTGCGAGCTCAGGAACCGGAGCCTGAAAGGGAGAGTGGGGGAGTCGGAGAGGAAAATGTCACCGCGTTTTTTTTTCTTTTTTTTTTTTCTTTTTTTGTTTTTTTTTTTTTTTTTTTGGTGGCGATGGTTGTTAACCCTTAAAGCTGAGAGGGGATTGGGGCCAGCTGTTCCGGCCTGGAAGGATGCGGGAGCAGTGGAGGGCGCAGGGATGCTGCTGGAGTTGGGGGGGGATGACAGGGCAGCGTGCCTCGGGTCCCCGGTGCTGCCCTGTCCATCTAATGGCTTTATAAGAGCTGTTTCCCACAACAGGAAAAGAGTTCACAAGGCGAGTGCCAGATTATTTCGTTCCCAGGAGTCTCCTCTCTCTGGAAACTCCGAGGAGCGCCTGGAGCCAGGGTCGGGTGGCCGTGGGGCCAGGGAAGCCGCTGCAGCCCCTTGGGCTTCGGGGCGGTGGGACCCCGGGAGTGGCTGGGTGGGCGAACCCCGGCAAGGTGTCCCCGGCGGCTCTCCACCTCCCTTGGCCCCACCGTGCCCCCCCTCCCCGTTCCCGTGGGTTGTAGTGGAAACCCTGCGGTGGAGGTTCCCGGCCCCGTGGGGGGAGGGAGTTTCCGTGGCCGCCTTTGGGTCCCGTCAGCTTCTCCCCCGTCAGCTCGACGCTGTCTGCCCCACGGGGCCACGTGTGTGCTCACAGCGGCGGGGCAGCCCTTGGCACGTGTCTGTGCAGGCAGAAGCTGGGCGTACCTGCCTTGGGGTGTTGGGAAGCCCACGGGGGCACACACGCCTCGTGGAGCGCAAGGGCAGGTGGAGAGCGGGGTCTGCGTTGGGGCTCCGGTGGGTGGGGGGTTATTTGCACCTCCTGCATGCGTGTCTGCTTCCTTTTGTACGGAGACGTCCTCGGTGGATGAGATGCGATTGTGGCGTGCAAGCCCGGGCGGTACAGATTAAAAGCAGTTAAGGCTTTAGAGCGATAGATAAAAGCTGGTTTTGTTGGATTCGCCTGCAGCGCAGACCATTCCCATTCCTCTTTGTCTGAGCCCTGGTTCCGGGCGCTACAGCCTTATTGGAAATGCTCCCGAGCAGTCCGCGCAGCCAGGGCAGCAGGCAGCTCAGCGCTTATTTACACGTCACATCTAAATACATCTCTAATTAGATAGAAGCAATGCCGGAAATGGCAGATTTGTTGCATATCTAATAGAGACCAGTGCAAACAGACTCAGCAGGGTTTCCTTCTCTTCTCCCCCCCACGCCCCCAAAAGACCAGCAAGACCAAGCTAGTAATCTGAGACCGAGCAGCAATGACTTCTCCCATTTGAGTGCATTATGAACCAGATTGGTGAATGTCTCTATTCTAATATTTAAAGCAATACTTAGGATGTGTGAACTGAATGCCCAAATATGGACTGGGTCTTGAAACAATACTGGTGCCTTGGCTTTATTCCTGCGCTGGTGGACAATCCAGGCTCCGTGTCACGCACTGTATCTGCCTTTACCAGGATGTGCCGAGAGCTGCAGCTTCTCAGGCAGTTCAGATCTGTTGTCTGTTTTCCCTCCTCTTCCCTCACCCCACGATAGTTCACTTTTTTTAAGGCTGATAAAGAAGCCAAGGTCCCCTAACAGGGATGCCAGAGGCAAGGCGACCGAGCTCCAGGGGCTCCTGTATAGTCCGCGCAAGCGAACTTTGTGTGTCTGTGCAGCTGCGAGACCGCACAAAGTTGTTGACATGCTTTTGGGTCTCCGTTTGTGGAGAAAATGGACCTAGGCCACCACAGCCCAAAATAATGAGTGCTGCGCATACCAAAGTAGTCTCAGCAATCTGTGGCTGTCGTTTAAAAGGTCTCTCAACTTTGACCGGTGAGTGGCCCTTGCAAAGATGGGCAAAAGCCCTGCTCCAGCTCAGGTCATAGCTCTGGCAGCCACGTTGCCCTGGGAGTAAATGCGGCTAGGAGTAAATTCGTGCTCGGCACGGAGGAGAAGCGGGCTCTGATTTCTGCGCGCCTTGACAAAGGTGTGGGCTCTTGCTGGGACTCTGCAGCGTAGTTGGGTTGCACAGGTGATATGCGATACGCTATCTTTCCCCCGAACACCGCAATAGATCACGTTTTAGTGCGGGCTTAGAAGAAGCAGCGTGAAGCCGAGTTTAGTACTTCCTCCTTAGGCTGGTGTTGCTTTAGAGATAATTGATGGCCAGAGCGGGCCTGCTCCCCTCTTTCTTGGTTTTGCAAGAATCCGAGCGGCGGAGTCGAGCCGGTGGGGCTGGGGGGAGCTGGGCTAACCCCTTCGGACTACGCCGAGCAGCTCTGGCTGCCTGCGTGCGTGCAGGAGGCAGCACGGAGGCCTGGGCTGCAGGCAGGGGGAGTTCCCTTGGCCCTGAGCAGCTCCCGTTAATCCTCGTGTCCTTTCAGGGAACCGGCTTACAGCACTCGCTGCTCCGGGGCGACCTTTCCCGCCGACCCGCTCCGCTCAGGTCCCGAGGCTGCGGCGGTGGGCAGGGGAGCGCGTCTTTCGTGGGGGTTTCTCCGGAGCGGGCGGGCAGCCAGCCAGCGCTCCTTTGAATGGCCGAGCAGACGAGGTGGGGACGGAAAGGAGGAGGCCAAGAACTCGTTGCTAATGTGGATTTAGGAAAGTTCTGCTGCTTTCCAGCAGGGAATTCATTTTTCCTTGTTTGCTGGACAGCAGTTCTTGGCCGAGCAGAGATTTTTTTTTCCCCTCCTCTCTTCCACTGCTGGAAAAGTTAGCGAGTGAGAGCGCGCTTCAGTACCTGCCTGCCTGTTTTCCTAAACTGTCGTCTGAATTATTTGGGACTCTTCCTCCGCACGCAAGTGCTCCTCGCACCCCAAACCTACCTCATGAGCTGATAGATTCGGTGCCGTGTGATCAGACATGCAAGGAAGTCCACTTGGAGAAGATCCTGACAGCATGAAATATAATTTGTGATCTGAAAGACAGTTTCCAGTATAATCTCATTATGCACCACAGACTCCCGGTGTTATTTTGTAGAAGGCGGACAATGATCAATTTACATTGACCTGGGGCTGGGCGAGCTTTTAGATGGTAATTGCCATATTGATTTGCATGCAAAAAGACGACCTGCTAAAATTAAAGACCGGAAGCTAAATTAAACTAAATTTATTGTCTAGGTGCAAACTAAAAGACTTGTTAAAGTCTAGGGTAGACTTGAAAAGCTATGAAATTCAGAGAAAAACGATTCTTATCCCGGTCGCTCTGGAAAATGAATCTACGTGGTGGAGACCGGGGCTGCAAAGACCCCATTGTGAGCGGAGGCACACAAGCTGGGGCTGTTCCGTGTAAGCCCCGACTCTCTAAACAATCGGAGAATAAAATATCTCCTCTGTCCAATGAAAATCTTGGCCTGAATGTTGGGATTGTCGTGCTAAGGAAAACAAAGCTTTATTTGGATAAGACAATTAAAGTGGAAAGCGCAGAATCCACCAGCCACACTGGGAATGGCTCGTATAAAGAGCTGAGTGTGTTCAGCAGAGCGCTGGGGAAAGGGGGAGGCTCGGGGCTGCGCTCCGCGGCCAAGCCCGCACCGGGAAAGCCTGGCATTGTGCTTCCTCTGCCTGCTCCTCGGCCGGGAGGGGCGAGAGTGCTCCCAGCCAAACATGCTCTCCGTTCCGCAGCTCCCGCTGCCCTCGAAGCAATTTCCCGCTGCCGGGAGCAGCTCTGCGGTGGGGTCATTCCCCACGGACCTCCATACGGCCCGTGGTGGGTTGCAGTACGCCAGCGCTGCCAGCCTGCCCGTTCTTTCTCAGAGCGTGTTTTGCTTTTCATTTTCAGCTGGAGTAGCTCTTGCCCTTAACCCAGGTGTTCACTTAACACTCAGGAATACCTCACCTAGGGGCCTAGTACGTCTTTCAGTATTTGCATATTACAAAACATTTGGGCCCGTATCCTCAGTTATAAAAGTCAGACCTCCTCCTCCTCCATGGGAGTATCGGAGTGGCTGGCGCCTGGCACGGTGGATGGCAGAGAGAAGTACGCCCGTACTTGCACAGGCAGCAGACCCCACGCCTGGAGCAGCCCGATGGCTGTCCCTGTGCGTAGGGGGACCAGGCGCTGTGGGGCTGCCTGTCCCTCACCCACTGCTGTGTTTCCCCCACGCTCCCCAGGAGCGGGGTGGTGTTGCAGCTGGGGGTCTGTTGGAGGGGGTGGGAGGGCTTTGAGGAGCTCATTTAGCTACGGCTCGAGTATGGCATTTGCGCGTGGTGGCAGGTAGGGACAGAGAAGTGAAATCAAAGCTGGAGGGGCGTACTCTCGGCTCTCCTTGAAATTCAGAGAGAACTCGCTAATGGCATGAGAAGGGATGGGCTGAGCTCCTTCTAAGTGTAAATTCCCTCCCTGAGCTGAACTTTCTCCATGTGAAAGCTCCTGCCTATGGAGAGATCCTACAGGGATCCCTGATCCCTGAGCAATCCCCTTTGCTCCCACGCCCCTTCGTGCTGGGTTGTGCTCTAAGCCTCTCCGGCTTGCCCACAGCAGTATGAGGCTGAGCTGGGCGCTGAAGGAAGCCCGTCCCACAGGCGGTGGTCCCCCTGGCTTACCTTGCTCTGGCCTGGTCCTGCTCCCCGCCCGGTGTTCTCCTTTCCTCCCGTTTCAGTAGTCAAGCACAAAGTGGATTAGCAAAGCCCCGCGCAGAATTAAGCAGCCCGGTGCGAAGTTATGCCGAGCTCCGCCTGGAGGACTCGCCTGCCTGCCCTCTGCAGACCTCCCGTGCTTTGCCGTGCCAGGGCAGCCCAGGGCCAGTGGGCAGGGGTGGATGCTTCCCGGGGTCTCCACGCCACGGTGGGCGAGGAGGGAAATAGCTCTGGCTAAAGTTGCGAGCAGCAGGGGAAGCCGGAACAATACTTCCAAGCAGGAAGCGATCTCCCGGGGTAAGCGTTTTAATGGAAGTGTAACCTGGCATCGTACAAAAACCCAACCCAGGGCGGCTGCTGCCAGCTGGGGAGGATGCAGGGCTCGGGGAGATGTGTGGGAGGCCGCGCCGTGCCGTGCTGTGCCATGCCGTGCCAGGGGCGCCCACGGCGGAGCTGTGCGTGCGGAGCCGGGGGCGGCTGCGGCGCGGCCTGCCCCGAGCCGGCGGCTGAAGGTTGTCTTATTTTAGCTACAGAAGTATCTCTCTAGATCCGTTACTGCGAGATCTCGTTTGCAATAAACTGTATTGGCTCTCCTCTTTATACAAATTGCTGGTATGAAAGAAAACCCAGCCTATATGCATGGAGGCAGGCATGAGCTAGTGAGATCAGGTTTCCTACTGAGCTCCCGGAGGAGAAGTCAGCATTTGATTGAAGCTACACTTGGTTCTTGGTTCCCAGGGGACAGCAGCCCTGAAACACGAGAGCCCTCCCTCCTTTTCTTTCCCCCTTCTCTCTCTTCTTCCTCTAAAAGCCTTTGTGCTGAAAGAGCCTCGGTAGGCACGAATCGCCGGTCTCTCACAAGAGTGTGTTGCAGCCTTTGCTGACATTGTTTTGTTAGCAGTGGTTTTTACCAGGCCAGCAGATTTCTAGCTACGTATAGGCAATGAATAGTCGATGATACTGACCTGCGAGTACGTACTGGCGTCATTTGTCGGTGAATCCAATTCGGAAGTCGATTGGAGACGTATCACGTTGGTGCGAAGCACCTTACCTGCCTGGGGAGCGCTGCCCTTTGGGTGGGAGTCAGGCCAAGATAGAGAGGTGCTCCCAGTGAACCCAGCTATCTTCCCTTGCTGGTGCCAGCTCCCCAACTGCATGTAAGCGCCTAGAAAGTGTGCTTCCAGCTCCTGTGGCCTCTTCAAGAGTTTGTGCCGTACACAGATTTCAGAGAAAGTGGCTGTGTTCTGCTTTTCCCTTGGAGATGCACAATTTGGGTAATGCTAGGAGTCAAAGTAGCAAGGAAAGGTTTCCTCGAGTTGCTTTATTTTTCCCTTGCTTCCTTTCAGTAAATTCCACCTCTCCTCTAACTTTGCCGCCGATACAAAAATAAGTGAGGCCAGGGAAGGAGGGACGGGGATTTACACTCAAATTCCAGCTGTGCCCAACAAAAGGCCCGCTGAGAGCGTGCAGCACCACTCCTTCGCTGCCAGGTGGTTGTATCGCCGGCGAAGTTGCACTCGCGTTTTAGGTTATTGGGGTTTTTCGTTCTGTTTGTCCCTTACGAGGGGAAGGGCTGAGGGTGGAAACGCGTCTCTGCCGGCCGGCTGCGCGGCGGGGCCGGGGTCATCGCCCGGGGCAAGGCCGGCGGGGGCGGCGGGTTTCCGCGGGGACGGAGGTCGCCGTAGCCCCTGGAGGAGAGGGCGGATGAAGGGACGTGAGGCCCGGGGGGGCGCGGGGGCGGTTTCTCTTTTTGCTGCGGGCCCTTCGTCTGCCCGGCGGCTCGTCAGAGGAGCTGGCAGGCGGCTGCGCGGGTCACCCATCCCCCCGCTGCTCCAAGCGGGCTGCCCCCTCTGCTCCGGGGTGCCTGGGCCCCCCAGCCCCGCCGCCTGCCCCGCCGCCGGTCTGGGCTGTCGAGACGGTGCGGCTGATGGCTGCAGCGTCTGCACATTCCTCCAGGGTCTGTCCCTCCCGCCTGCCGCTGGTTCCTCCCAGGGCTGCCCCTCCAGAGCCCAGCGGAGCCCAGAGCAGAGCAGGCAAGCCCCTGGCAGAGCCGAAGGCACCGCTGTGTCCTGGGGAAAGGGGGGGGTGTGTGTGTGGTAGGAACTGCAGAGAGCTGTACTGTAGCCTGCCGTGGCTTAGACGGGGGCAGCAGGACAGGGGGACATCAGGTAGCCCAATGGGGCTGGACCCAGAGTCAGCAGGGGAGGGGAAGTGCAGCCCTGGCTTGCACTGGGTGCTCTGACCCAGCTGACAGCCCGGAGAGCCCCGGGAGCTGGGGTGTGCTGTGCACAATAGTGTCCCTGTCACTGCCCGGGATGGGGGCACGTGGTGGGATGGCGTGGACGGGCACCCTGCCTGCTGGGCAGCGAGCTCCCAGCCAGCGGGAGGTGGGTGGTGTTAGGAGGTGTCACCAAGCCTGCCAGGGTGGCCAGGCTCCTGTGGTGGCCTGGGACTGCTCCCCGGTGCTTCTGGGACCAGTTCAGCTGCAGAGCCCTGCCGCCCTCCAGACGTTGGCGGGACTCACCCCAGCACTCTGATCCCACGGGGTCACTACAGGCAGGGAGCGGGCTGGTCCTGGCCCGAGCAGGGTGGGCGTGTTGGGGCTCCCCCAGCTCATGCACACACACTCCCGGCACCCCAGGGCTGCTGGGAAGCAGGAAGAGCGAAGCAGGCCCGTCCAGGCAGCAGGGATTGCCAAAAGGGCCAGCGCTGGGCAGAGCGCGCTGGGGCCCTGGGGAGAAGGGGGCGGATGGAGCCCAGCGTCTGAAGCCATGGGACCCACCAGACCCTCTCCTGCCCCGAGTGCTGGGGACGCGACCCCACGCTCTCAGGGATGTCTTGGTGTCGGCCTCGGCAGAGTGTGACTGTGTCACCCCTTAAGTTTCCCAAGGAAGGATAAACAGAGGGAGCTTCTTCCTCCTTGTGCTGGCAGGTTTCCCAGGTCTTCAGTCGCTTGTGCTGCTCTTCTCTGAGTCCTTCCAGTTGTCAGTGCCTGGGTTGCTCCATGTCCCCATGCGTGTGTCCAAGGCTGCTGCTGAGAGAGCATGTTCTTGCAGGGCCCGCCATGGCCTGGCCCTCCCCTGCTGCTGCAGCCCGGGATGTTGTCCCCGTGCCGCAAGGATGCCCTGCGCTTGGCTGCCCTAAGCATGCTGATCAAACACGCCGACTTGCCAGGGGCCCCGGTTCGTCGGGAGCTGCCCCTTCCCAAGGTCTGTTTTCCGTTCACCGGTTTTGCATTCACCGAGGCTTCGCTGGGGCAGAGCGATGTCCCTCTGAGTGCTCAGTGAGTGCTGAATGGCACATCAGATTTGAACAGTCCTTGGGAGCCAGCAGCCCCCCCGTCCCAGGCTCTGTGCACCCCTTATCAGCATCACTTGCCCCCGCAGGCACAGCCGCCCCCCTCCAGGAGGGGCAGCCCTGTGCAAGAGGCAGTCGGGGGAGCAGAGCGATGGTGGGGGCAATGCCTGGCCGGGAAGGCTGCAGGCCCTGCCAGGGTGGCTCTGCCCTGGGGAGGCACAGGAGCCCCCGTCGTCCGCTGGCACAGGCAGAGCCAGTGGGGCTGGCATGGGAGCAGGTCGAGCAGCGCCGTGGCTCCTGGTGCCGTGCGGTGCTGCCCCTTGCACCAAAGGGTCCCTGCGCCTGGGCTGGTCTTGGCAGCGCAGGGCTGAGGCCAGGGGGGTGCAGGGATCCCCAGGGTTTCAGCCCTGCAGGGCTCTTGGATGCCCCACCACCAGCACCAGCCGCGCTGCGGGCTGGGAGGTGGCTCGGGGCCCTGTGCACGCCCAGCCGCGACATTCCTGAGGTTTCCTGGGCAGCGGCAAGGACCTGGGCTGCTCTCCGGCTCCCACACCCAGCATTCGCTCACGGCCAGCCCGTCCTCCGGAGCCCTTTCCACTTGCAGCATGAGTGCTGCTGTGCGTCTGAGCCCACTCGCGCGCCGCGGCAGGCACGTTCAGCGCGGCACGGCACGGCACAGCACAGGCCAGCCGGTGGCTCTGGCCGGAGCCCCAGTCCAAGAGGAGACTGTCCCTGGCTGGAGCAGGCAGCTGGCAGGAGGATGGCTGGGGCACCGGGGCAGGTGAGGCTGGGCAGGACTGTGCCTGGCTCCTGTTGAAGACGTGCAGCGGCAGCAGCCAGGGGACATGCCTGGACACCCTGTCCCTGTCCCAGGCGATTCCCGGCCCCCTGCCCCTCCCGCGTGTGCTGGCTGGCAGAGCCAGGGCTGTCTGCGCCTCTGCCTTTTGCCCTCCCCGGGGGATGCGTGCGGTTCCTGCAGATTCCTGGTCCTCTGAAAGCACCAGCTCTCACGTCCTCCCGCTGTGCTGCTGGTGGCACCAGCTGTCCCGTGTGCCGATAGGGTGGGTGCCGTCGCCCTTGTGGGACCCTTGCTCTCAGCAGCAATAGCCTGTGAGGGCTGGGCAAAGGGGTGCACCTTCCCCTGGCCGGAGGTGAGAAGGAGATGGGAAACCCCCCTTGGGTCTTTGTGCGGGGTGATCAGCCCCTCCAGGGTGGAGGGACCCCCCCACCCCCACAGCTTGGCTATCCCAGCCGAAGAGCCCCAGTCTGGGCAGAGATCTTGTGCCCTCCTGCCATGCCAGCCGGCAGGACTGCAGTCCTGTAAGGCTGCGTCAGGGCTGGCCCTCCAGCTGGAGGGAAGGGGCCCCAGGCTGAAATCGGGAGATGCTGCGCACGGAGCGGCCCCATCCGCCGACCCGGAAAGCTGTGCCGCAGCGCCCCGGGACAGCCCCGCCGGGGCTGGGGGTGGGCTCCCCGTCCAGGAGCAGCAGGCAGGACAGGGAGCAGCGCCTGCCAGCAGAGTGGGGAAGTCGGGCAGCGTCACATGGCTGGAGAAGAGCAGACGCACTGCTTGCGTTTCAGAAGACGGAAAAACTGATCTGGACAATGAGAGCCCTGTTAGCCTGACCTCCCTGGCACACGGACTCAGAACACGTTCAGAGGGGGAGATAGTACAGAAACGGGGAAACGGCTTGTGCCGTGCCCCAGGGAGTTCACACTGCCAGCCCGACAGCTCTCCTAGGCTGGGTGCGGGAAGTGCTGTTGGCCCGTACAGACCTCGATAGGGCATTTCACTGGGAAATGCCAAGATGAGTGGCAGGAGCCGAGGTCAGGCTGAGCTGCGAGGGCAGAGGAAGCGCAGTGGGGACGAGGGACGCTGGAGCCTGGGCAGAGGAAAGCCGTGACCTGGGAGAAGAGTGCCGAGGGTGGCCGCAAGCTGGGGTTAATGCAGAAATGGATGGCAGAAGTTTGAGCAGGTTCAGAAGCAACTGCAGGACTGTGGGGAAAAGAAATCCACAGTGGGGTTTTAAATACAGAGGCTGAGGTAGCTGAGCTGGGGTGCCAGAGCAGGGCTGCAGCAGGATGTCCCTGCCCTGTCCCAGGGCACCTCCTGCCACTGCTGTAGGGCTCGGGGCCTTGGGCTGCGGGACTTTTGTCCTGGCCATATGGCTCTCGCCCCAACCAACGTGGTGGCAGGACGTGGAGGCCCTCCCAGCATCAGCTCTTCTGCCTGCGCCCCGAGCCCAGCCGGATGTGGGGCCAGGTGCTGGTCTGGCAGGGCTGTGAGACCGCGGGCGCATGTGGGGCTGCCCCACGCCATTGCAGGGCGGGGGCCGAGACCTGTCATCAAGCCCAGCGGTCCCACTGGCATGGGTGATTTCGGTGATCCTGTTTAGACCGAGCATACCAGATCCTGGAGGTGGCAGTACTGGGGCTCAGTGGGGACTTGGTGCTTTGCCACACCAGGCCCAAGCACTTTCTCAGGTGCCGTGTTCTGGTCTCTGGTCCTGCATGCTTTGTTCCTAAATGCATTGGGCTTGAATTTTCCTTGTAGTCAAGGATACAGGCTACATGATGCCGTTTTACCAGGCTGTCCGGGTCTGTCCCCATCACAGTTCTGCACACTCCCACCCGTTTCTGTCTTTGCAGACTGCACCAGGAGAGCATTTTTTTCCTCCTCCAGATACGCTTTTGCTTTGAAAAGCATGTGATCCTCACCAGAAAGCCCACTGAATGGTGACTTCCCCATTGTAACCACATTTTAGTTCCAGCAGGTGACCAGTTTTAATCCACTTAGTAGAAGGTGCACTGATTTTGTTGAGTGCTAATTATTCATTAAAAGGTGGTGCAAGATGAATTGAATGCCTTCCAGTCTCAGCCTGTTATATCAACACACTTACTCCAATTAACCAAACCTGTGATCTCATAAAAGGTCATACCGGCTTTCTGACACGGACTATTTCTGCAGAACGGTGGAGATTGGCATTAATTGTGCTGCTGTCCTTCAGCGTTGTGTTGACTCATTGCAAAACAGCCTGGAGCCTGCCTGCAGTCCGCATCAGCAGAGATCATCTTGCTCGTTCAGTGCAAGTGCTGGTGAAGCTTTAGTCCTTATGCGCTTGCAGCTTTCCTAGTCTCCCAAGGTGTGTTACGATTAGCACTGAGAGCGGCCAGATTTGTGTGTCTTCTGCAAAGTGGTATAGCTCGAAGGATTTATAATGCTTCATTTGGGCAGGGGGGATGTGACTGATGGGTGGAATAAGAGGCGTCTTATTACTGCTGAGATAGTAAACTCATCCCTTCGCTGCTTTCCAGACAAGACCAGAGATGTCGATGGAGCATTCCTGCCCTGCCTGACCCTGGCAAGCCCAGACACCCCCTTCCCCGAGCCGCTGGCAGGGCTGGGGTGGCCCTTCGCGCCTGCCCTCCTCTTTTCTCCTGCCATAACAAGCTGATTAAAAGGTTCAGCAAAGCGTTTCCCTGCTGCCTGCCCGCAAATACGCTTCCTGCTGGGCTTTGTTTTGTTCTCGCAGTGCCAAAGCAGGCAGCTGAGGTGTGGGGCGCCCAGAGCCAGCTCCCACCAACCCCAGGGCTCGCGGGCTGCCCTGAGCCGGGGAGCATTCCTGCTTGCTGCTGCGACTCCGTCAGCACTCTGGTGTCCCCCGTGCCCCAGGCTGTGATGGAGGAGAGAGCCGGACCGGCGCTGATGTGATTGCCCCGAGGGGCTTGGTGTGCCTCCTGCCACGATGTCTCCCATTGGCCTGGACTGGTGCTGTTGGCCCTTGTTACCCCTCTCCCTGAGCATCTCTGCGGGCACCAGGCGCTCGTCCCAAGGGACCCGCTGGTCTTGGTGGCACCTCCAATATGGCGCATGCCCGAAGGGGCAGGCAGGCAGCAGGGCTGGGCCCCTTCAGAGCCTTTTGTTGGTGCGATGGGCGTGGAAAAGGGGCTGTCTCTGGGCACTGTCCCGGTTCGTCCTTGCCTTGGGCCCAGGCGGCATTCCCAGAGGCTGGAGGGGTGACCTGGCCTCCATCACCTGGAAGAGCGAAGAGAGCAGGAATGGGGCCGATTCCTGCCAGTGGAGCCTCTGCGGAAACCCTGCCCCGGACGCTGGCGGGGCAGTGGGGCGACCGTGTCAGCCCCCCGCCCTGTGCTGGCGGCCAGGCTGATGGCGAGGCCCCGGAGAGGCCGTGCTCTCTGAGGGGGGACTCCCCAGCCCCTTCGCTCTGTGAGAACCCCATTCCAAAGCTGCTGCAGGGACCTTGCTGTTGCCCCGCAGGTGCTGAGGGGCCAGGACCAAAGGGGCAGCATAAGGACAGGCCTTAGTCCAGGGAAAGGGGCTCCTACAGCGCGGCACCTAAAGAGCAGCCGCGGGCCCTGAGGATGCCCCAATACACCCTCGCAGTGCCCCCAAACTGGCATGTAGGCAGCGAGCCGTGAGAGAGCGGGGAGGAAGGCTCGCAGGGAAGCGTGCTGGTTAAGGAAGCGCACTGCCACCATGGGGGGGATCTGCGAGAAGGGTGCCTGCGGCGCAGCCCCACGCGGGGAGCATGTGTGGGGTTTGCATCTGTTTTCCTTCCTCTGTAACCCTGTAGCTAAACATTGGAGTCTTAAATCACCCCTACGTGTGGGTAAGCCAGACCTTACTCTTTTTAACGTTGTCTAATGGCAAGCACAGTCTGTGCGAGTGCAGCATGCAGGATCTGCTCTCAGGGTGGGGGATGTAGGGTGCAAAGACGTATTTCCGTCAGGCCGGTCCCAGGGGTCTCCCAGGTCTGGGGGTGTGCTTTCCCACCTGCGGAAGGGACCGGCTGGAAGGGTGACGGGAAGCTGCGGTGGCGGGAGGCAGGCGGGTCGCCGTGCCAGCAGTGCTGGGTGAGCGCCGGAGCTTCGCTGTCAAAAGCACGGCGAGCCCAGCCTGGAGCAGGGCTGACGCCGCTCGTGCAGAAATGCTGCTCCTGGGCTGCTGCGGCACCCGCGGGGTTAAAGTGGTGCCTGACAGGATAAATGGAAATAGTGCACTGGGAAGGGAAGGTGGTTCACAGAGAAGTGTTTTCACCGTTGTTTGCCGATGGGACTGGTGCAGGAATACCGCATCTCCCTCAGGTATTCAGGGAGCCACAGATGTTATTGGAGGGCTGGAGAAGTGCTGCACACAGAGGAATGTGAAAGGCTCCGGCTGCCTTGCTCCTGGCAGCGGGCAGGAGCATGGGCTGGCAGCCCCCCATGACCAGCAGCCGTCGCACCGCTGGTGGTGGATCGAGCTCCTGGCCCGTCCAGCTGGGCTTTCCCTGGGCCCTGGTCCTGTTCCAGCTCCCTCTGCTCTGGCAGCCGATCCCCCTCCTTTCCAGCTGACTCTCCTGGGGGCGACGCACAGCCCTTTGCCTGTCTGCCCTCACTGCCCTTTGGTGCAGAAGATGCAACCCAGCGGCACGGTGGGATTTCAGTAGCAGCCGTTCGCAGAGGGGTGCGAGGTGCCGGGGAGGCGCTGGGCAGGCCCTGGCCGACAGCAGGCCTGGGGGTGCAGGGGGCTGCGCACGGGAGGCACTGGGTGGGCAGCAAGGGTGGGCTGGCTCTGGCCAGGAACAAGACGGGCAGACGTGCTGGTGCTAAGCGGCGCTGCGTGTGAGCAGGGGTTTAACCAGCGCGGGGCTGGATCAGGGGAGCTGGTGTTTCAGCACAGCTCGTGCATCCTGCATACCCTGACCCTTTCTGCCCTTGCAGAGCCAAGCTGCCATGGGAAGCTGCGGCACGTGGGCATGGCAGGAGCTGCTGGTGCTGCTGAGCAGCGTGTGGCTGTGGGTGGGCAGCGCCCAACCCACCCCCCCAGGCCCCACGCACACCCCCGGACCCCAGCTGAAATTTCGCCTGGCTGGCTACCCACGCAAGCACAACGAGGGCCGTGTTGAGGTCTTCTACAACGATGAGTGGGGCACCATCTGCGACGACGACTTCACGCTGGCCAACGCGCATGTGCTGTGCCGGCACCTCGGCTTTGTGGCTGCCACTGGCTGGGCCCACAGCGCCAAGTACGGCAAAGGCATCGGTAAGAGGGGGGCAGCAGGCACAGCCCCCCTTTACTGCGTGGGCTGGGGCCAGCCTGGCTGCAGCTGCATGTCAGCCCGCTGCCGTGGGGTGGTGTCTGTGGCAAAGCAGGTTTGCATGCACTGTTGGCGGGGGGGGGGGGGGGGGGGGAGGCCGGGG
>JAVKLA010000053.1:48123998-48138151 GCA_034782735.1 Sagittarius serpentarius | reverse complement strand
GCTTGCCCTATCCCTGCCGCTCGCCCCGGCCCGTCCCTGCCGTCCGCCGGGCAGCGGGGCGGCTGTCTGTCCCTGAGCAGCCACCTGCTCCCCAGCCGCCTCCGACCTACTGCTGCACGCCCCGCTGGTGCAGGAGACAGCGTACATTGAGGACCGGCCGCTGCACATGCTGTACTGCGCCGCCGAGGAGAACTGCCTCTCCAGCTCGGCCCGCCTGGCGAACTGGCCCTACGGGCACCGTCGCCTGCTCCGCTTCTCCTCCCAGATCCACAACAACGGCCGCGCCGACTTCCGCCCCAAGGCCGGCCGGCACTCCTGGGTCTGGCACGAGTGCCACCGGTGTGTGCGTGGCGCGGGTGGGGACAGGCATGCAGGCAGGGTAACAACCTGGGTTGGGGGGGGTGGTGTCAGGGTGACGGTGCTGCTGCAGTGGGCTGGGCGAGGGTGATGCTGGATGAGGGTGACACCAGGTGAGGCACAGGGGCTGGATGGATGAGGCACCGCCTGCTGCCCAGGGTCCAATTTTGCCCGCTTTGGCTCAGGGCTGCCCCTGGATGAGCAGCGTTGGGGCTGGGGGGGGCAGGGACAGGGCTGCAGGCTGTGCCCTGCAGCTGAGCCTCCCGCCCCCCGCTTGCCTGGGCCATCTGGCTGGGGACAGCCACGTCCCCTCCCAGGGCAGGGCTGAGCGCCGCCCGACCTCGCAGCACTGCGGCCTCAGAGCAGGGGCTGCGGGGCCCTTCCCTGAGAGCGAGGGGCTAGGCAGGTGGCGGGAAGCCTGCCGCAGGGCAGGGCGCGTCTGCCGTCCGGGGCGCGGGTCTCCGCCGCCGCCCCGCGCATCCTGCAAGCGCCCCAGCGTGTGGGCACTGGTGCAGCCGGGGCACGGCGGGCTCCCTCTTGCAGGCACTACCACAGCATGGATATCTTCACTCACTACGACATCCTGACCCCCAACGGCACCAAGGTGGCCGAGGGACACAAGGCCAGCTTCTGCCTCGAGGACACCGAGTGTGAGGAAGGTGGGCGCCGTGAGGCTTTGCGGCACCCTCCCTGCCCGCGGCCCCGCCGCGGGGCAGGCTGTCCCCAGCCCCGGCGCCTGCCGGGGCCAGGCTGGGCGGGAGATGCGCAGAGGGCTGCAGCAGGGACGAGCCGCGCTCTCCTGCCTGCAGATGTGGCCAAGCGGTACGAGTGTGCCAACTTTGGGGAGCAGGGCATCACTGTGGGCTGCTGGGACCTGTACAGGCACGACATCGACTGCCAGTGGATCGACATCACTGATGTCAAGCCAGGCAACTACATCCTGCAGGTGCTGCAGCTGAGCCGCCCCTGCCCCCGCTTGCAACCCTCCCACGTGCACCCCCACCCTCTGCCCCTGCCCCCCCAGCTCTCCATGCGCCCCAGCCACCCGGCCCCCTCCCCGCCGCTCTCTGAGCCGGTTGGAGCACGGCAGGGCTGGCGGGGTGGGTGCTGCTGCGGGACAGTGCCTGTCCGCGTGCCCAGAGATGTGCGGGGCTTGTGCAGGAACTGCTCAGGCACGCTTCAGCCCAGGTTTTCCTGCTCTGAGCAACACTGCTCACGGACACGTGGTGCACAGTGACAGGGCCACCCCACCACAGCAGCAGCCACCGGCTCCTTGGAGCCGTCCAGCACATCCCACTGCAGATGGGGAGACAAGTCCTGCTGGGGCTGGGGTGCTGGGGGCTGTGTCACAGGCAGCAGCTCTGCTGAGGCCGGGAAGGCCATGCTGACAAGGTGTGGGGCTGCAGCGCTGCTGGGTGTGGGGCAGGGGGCTGCGACCCTCATTGTCAGTGCCCCACAGGTCGTGATCAACCCCAACTTCGAAGTGGCAGAGAGCGACTTCACCAACAACGCCATGAAATGCAACTGCAAGTACGACGGGCACCGCATCTGGGTGCACAGCTGCCACATCGGTAATAGCCCTGGGACGCGGCCCAGGGGGGCAAGGGCACACTGGGGCAGGGGGGTATCCTGGCAGGCGTGCCCCAGGAGCAGGGCAACGAGGGGGGTGCCGTGGGGCTTGGGGTGGGCTGGCATGGGGAGGCAGGGGCTGGGGTCCTGGGGGCAGCCGCGGTGGGAGCGGAGGTGCCGGCGGGGCAGGCGACACGCGGCACTGGAGCTGACAGCTCTTGCCCTCTGCCTGCCCAGGCGATGCGCTCAGCGAGGAGGCCAACAAGCGGTTTGAGCAGTACCCAGGTCAGCTCAACAACCAGATTTCGTAGGGCCCCGGCCCTCAGGGAGATGGGCATCTCCCTCCCTCACCCTGCACGGGTGGGAGGAAGCTGCTGGGGGGCCGGCAGGGAGGCCTCGTGCCTGGCACCGCTGCCACCGTGCCCTGCCGGGGACGGCCCAGGACTCGCCGCCACCAGCTGCCCTTCCCCACCTCGGGGAGCTGGTGCTGGAGGCACCGCACACCTGCACCTCCCAGCCTGGGGCCACCACCCCAACCACTGGCCAGCAGACTCTGTGCCCACGTCCCCTGGGCTGCGGCACATGGGTATAGTCCAGGAGGTCCTGTACCCCCCGCCATGCCCCCCCCTCTGCTCCCAGTCCCTGCTCCCCTTCTGCCCTGGTTCCTCTCGCCCCCACAGCCCTCCGCAGGGCTCTGCCGCCAGCCGGCCCCACCACCCACGCAGGGACTTGCACCCCTGCACGGCCCCGGCCAAGCCCCAGGGAGCCCTTTGTCCCCCGAGGGTGGTGTGGCTGCCCCTGCCCTGGCAGCATTGCCTCCAGCTGCCCGGCAGTGGCTCCCACACCCATCTCTTAGCTGTAATTTTATTTTCTCTATAAAGTTGTTAGTTCTATTTCCCCAACGGCTGTTGGCTTTTCTCTGGGCTGGGACAAGGAGCCTGGCAGGACCGGGAGGCAGAGTGTGGCTCACACTGCAGGGCTGGCCAGCATGCTCTGGCACCGAGTGTGGGAGCTGCCCCCCAGTCCCCTGCACTCACCTCCAATACCCACAGGGAGCAGGGAAGCTCCCCCCTGCCCACGCAGGCCCGGCTGGGCCAGGACTAGCCTCGCACCAGTACCCTGGCAGCTGCCTGCACCACCCGCAGCCAGTGCCGGGCTAGAGAAAGACAGTACGGGTCCTTCTGGGAGAAGCCCGTTGGGGTGAGAGGAAGGGGCCAGCAGGAGCCCACGTGTCGCTGCGCTGGCCTGAAGCAGCCCCACAGCGCTGCACCAGTGGGAACAGACGGGGCTGCCCTGGCGCAGCAGGGATGTGGTGAAGTGCTGGTTCCCCCCCACCAGATGCAATGCAAATGTTACTGAGCAGAAATCCCACCGTGGGCCTGCGACCCACACGGACCGCACTCTCGCAGCAGAGATGGGCTGCCTCGTCTGGCACGGAGGGAGCAAAGCCCAGCAGAGACTTGGGGCGCAGACATTTCGGGCAGAGAACAAGGACATGACACGAGGGTACAGGGAGCCCTGCAGCTCTCGCACCTCAGCCAGATGCTCTGGTCACATCTGCAGCAGAGAGCAGCACAGAGAGGCAGCTTCAGCCACCTCCACACAACTCGGGGACAGACCAGTCCTCCCCAGGCCCGGGGAGGAGAGGGGCAGCTGGTGGCTGGGCTGGGGCAGGCCCTGGCTCCAGGCAGTGGAAAGCACTGCGGTCAGCGCTGCCGGAGCAGCTATGTGAGAAACACCGCCCGGCGTCTCAGCTATTTCCCCTGCGAGCAGCTGGCTGGGGCTTGTCGGGGGAGCAAATTCCTCTGGCGAGGCCAGGGCTGCCTGAAAGGAGGCCTGTTCTCCGGGACGGGAGGAGGGCAGGGGGGAGCAGCGGCTCAGAGCCGCCCTTCGCCACAGCACCCCCCAAGGAACTATGCTTCTTTCATCTTCTAAAAATAACAGCCAGGGGCGAGGGCTCGGAAGCTCCGTCATGGGCAGGGAGCGGCTCGACAGGCACATTCCTCCTGCTGGACCTGGGCCGGACGCAGCCCCTCAAGGCAGCCCTCACCGCAGCGCTGCCTGCCTCCCGCAGCCTCTGGCAGGGGCCGGAGTGGAGCAGGGGCTCTTCCAGGAAGGCGAGGAACAGCCAGAGCTGCTCGTTCCCAGAAGGGCTGGCCGGGCTTTCGGCCACCAGCTGCAGAGCACAGGGAGGGCCCCAACTGTCCCCAGGGGCCAGGCTGTGTGCGTGGGAGAGCAGTGCTCCAGCACGGACAGACGCTGGCCTGGGGGAGGGACAGGCAGCACCGAGGTACGCACAGCCCCGGCACAGGCTCCCACCTTTGGCTCTCCCGAACATCAGGGCCAGCGAGACGCTGCCCCCGCCATCTCAGAGCCCAGCATCAACACCCCTTTCACCATGGCCCGGAAAGCTGCTTCACAGGTGCAGATGCGGATGCAGCACCTGCAATGCTCCCGGTGGAAGCAATGTGACCAGACATCTGCCATGGCCCTCTGGCCTCGTGGGCACAGCCACAGCAGTGAGAGCTGCCAAGGACCAGCTCAAGCTAGCACACCAGGGAGGCTGGGAGAGCTGCCCTGGCAAAGCCTGTCCCAGAGCAGCTCCAGGGCCGCTCTCGCTCGCAGAGGAGGTGGCCTCACGAGCCACGGCTCGACAGGTGCCTGCGTGTTACAGATGGAGGAGTCGGACCCCAGCCTGCGTGGGTACCGAGTGGGTGGCAGGACACCTCTGCTCTCACACCGAGGAGGTTCCTGGAGGCAGAGCCAGTGTGTTCCTCCCCAGCTGGAAGGACTCATGTGAGGGCTGACAGGAGGGCCAAGGTCCCACACAGACCTAACACCCCTAGGCAACTGCCACTGCCGTGGGAAGGAGGCCACATGGCACTTGGGGGGGTCCCTACAAAAGTGCTTTATTTGAGTACAGAGGGGAACGGTTGCACCACGAGTCCACCCAAGCACCGGGCCAGGTCCCTCTGTCTGGCCCCTTCCAGTCCCTCACAAGCTCTCACAGTCTTTCCCTGACAGGCGCACAGACGCAGCTCAGTCCTGTGTCCTTGGCTCTCGGCCAGCACTGCCAGCCAGCGCCTGCAGCGGCCTGCACGACAGCACCGCTACTCCGTGACCTCAGGGACAACGCTCACCAGCAAAGTGTCGTAGCCACGCCGCACCAGCAAGGCCAGGCTCTGCTGCGTCCGTACTGCCTCATACACATCCTCCGCGCGGCGCGTTGCCTGCCCGTTGATCTCCAGCACGACATCACCTGCCTTCATCCCTGCCCTGTGAGGAGAATGACAACAGAAGGGCACAGTGGGCAAAGTGGACAGTCAGCTTCATCTTCCCAGAAGGAAGGAGAGCCAGGCACTACGGGAGCCTTGGGCTGCTGCACCAGGTGCTCGTCCAGCCACAAAGGTACCTTGGCCAACTCGACACCAAGCCTGGGCAAGGCCCACCGGTTGGTTTCTGCTGCAGACTGACAGCTGTGGGGCCCAAGCCCTGCTGCTCTGGAGCAAAACACTCAGAGCTACATACATCCCATCCTGCGTAGTTGCTCTCTCATGCCACCCCTCAAGGCACAGGGCAGGACTTACTGATGGGCCGGGGAGCCAATGATGACCTTGTGGATTAGCACTCCGTAGGAGACATCGGGGAAGCTGGGGTCACGCAGCTTCAGCTCAGCCAGGATGCTGCAGAGTGAAAATCAGCATCAGGTAAGGAGCTGGGAGGCAGAGCAGGGCTCCCACTCCACCATGGCTCCACAGGCTTGGAGACCACAGCGCAGAACCTCTCCTCCTGCATCCCTGCAGGCTGCTAAGCGCAAGCAACCAGCTGCAAACCCCAGGGGCACCGGAACACCACCATCTCCCTGTCAAAACCGAGAGGACAAATGTCCTAACTGCACCAGGGAGAGCTGGGAACTACTAGAACAGCTGCCAGCTCGATCAAGCTGCTGGTGATGCACATCCCCTGTCTGAGCAGCCCCACATCAGACCGCCCTTCCTGGTGTCAGACCTACCCCTCCCCTGCTGCAGTTTCGCTTCTCTGCCTCTGGCGGGTAGGACACAGAACAAAAGCTATGCCCCCCCTCTTTTTGCCAGAGGTATACCCACATGTCTCCTGCAGAGCCTACAGACTAAACAATCCCAGTTCCTCCAATCTTCTCACAGATTAGGTTTTCTAAACCTAGCTTAAATTCTGCACCTCTCACTGCTCCTCTTTGGACTCTCTCCAACTGCTCCTCACCCCTCCTGGAAGCATCCAGAACTGGACACAGCACTCCAGCTGGATCTCACCAGAGTGGAGGGACTGTGCATCGTGTGAACAGCATTCTTCCCTCAAATACTGTGCATCAGCTCTGATCCACTGCAGCCCCAGAAATTCTCACGGTCTCTCTGCCCAGCTCCTTGCTCTTCGTCAGGTACCTGTTCAGTCAGTTACGGCTCCCCACTTTGCAACGCTCCTTGCTGAACTCTACTGTACTTTTTCCACAGACCTTTGCAAGCTGCCATCCCTTTTGATTTCACAGGGTCACAGTGTGGTTGAGCTTGGAAGGGACCTCTTGAGATCATCTAGCCCAACCCCCCAGCTCAACCAGGGCCAGTCAGAGCAGGTTGTCCAGGACTGCGTCAGGTCAGGTTTTGAGTATTTCCAAGGCTGGAGACTCTCCGACCTCTCCAGGCAACCTATGCCAGGCTCTGACCACCGTTCTCACAGTAAAAAAAGAGATTTCTTGTGTCCAGACAGAATCTCACGCGTTTCACTTTGTGCCCGTTGCCTCTTGTCCTGTCACTGGGCACTACTGACAGAACTGCCAATTTGATGTGGTCTGCACGTTCACTAAGTCTGCTTCTTTGCCTCAGTCGCTAAAGCTGAACAATACAATCCCTTACGCAGGTCTCTGTACAAACACAGTAAATGCGTGATTTTGTGATTTTAGGCTACATCGCACTAAGTGTGGCTGCACTGGCTGTGGGGGGTTGTTGACCCAGGCTGGTAGCTAAGTCTCCACCCAGTTACTCGGTCACTCCCCCAGCAGGATGGGAGAAAGAATTTGAAGGGCAAAAGCAAGAAACTTGTGGGTCTAGATTAAGACAGTTCAATAGGCAAAGAAAGAAAAACAAAAAAAAAAGGAGGGGGGCGGAAAAAAGGCAAGTGATGCAAAGGCACTCACTGACTACCTCCCGCCAGCAGACTGATGCCCAGCCAACTCCTGAGCAATGGCTACCTTGGAAAAACTCCCCTCAGTTTTACTGCTGAGCATGACGTCATACAGCATGGTCAGTTCAGGTCAGCTGTCCCCTCCCAGCCTCCTCCCAGTGACAAACAGGGCAGGCCTTGACGCTGAGTAAGCACTGTTCAGCAACAGCTAAGACATCCGTGTGTCACCAACAGTTTTGGTCACAGATCTAACACACAGCACCACGTGGGCTGCTATGAAGAAAATGACTCTGCCCCAGCCAGACCCAGTCCACAGGTCAGTAAGACAAGGGGTCCATCTTCCCCACCACCCTATCACCTACCACGCCAGAAGCAGACGAGATAGTTCCCCAGATGCCTATGGCCTCCAGCTGCCTGTCTCAAGAACCTCCTGAGCTGTAACACTGCACCTTTGCATCTGAAAGCCAGTAAGATTTTTCTTCTGTAAATTTTTCTACAATATCAGCAAATGCTATCACACGCTGCCTGAAGAACCAACCCATGTTTTGGACATTCCTCTAGTAACACCCCTGACCATCAACCCACCTCAGCAGCAGTTTCATGTAGAACCTGTTCCCAATAATCAGCATCTCTTTCCTTTGCCGTTTTCAAGTCCTTCGCTCAGTCCCTGCTTACCCTGCGCTGTAAGATGACTGCAGAGGGCTGTGCTAGCCAGGGCCCTGTCTCCTCCCATGGCTTTTTGCGGCCAAGGCGAGGGTACCTATGAGCTCCACCACAGCTGAGCCCAAAGCCATTGGCACACCTCCATTCCCTTCGGGCAGTGGAGCAAAGGCCTGGTGTCTCAGGAAGCTCCTGCCTGCCAGACAATCTGTGCAGCAGGACCAGGATGCCGAGGAGCTTGTACCCAACATGGACCTTCTCCTTCTTCCTGTGCTAAGGCAGATTTCTGGCCTTTCAAATGAGCATGTTCCAACAGCGTAATCACCCTGTTCCGAGGCGAGCAATCCCTTGTTGGGAGATCTTCCCAGCAACGGGGCACAAACAAGCCTTGCAGTCAGACGGTTTCCCAGGACCAGCTGCCAGACTGCTCACTGGCTGTGCTGAAGCTGGACCCGCTTCCGAGGAGCCACGTCCTAAGCATTTCACGCTTCCTCCCTGACAGACTTCGTTCGTCCTGCATGCCTGTCCACTGAAGGAGGAGGAGGTTGGGCTCCCACATCCCACAGGTTTTGCCGAGTACCAGCACCATCTACTGGGCATGTGGGCACCTATGGCGCAAGCCAGCGATGCAAACTGTTCCGCCACCCACCCCAGTGCCCCGTGTCTCAGGGGGGCACAGAGCATCTGCTCCTCCAGTTTGTGTCCCAAGCAGGAACCCCAGAGACTGCTCGTGGTGCCCAGAGGTGCAGGCAGACCACAAACCCAACCAACACCCAGGAGCCGCGAGAGCTTTAGGGAGGGCAGAGCACAGCCCTGAAAGGGGCTCCTGCCAAGCACGCTACAACCACCAACCCCACTAGCATGCTGAGCCCCAAGAGTCAGTTACAGGTCTCTTGAAAGATGGCTGCAAGAGCCAAGGAACCAGAGCAGGCACTCTGTCCTTGAACAGGAGAACTGCTCACAGAGGTGAGAATGCAGGTCCAACACGCTCCTAACACGTGCACTTGCTGCATCCAGGAGGCTGCTGGCAGGCGTTCAGGTATAGCTCCTGCAGCAATTCCCTCCCAGGGCTCGCAGCCCTGAGCAGAGCTCCGTGCAGGGCTGACCAGGGCTGTCCAGCCCTCAGCAGGGCACAGCTGCCACTGCCCGCAGGGCACCTGTCTCAGGGCGCTTGGTTGGCAGCCAAGGCCACAGGCACGTCTTGAGAACCAGCTGAAGCAAGGGGGGCAGGTGATCCCTCTGTCAGACCCAAGCAGCTTGTCTGTCTGCAGTCCTCTTTGCTGACCACAGCGTTCCTTGACACGCAGAGGTAACAGAATGCCCTTCCCAAGCCACAGCCACGAAGGTGAAGAGTCTCGGACCCACAAGAAGTCACCCTCTTCCCACTTGCCAGTGCTGTACTGGTGAGCACCATGATGACTTCCCTCCAGAGGCAGCACCCAGCCTTCCTCCCGAAACCCAGGAGCCTCACACCACCCCCTGGGTGGCAGCCACGCTGTGTGTGCCAACACAGCCTGCTCTCCTGCCTGTTTACCTCCTGCCTCAGTTGACTCTACTGCAGGCAAACTTGCCATTTCTTGTTCTGAAAGTCCCACATTCTAGAACTGTTTCTGCACCACAGCAATTCACCCGGTAGATCCCTCCTCCCAGAAACAACTTGCCCAACTGTTTCATCACAACTTTCATTTGGCGCATTGCGTATCTACTAATTACACAATGTTTCTGGTGGCTTTTCATTCGTGCTGTGTTGCAAGGGCTCTTTATCGAACTCCTCCCAATGACAATTATATACCGATCTGGCACTCTGGGGGGTAGGTTCAGGGACTTTTTATCTGCTTACAGATTCTGCCACAAGTGAAGAAACTTGCAAGCTTCTAATTTACCTCTGACACAGCTTAGGGTCTAAACACAACATGAGCACAAGAGATTTGAGAGTAAATGCTTAAGGTGTGAAGACAATCCTCCCCAAAACAGGCACTCTCACTTAGTTTGGAAGATCCCATCACATGGTCACCATGTCCCAACAAGACCAGTCTGTTGGCCCCTGACCTTAAAACACATACCTTGGTGTAAGAGTCAACATCATCACCCCTATGTAACGGCGCTTTGTCTCTGCATTGCCAAACCAAGAGCCTGTCGAAGGAAAGGACATCAAACGACAAGGTTGAAAAGAGACAATGCGCTCAACATAGTGCTGGACTGAGTCAGACGAGTCACAAAGCCCACACACCTCAAGGCAGACATCGTATGGAAGGAGTCATTCTGATTCCCTACCAACAGCTTATTTAAGTTCCTTTTACCAGTTAGAGCTTTACAGCTATTGCACACTTTGCTTTTCTGGTTTGAGGTTTTTTTACGTTTTTGGACTGAGAATTGTTTTGACTGAGAATATCACTCCATGGTGTCAACATGAGAACCAGATAGCAAAAGTCTGCATTAAATAAATTATCACAAAGGAACAAAAACAGGCAATGTTCTCTATGACTAAATTAACTACCTGTCCTTTACGATACAGCTGAATCCTGCACCTACATTTCCATCCGCATGCACAAGGGTAAGAAGCCCCCAGGTTCCAGGTCATCCTTTCCCATTTTGAACACCAGCAGATGGTCCACTGGTTTTCCCTTATGTTGAGGTCTAATGAAAAGTAGCAATGGACAAGAAAAAAAAAATCCTCTCCTACTGCTGGGGACTTAAGTGCAAGCTACTGGGGACACTTTAAAAGTCTTTATCTGCAGCAGATGCAGGCCAGCATCCTCCTTGCAGTTTGCCAGGCCCCTTTGGGCAGGAAAGTAGCAGCACAGCTTTCCCATGGCAGAGGGGAGTTTCATGCCAGATGGGAGTATCTTCTTACCCCCAAAGACTCTTTCTCCTGCTCTGCTTGCCCTTTCTCAGAAGAAGGGCCCGGAACCCAGCTGTGCCAGAGCTTCCCTCTTTCATCCTCCTCCTTTTGGCTTCCTCCCAATACCCAAAGCAGGGAGGCACTCAACTCACTTTTGCGCTGCTCCTCCTTTTGCAGGAACTTCCGCAGCCGGTCTGAGGGGATGGCAAAAGAGATGCCTGATGTCACCTTCATAGTGTTCACCCCAATCACTTCGCCATCCTGCAGGGGAAAAGACTCAGTGCTAGCCAGCCTGCATCGTTGTGGAGAGGAGGGGAACTACAGTGCGAGCGTGGAGTCTCGCCTGTGTGCGCATCCCTTCCCAGCCTGCTGCTTCCGCTGCCTTCCCAACCCTGCTGAGGCTGGGCAGGGACTGGTCCCACAGGCTACATCCCACGCCACGCCTCCCTCTGCCCTGCCAGCGTCAGCCAAGCCGGCTTCACCAGGGTAGGGCTCAGCTCCGCCACACCAGTCCCAGTGGCTCAGGCTCCCTGAAACAGACACTGCACAGGGCTCCCACGCTGGGCTGATCCCCTGCTCCTCCTCACAAGGAGCCTGGAGCATGCACAGTCCCTCCCTCCCGGCAGCTGCAGCACCCACAAGTGCCTCCACCGAGGGGCACCAAGCCCCAGGGGGCACAGACTGAAGGGCACGTGGCACACTTCTGGCCCAGCCAGTGAGGGTGCAAGCAGGAGAACTTACCAAGTTGACAAGGGGGCCCCCGGAGTTCCCAAACTGCAGCAGAGGAGAGAGCAGTAAACAAGCCATGAAACCAACATCCTCACACAGCGGGACCCGCAGCAGGCAGGCAGAGTCCAGAGAACAGGGTCAGGCTGAGAAACGCAGCCAGTGCCCGGGCGACCGGCCAGAATCCCTTCATCTCCCAGCTCTCTGTGTCCAGCCTCCTCTGACCTCACGGCACCCACAGCCCTTCCCCAGCTCCCCCCTCCCCAAAGTGGGCAGCCAGGATGAGGCACCAACCCGCCATGCACTGCAAGCTCCCCTTACATCGATAGCAGCATCAGTCTGGATGTATTCCATGTCAGAGGTGGTCAGGCCCAGCTCCCGGCTGCCCCGCTGGGCAGAGCTGACGATGCCAGAGGTGATGGTGTTCTGCAGGGCGAACGGGCTGCCCATGGCCACCACAAACTCTCCCTGCCGCACCTCAGAGGAGCGCCCAAGGGGCAGGGTGGGCAGCGGGTGCTGGAAGAGAAGAGGATGGTGAGCGGATGGGAGGGAATGAAGGGAGCGTCTCCACAACAGCAATGTGCACCTTAGGCTTGATCTTGATGGTAGCGATGTCTGCAACCTGGTCCACATCCTGCACCACGGCATCATACTGCTCGCCGCTGGCCAGCTTCACCCGCACGCGCCGCCGGTTCGCCACCACGTGTGCATTGGTCACAATAAGCCCATCCGGAGAGACCAGGAAACCCGAGCCGTTAGAGATGGGCACATCACGGCCCGAAAAGGGATGCCTATAAGGTGGGCACAGGTCAGGGAGGGGTGGCAATGACCCTGAGGGGACTGCTGGGGACTCTGGGAAGGAGGAGCAGGCAGGGGCCAGGCAGACTGGGTGGCCCAGACTGGTAGGCCTGGAAAGAAGAGGGGGATAGTGAGAATGTCTGAGCGACAGCACAGTGGAGGAAACTCCTTCGCTTCCCCGTGAAAGATCTTCGTCTCGAGAGTCTGGACAAACACGCACACAACTGGGGAACAAGCAGGAATCAGGAGTCCACGCACAACTGCAAAGGTACAGTCCTGCTGGGACTACAGAGGCATGGTGGGAAGCTCACACGAGTGGAGAGCTGCAATGGAAGGTGCAGGCTCTTTGGGAAACAGCGGCAAGGAAGTAATTAGGAGTGGTTGTGATCTGCGCAAAGAAGTAGCCTGAACACACAGAGCCTTGCCTCGGAGCAGGTAACAACCACTGGGGAGGTGATGGGTACATCTCCTTTAGACAGCTGGAGGAAGACTCACAATTGCAGGCCCTGGTGCCCTTGGCGGGTGTCAATCACCCTGACCTCTGCGGGAAGGCCTGGTGCTGAGCAGGGCAAGGGACCTACTGCCATAAGACACAGAAAGGACTGAGGCGATCAGTGCCTTTTTGCCTTGTTCCTTGGGCCTCCCAAGTCCCTGTGCCCTGAGGCAGAGTCTGTGGGAATGCAGCATTATACAGAGGAAGATCAAGGGAGGGATCACTGAAGCCAGCTGGACACGCACAAGTCCATGGCACCAGACAGGACACACACGAGGGCGGTGGCTGACGTCCCTGTGAGCGCTCAAATGTTACAGTGGTAAAGGGCAGCTCCTGATGGCTGGAAAAAGGCAAATGTCACACCAGCCTGTGAGATTGCCAAGAAAGAGGGTCCTGAACACTGCAGGTCAGTCAGCTCCACCCCCATCTCTGGGAAAGTTACGGAGCAAACGCTCCCAGAAACCACTTCCCAGCACACAGCACACAAAGAAGGGGACTGGGAGCAGCCAGCACAGACTTACTAATGCCAAATCACAACTGACCAGCCTGGCTGGCTTCTGTGGTCAGATGAGTGACTATGCAGACAAGGAGCAAGCAGTGGATACTGTTTACCTTAAGCAGGCTTTCAGTATGGTCTCCCATGGTACCCTTCTAGCCACACAGGTGACATGCAGGCTGATAATCAGATCAGGCGAATGGAAAATTGGCTGGACCACCAAGGCCCAAGTCCAGCCGGTGGCCAGCTACTAACACCATGCCTCAGGAAGTGAGAGAAGGGCCAACGCCATTTAATGCGTTTCATGTTCACGAACCAGAGGATGGGATGCTACACACACTCAGCAAGCCCACAGGTGACACCACACTGGAAGGAGCGGTCAACAAGCCAAAGGGCAGGGCCACTATTTGGAGGTGCTTTGACAGGCTGAAGGCACAGGATGGCAGGAACATTATGGAGTTCAAAGGTAAATGCAAAGTTGTGCCCCTGGGACAGAGTAATCCTGCACCACAGTACAGCCTGGGGCTGCTGCCTAGAAGGCAGCTTTGCCGAAACGGTCCCAGAGAACAAGAAAGCGGCAGCGGCGTGTCCCTGTGGCGAAAACCGACCACGTGCCAGCTGCGTGCGCAGGCAGGGGAGTGAGGGGACGGATCCGTCCCTCCTGCAGCACTTGTGGGACCCCACCCGGATGTCATGCCCGGTCCAGGCTGCCTAGGACAGGAGATGGGGTGGCCGCGGGAGAGGCCAGCGGAGGCCCCGGAGGTGGCCAGGGCGGGGGAGCTGCGCTCTGCAGGGAGTCTGGGAGAGAGGGGGCTGTGCAGCCGGGGGGACGGAGAAGGTCGGGGGGTCCCTCCCTGGGGGGTGCGGGGAGGACGGAACCGGACCCTTCTCCGAGGGACAGGACAGGAGGGGACCGCGACAGAGTCAAGAGGGAAACGTCCCCGTCGGGTAGCGGGGACGCCAGCTCCGCAGGGGGCTGCGAGCCGGGCCGGGGGCGGCCGCCCGGTGCCGGTACCTGCCCACGATCTCCACGTAGACCAGCGCGGGCGCCGTCTTCT
>JAVKLA010000053.1:48110258-48123898 GCA_034782735.1 Sagittarius serpentarius | reverse complement strand
GGGGGGGGGCAGGACCGGGGCCCCCCACCCCACCCCCCTCGCCGCCTCCCCCCGGCCATCCCCGTCCCTGCGTCCCCTGTCCCCGTGTCCCCCGTCCCCCCCAAGCACATACCTCATGGCTCCCGGAGCTGCCCCTGGTCGGGGCCGCGTCGAGCCCAGCCGGCACGGCTCGGCATGCCCCGGCACGGCTCGGCACAGCCCGGCGCGGGGTCCCCCTACTATGCATGGTGCCGCGGTGGCGGCGGGGGCCGCGGCCGGCGTCGCTGAATGTAGGGCGCGGGACAGGGGGGCCGCTGAGCTCCGTGACAATCACAGTCTGTGACGTGCGATTTTAAACCCTTTTGTGTTTTGGTCAGGATTTTAAAGAAAGATATTTTTATGGTAATTGTTGCTGGTCTATTTTACTATATATTTATGTAATAAATATATGATGAAAAAAAAAAAAAACCAACCAAACCCACCCACACAGCTCGGCTGGATCCAGCCTCTGCTTTCCACCACTGGCTGCTGGAGTGGGGGGGCTGGGGCAGGGGAACCCCCCCCAACCCCCCCCCGGCGCTGCCAGCGGAGCCGTGGGGCTGGTGCCCAACTGGGGGGGGGTGGGGGGTGCAGCCCCCCGGGAGTCTGGCGGGTGCCGTGGGGTTCGTGCTGCCCCTTGGGGAGGCTTGTGTGTCATTCCCCCCCCGCCCCGGCCGCGGTGCTATGTACAGGGGTGGTGGGTGCGCGGCGGGGGGGTCCCCGGGGTCCGTGAGGGCCCTACTGGGCGTCGATGCGGAAGGAGAGCAGCTTCTCGGAGTGGAGGTTGTTGAGGGTGCGCAGGTCCGGCAGCTTCAGCAGCAGCTTGGTGAACCGCGACGTCTCCGCCGGGTGCGTCTTCAGCACGAGGGCGCGGAGGGCGCGGATCAGCGTCTCCTGCAGCTGCTCCACCGACGCCGTGTCCTCCATGCCCGAGCGGTCTGCGGGGATGGGGGCGGTCAGCGGGTGGGCAACCACACTCCACCACACACACACACACACACCCCCCGCCTGGGACACCCCCGTCCGGCATCGCCCCGGCTCCCACCTGCCGAGACCAGGACGACGGCGGTGAAGAGCCCCAGCTCCTCGTCGGTGAGTTCGAGGGCGCTGAGCTTCTCGCTGAACTCGAACATGGAGCTGAGCAGGTCGCCCATGCCCATGCCCCACAGCTCCTCCAGGCTGTACTTCGTCCGGCTCATGAACGTCACCGTCTGCTCCTTCACGTCGAACAGCGAGGCGAAGCGAACCATCAGCACCTGCGGCACAGGCGGCATCAGCGGGACGGGGGCGCCGTGCCGTGCCAGGCGGTGGGCATCCCGCAACGTGGTGGGCTACCGTGCGACGCCATGCTCCGTGCCATGGCTCCCATGCTGCTGTGGGTTACTGTGCAATGCCGCGGCGTGCCGTACAGTGCCGTGCTCTGTGCCACAGCACCACGCTACGGGGCACTATGCCAGTCCATGGGGCACCGTGCCGGGCTGTGGGGCGTCATGCAATGCCGTGGGGCACCATACGATGGCACGGGACTCCATGCCATGCTCTGGGGCACTGTGCAATGCCATGGGGAACTGTTCAGCGCCGTACGGGCACTGTGCCCGTGCCGTGGGGCTCCACGCCAGTCCGTGGACACCGTGTAATGCTGTGGGGCACCGTGCGATGCCGTTAGGTTCCATGCCCGTCCATGGGGGAACCACGCACTGCCACGGGGCAGCGCGCCAGGCCGTGGAGCGCCACGCAGTGCCGTGGGACTTCACGCTGGGCCGCAGGGCACCGTGCAAGGCCGTGGGGCACCGTGCCCTCCACTGAGCCCTCGCTGTCCTGGGACGTACCTCGAAGGTGCCGGCCTTGAGCAGGGTGACCTGGTCGTGCTGGGAGAGGGCCTGGAAGCCGGGAATGTGCTTGGCGAACTCGACCACCTCGCGGACGGCGGGGGTGAAGCTGAGGGAGAAATCCTCCCAGATCTCCTGCACCGAGCGCCCGCTGCGGCCGGGCAGGTGGCCATTCATGGGGCAAGCCTGCGGGTGACGGCACGGCTCAGCTCGGCGCCGCGGGGCTCCCCCGGCCCCGCCGCCACGGCACGGACAAGGCGATTAGTGCGATTAGCGGCTAAAAATACCCGGGAGGGGGAGCGGGAGCCCCCGGGCGCTCACCGGCAGGACGTCCTTGGTGCCACGGGGCCAGGGGCAGCCCCGCGCCGGGGACTCGGGGTAGGTGGGGGGGCAGAGCCGGGGCTCAGGGGGGCCGGGGGCCCAGGCGGGGGGCGCGTCCCAGCGCAGGAGGCCGCTCTCGCAGGCCGGGGGGGGTCCCAGCTTGTCGTGCGCGTAGACGAAGATCTCCTTGTGGGCCTTGGCCACCTGCGCGATGACGTCCTCGGTGGCCCCCCCGGGGCTGGGTGAGCGGGGGGGTGTCAGCTGCTGGGGGCACTGGGAGACGCAGGCCGGGGGGGCGAGCAGTGGGGGGCGAGGGGGCGGCGCGGTGCTCGTCGGGAAGGCACCGCGCCTCCCAGGATGCCCCGCGTGGGCCAGGCGGGCGGTCGTGGGGGAAGATGGCGGCGGGTGTCGGGTGCCCCTGAGGCACCGGGTGCTGCGGGGATGGAGCCTCCTACGGCTCCGGGTCCCGAGCGGCTCTTCGACTCGCACCGGTGAGAGCCGCGGCGGCCTGGGGGGCGCGGGTGGCCCTCTCCGTGTTTCGCGGGAGTGGGCCGCGCAGGAAGCCGGGGTGTCCCTGGGAGGAGGCCGCGGGGGTCCACTGGGAGAAGGGGTGGCACCCGGGAGCTCCGTGGCGAAGGTCGGGGTGTCCCGTGGGGGGACTGGTGAGGGTCCAGAGTGTGCCCGGGAGGTTATGCAGAGCGGGGGACGCAGGGTGGTCCGTGGGGAGGGCCCGGGCGGGCAGCTGGGGATCCGGCCATCCCGCATGCATCCCAGCCATGCTCAGACTGTCTGTGCTGCACTTTGGCCCTACAGGTTTCCGACTGATGGGTTCCTGCTTCTGGCCCTGCTGCTCTACGCACCCGTGGGGCTCTGCCTGCTCGTCCTGCGTGTCTTCATCGGCGTACACGTCTTTCTGGTCAGCTGCGCTCTGCCTGACAGCGTGCTGCGACGGTGCGTGAGCCCCGCTCTCCCCAGGGTGTGGAGCTCCTCTTGTTGCCCAGGGTGGGGATGTGTTGTGCAGACACTGCTGTGGGGCAGCGTGGGGTGGGAGGGCTGCGCTCGCCCATTTGAGGTCCTTAGCCATGGAGGAGGCTTGGCTCATGCAGAGGTTTATGGGGAGCTGTGCTTTTGGGACTCTTTATCCCCAAGACCCGTGAAGGTGCCTTCTCTGTCAAGGCTAAAGCTGGCAATTGCCTCTTGAGTGCTCAAGGACTGATCTGGAACACTTGGATCAGCTGGATATCTTGCTAAGACTTTCTGTGGTGGCTTGCTGCCCCATATTTCATGCTGCAGCTACAGCTCTGCAGGCAGCCTTCAGCCCCAAGTGCAGCCCCCCAACAATTCCCATCCCAGACATCTGTCATATCATTTCCATTTTGTACCAGTGTCCTTTGTGAAATCACGTGAATTCCCAGATCTCTGTTCTGTTTGTTGGGTGTGTAAGCCAGCAATGGCTCGGATTGCAGGACTTGAGGAAACCAATTTCCCCCTCCCCAGGTTTATTGTACGCGTGATGTGCTCAGTGCTGGGCTTATTTGTGCGGCAAAGTGATCCCCAGTTTCGTGATGTCAGTGTGAGGGTGTATATTGCCAACCACGTGACACAATTCGATCACAACGTCATCAACCTTCTGACCTCATGTAATACGGTGAGTAACCTGGAGCCGAGCATGGCAGGTCTGAAAGCACCTTTCTCCAACAGAAGTGCACAGAGAGCTCTTCCAGAATTTAGGTGTTGCCGTGGTCATCTTCAGTTTTTATTAACCCAGGATTGCACAAGCCTTGAGTTTTTTTTCTGTGGTTCGGTGTCACGCTGTTAGGCTCTGCATGAAAAAATGAAACAGGGCAAGGAGGAACAGAAAATGGTACAGTGGGTATTGATTTTATTGAAAGAGAGCAGGCAAATCGTAGCATCTGTATCTCTTTCTGGCCTTTCAAGTAGGTGCTGTCAGAAGCAGGGTTGGTTGTGAGGTTTTCCCACAGCATTGGGTGCCACTTCTGTGTGTGTGGACAGCTGGCTGCGCTGCAGAGGAGTGCTGAGGGGAGCTGTGTGGTGGGGCGGTGGTGCTTGGGTTATTTTGCTGGCCTGGTGGTTGTGTAACTTTCCCTGTACTCTTGTGAAGTTCCTTATGTGTGGAGTTCCTGAATCAACAGGCTCTGTATGTGCCTGGGTGTGAGCTGGTTGGTCCTGTATCCCGAACAGCAGTAGACTTGCTCCTTACCTGGAGAAAAGTAACTCTTGGAAGTAGTGTGTCCTTTGCCAAGCATGTCAGGAGCTACTAGAGAGAACACGGGAAATCATGGTTGTTGCCTAGGGCACGAATTGAGTCTGTTTCTCTGGCAGACAGGGTGCAGTCTGAACTGAAGATTAGGAATCAAATTCCTAGGGAACTAGGGCCAGAGCAGTAATGTGTTCTCTGCTACTAGTGCTTTTAGCCTGCCGGTTGCTCGCTCAGCCCCCAGAGGCATTTTTGCTAATAAGCAGGAACTTTCTCTCCCACTGTCATCTGGGAAGGCAGGCCTCGGCGGGAGCACAGGACGGCATTTCTTCCTTACTCCTGTTTTCCCTTGCAGCCTGCATTGAACGGTGCCCCTGGCTTCATCTGCTGGTCACGGGGATTCATGGAGCTGGGAGTAACAGGAAGCCGAGCAGAGCTGGTGGATTCCCTGAAGGTATATTCAGCCCACAGAGGAAACCCGCCGCTGCTGCTGTTCCCCGAGGAGGCTGCCACCAACGGCCGGGCCGGCTTGCTCCGCTTCAGGTACTAGGAACGGGTATTCCTGTGGTGGGGCTGTCATCATTTTGTTTTAGCTTTGGGGTCATTCACTGCTGAATTCTTCCTTTTCAGCTCTTGGCCGTTCTCAATCTTGGATGTGGTACAGCCAGTTGCCCTACAAGTTCAGAGGCCTTTGATCACTGTGGTGAGTCAGGGACGTAGGGCAAGGAGGAGCTGTGGAGGCGTGCACTGTGTGAGGGTCTTGGCGATGCCATTAATTCTGCTTCTGCTTTGAAGCCTGTGGGTAGTGCAGCCTGGCCCTGTGTCCTGTCACCCCAAGGACTAGCTTCTCAGTGCTAATGCTGTTTTTCAAGTGCCTTTCCCAGGGAACTTCCGCTAAGTCAATACTCTTTTAGTTACACTGGCAATTTTGATAAACGTTTTAGTGCCTCAGCTGTCTTAACAGCGTGCCATCTGGCTTCATAGCATCGCTGTGTCTCATCGCCTCTTTGTGAGCTTCCTTCTTTTAAAGCGCTTTGAAAGAATAGCTCCAGCCGCCTTGGAGACTGGCTGGCATGCCAAATGTTATGCAAGGGTCTCTGGAGTAGGTTCTTGAACCCATGTCTCCCAAATGCAGATATGTAACATGATGCAACATTAGCTTCTGAAAAGAGGCAAAGTTCACGATGATAATACTAGCACTGCTAATTAGATTGGAATAAAACTCTTCTCAGCTTATTTACAGAGAGAGATTTTATTGAATTTCTTATTTCTTGATAATGGTTTATGGACTTGCTTGATTAAAAGACACTTGCATTTTATATTTGTCTGAGATTTTAGTTGATTCTCTGTTGTCCATCTTTTTAAGGTGGTAGGGCACAGTGGATAGATTTAAAGCCACTTACCAGCAGGTCGCAGAACACCACTGTCCATACTAAAACATCAGCGTGCAGGTGTTTTTTAAAGTGAGATTCTGTTAGGGATTAGTTCTTTGTCCAGTGCTATTTAGTGCTTTTACCGACGCTGCAGGTGACAATACTGAGGCCCCTGCTGGTAAAGTTCAGGTTAGTGCATAACGAAGGAGCTGGATTATTGACTGTGATCCAGTGAACTAATAGCTGCCAGTGAACAGCTGTTACTTTTAAGTCTAATGTGGTCCTGGGGGTGCATAACAAGAGGAATATCTGGCAGGTTGAGGAACGCTGTTAACTGGATGTATGCAGTGATGAAAACTGCTAAAATGTTATGCGAAGCTTTGGTAACCCCACTGCCAAGAAAGTGGGGCAGTAGTAGAGAGAGTTCAAGGAGGCCGTAAGCATGGTGCAGAATCCAGAGAACAACACTTAAAGGCACTGAGCTTAATCAGCTTATCAGAGAAAAGGCCGAGAGATTGTTGTGGGCAGTTGCTTGCACGTTGGAGAAGAGGCTTAAGAGTGGAGAATTCTTACTTTTTTTCTGACAAAGCACACAGCAGAAGTCTTTGTGGGTGCTGAGACTGAATGTTGGTACTGCACAGGTTCAGTTTTGGATTAAGATGCAGTTTTCTAACAGTGAGGATACTTTAAATTTTCGAATGACTACTCCAGAGAGGTGGGAGAGCTGTCCCATTCTGGACTGTTTATAGTGAATATCCTGCCTTTTTATGGTTTTGGCTCCTCTGAGAAATTCTGCGAGATGTGACAACTTGTGTATTTGTCTGTGCATCCTTTCCTTCATGAATGCTGGGGAGAATAGCATGCACGTAATTGCAGATCTGTTTGAATATACTGGTTACATTCACTTCTTGGCTCAGATTTTTACCTTCAGAGGTCGAACAGGATTTTCTGCCCTTCATGCATATTGGCTAAGTAAATCCTGGTGGATTTCTTAGGTAATTTTAAACCATCAGAAATTTCCGAGGACTGGAGATGCAATACTTCGAATGGTTTGATCACAGCTTTACAGAAGGCTTGCTTAGACACTTACGTGCTACATATCAGACACTGGGCTGAGCAAACCACCAAATTTGGGTTTAAGAAAGAATTTTCTCCAGCTCCCATCAGCTGGAACTTTGAAGGAGGGTGTTGTTCTGTGGCACAAGGTAGTGTAACTGAAGTCTGGCTATTGGCATCACTATCAGGCATTTGAATTTGGATTTCTTAGGTCTGTTTATCCAGGAGACGAGGCCTCCTTATGTTACCCTTGGTGGCTGTACTTTCTGGGCTTTTCTCATTTACAGTGCCTCTGTCCAGGCCATGGAATAAACTAGGCACGAGGCCTGTCTTGGAGCTACGCTGCTTTGGTTGAGGATGAAGTCAGGTGTAAAAGAAGCCAAGGCAGCTACATTGTGAGCTGCAGATCGTGAGATGGTGTTCTCACCAGCTTGTGGAAAGTTTGGTCACTGCAGGATAAAAGTAATCAACTGCAAAAGTCCTACGAACAGCGTCCATTCAATAGCAACTTCTTTAGAGTCATTGAAAAGCGTGGGCTGGGGAGAATCTCTGTAGGTCTTTAGTTCAGCTTTCCACTCACAGTCAGACTGGCTTCTGAGTATGGTCCAGCTGCTCGGGGCTGTGGCCTGTTGAGAAGGATGGAGAGCCCACCGCTTTGGAGCGCCTGTTCCAGTGCTCCCTGCTGGCAGGCATCGCAGTACTTCTTAGGGAAAAGGTTATTTACTAATTTTTAGAAAAAGAAAGAAAGTAATAAATTGCAGCTCGCCTTTAATGATTTATCTTCAAAGAAAAGAGTTGTTTAAGACTTCACAGTGCAGTCTTTTTGGAAATGAAGAGAGAAAGCTTATGGGAGTTGAGACAGTACACGGACTTTTTCCATTAGAAGACGGGAGGATTGTTTGTGATTCTAAGGAAGCGTTAGTCAGCGTTAAGGCATTTTCAATCCTTTCTAAAGGCACGGTCTAGTAGAGAATGTGGGGATACTGAGGGAAAATCTTGCTGTCCTAGTGGGAGGAAAAGATAACTTGGAGCAGTGAAAACTCCGACTGTCTTGCTCTGCCTGGTGAAGACTAATGAAGGTGAATCTGCCCTGGGGCTTGCCCTCACTGTGCCCTGGGTTTGCCATTCCTTCTTTCCCAGTCCTCCACATCTCTCTACCCACGTATCTGTAACTCACTGCCATGGCTTAGCTGTGTTCTGCCCGCCTGCTTCCCTGCTGGAGACCTGACTAGCTCGTGTTTTGTGGGCCGCAGTCTCATTGTGCTCTCTTCCCCAGAGTGTGGCTGACTCCTCCTGGATTACAGAGCTGCTCTGGACCTTCTTTGTTCCCTTCACAGTTTATCAAGTAAGGTACTATCTCTCTCTCTGTCTTTGATTTGGGGCAGGGTTTAGGGTGGGCAGAGCGCCTGACATTTTTGCCGTTGCAGTAAGAGATCTTTTGGTGTGCGCTAATGCGCACCCTTATTGTGGTATCTCAGCATGGCTTTGTTCAGCATTATTTGGTCCATGCCAGGTCCAGCTTCTGGACCAGCTTCAACCGGCTTCTGAAGTGGAGAGGGCTCTTGGTTCCTCTGTTGAGTTGGTGAAGCAGAGGAGTCTCTCAGGGCTTTTACATCAAGTTTGCCGGGCATATTTTTGAAGTTAGCTGCTCTGCTGTAATTTACCCCAGGATTGCTCAGGTCCCTCGGGTGATTCCGGGCAGGCAGCTCAGTCCTCTAGCGTCTGTCTCCTCCCTGCAATCCCTTGTAACTTGCAGAGGTGGTTCAGAGACCTGGCTGGGGCCCACGTGAGCCCAGACTAGCCAGGCAGCTTTGGTGGAATAAGGGTCCATAGGCAGCAGAAGAGGCTCGGAGTCAGATTTGGGGGTTGGGGTATTTCAGTGAAGAAAAGTCTTGTGCTGTAGCTTTCCCCAGATGTATCTGGCTCAAGTATTGCTGATCTGTTTTCTGCTTTCATGTTAATGGCAGTATCTCCTCACTTGGGGCTTTTCTGGGAACTTCATTAGCAGATACTTCGCATGTTGCGCTTGAGTGCTAATAAAGACTCAATGAGCCAGTGTTGTCTTCTGAGCTGTGCCTTGCCCTTAATTTTGCCAGCTAGTGTTGAGGTTTGACGCTCGTCTTGCGGGGAGAGATTTGGGGCGAGCAGGGAGAGCCGAGGCGGGGATAGCACCGTTGCACTATTGATCCTGGATGGGGCTGGCTCCTCCAGCAGCCCTTGAAGCAGTCAGCCCAGTGCTGTTGTCCCCATTCAGGTGGATGCCGTCTGTCCCCAGACGAGCTGAAGAACTGATTGAGGATTTTGCGCTCCGAGTTCAGGAGGTAGGAGGATGCCGTGGGAGAGGGATGTGTAGGACTGCTGCAATTTGGGATGGTCACAGAGGAGAGTGGGGTGCAAGTGGAGTTGCAAAGGGCATTTCTGGATGGGTGTGTTTGTATGATGGGAACTCTGGCCCGTATTTATTGCCCCTGGTAATTATTCAGTTTTTCCATAGCCTGTTTGCTAGCCCCCATTTATCCTTTCTGCCAGTTACCAAGGCTCTCCCCATCTGGTTCAAACCTTTCACTCCCTTTTCATAGTACCACAAATCAAATAAAACGATTGTTTCTCCACCTTTCCCTTACATGCTGGGTACTTCATAGCTCCTGTACCAAAGATCTTGTATCTCCCTGTCAGCCTGTTTTGGCAGAATGATATTGCCTACTCCTGGTCCTTCATGTGCTCCATGCAACACTGAAATGCATCACTGAGGCCCTGGAGAAATCAGTTCCCAGTCCTCTTCCCCTCGTCGTGGCTCCACGCAGGCCTGTACATCTGATACACTCCCCTGCAAGATGGGAATGCCTGGGTCATACGTGTTGTATGTTGTGTACATGTGACTCTTCTCTACGTTTCTGCAGCTCTTGGCCATGGAGCTGGGTGTGGTATCCACACGGCTCACTGCAGCAGATAAAACTGAACACATGAAGAGGCTGAGACACACATCGCTTCTCCCCTTTGCCCCAGGTGGGTGTCCTGGGGAGTGTCCTGGCTACGGAACTGCCCCTTAGGCTTTGCCTTTGGGGAGGCCTCAGTCTGCTCTTGGTTACTTGTGCATGGAGGGAGAGGAGAAGCACGTCCGACATCCTCCTGGGGAGCAGGGGCTGCCTGTGTGCTCCAGGCTGGGAGTTGTGGCTACCTGGCAGGGAGAGGACCGCCACTCCTGAGCACAGACACGAAGGTCGTGTGCAGGAGGTCTGGCTTTTTGACCATGCTGGTTCATACTAGAGAAAGTGGAGCTGTTGCAGCTCAAAGGCCGTGCACCTTTAGGCGACCGTCTTGTGCCCACTGTTCTTTCGCTTGCAGCCTCAAGCCAGCCCCTGGCAGCCAGGCCCAGGATACCTTCCAGCCTGACCGGTGTTGCTCCTGAGGATGTGCAGATCACGGCAATGGCTCAGCGAGTCAAGGAGGTGCTGCCTCACGTGCCTCTGGAGGTCATCAGGATAGACCTGGGTAAGTGATGCCTGGGATGTTAGCAAGGGTGCAGAGTCACCTTCCATGCCAAGTTTCTGTGATACCTGAAAGCAGAAACCTTGTCGCTGCCGCACTGCGGAGCACAGCGGCAGCAAGGATGCGAGCGTCCTGCTGGAGCAGCTCCCTCTCTAACAGATCCTCTTTGTCCCTACAGCCCAAACCAACTGTGTGGATACCACCATTGCCAACTTGCTAGAGGGGAAAGTACCCTTCTTCCCTGAAAGTAAGGAGGCTGGTACCGACCTGCCTGCCCCCTCTGCCTCCCAGGCTGCAGCTGCTTCTGGCGTCCAGGGCTCCATAGCTGTGCCTTCTTCCAAGGTACTTTTGGTGATTGTGTTGTCTTCTCTGGTGCGATGGCTCGCAGCCAGAGCACGATGGCCTGTGTTTAGGACTAGCCATGATGTCAGGGGAATGGAGCGTTTTAAACTGGAGACAGAATTGGCATGCCAGGTCCTTGCAGAGCCACTGTGGAGGTCTCCTGGCTTTGGCTGTCTCCTGATGGCTCTTGTGCTCTCTGTTCCAGCCAGCCACAAAGCAATTCGCAAAGTCCCCTGTGGAGCGACATCTGTCCTTGCAGGAGCGGAAACGAGCGTTGTACGACTATGCCAGGAGGTGAGAGTCTACCCACACCTCACCCTGTCAGAGTCCCAAAAGCCTGTCCCCAGCAGTACCCAGATATGCCCCAAGCGAGGGTCAGCCCTTGCTTTGCCTTGTGTCCTCCCGTTCCTCTCCTCCCGCCCAAAACAGCAAGGCTGAGGCAGCGAACCATGGCTGAAGGAGAGAGGAGGCAGATGTTTGTCTCCTTCGCCTCTCCCAAGCATGCAGCCCCTTGTCATTCCTGGGGAGTGCTCTGTCTCCTGAATCGCCACTGGGGTTCTGGTTTTGGGGACTAGGTGGGATAGGAGCTGTTTGCCAGAAACACAGCTGCTGAGGAATGGGGCTTAGCAAAAAAACCTCATCTGGTTCTTCGGTGTAACGGATTGGACTGGTAGAAGCCATTGTGGGACTAAGATTTCTTTGAAACTGGTACTGATGCTATGGAACACTCATTTTAGAAAGAAGTTTGCTGTTTGGCGACAGGGACAGTGCAATTAAATCTTCCTCAGTGCACGTGGAGGATTGCAGAGAACAGGGAGTGAGTTTGACCTCTGTGCATGGTTTTGATGAGGCAAATATTGGAACAAGCGTGCAGTTCTGGTGTCTGGGAGTTTTTTTTAGACAAGATACAGAAAATTCAGAATGAGTTTGGAGGAGAAGTTAAGTCTGTTAAACGTACTGTAAATGAGATGGCACACTGTATATAATTCTGGGTGAAGGAACCGAGTTCTGAAAGGCTGTTTACTCTGACAAGAGAAAAGCAGAATAGCAACTGGTGTCTAGAGGTTGTAGGCAGACAGACTTTACGCAGGTAATGGGGTAGTTGTTTCTGAAAACAAAGTGGATTAATAAGTGGAAACAGCTTCCAGCAGAAATGATGGCTTCTCGGTGCCTGGGTGTTTCCCAGTGAGCCTGGCTGACTCCTCAGAAGATGCTGTAGAAGCCGGTAGAGATAACAGCGTTTGGCTCAGTCCAGAGTAACAGGCCTGCTTGCTGCAAGATTGGTCTCTGCTCTGTAGGGTCTCGCTGTGAAGGGGAGAACCCGTATGGTGTGACGCTCGGGCGTTGCACTGAGCTTTGCTCCAGAGCACTCCGGGGGAGTCAGGAGAAGGTCATGGAGGCTCAGGGATTAGTTAAACCTTTGAGGTCCTCTGGCGTTTTGACACCGCAGCAGCTTCTCCCTGCTGCTGAAAGTAGGAAATTGCCATGGTTGGAAGTTGAAGCTAGGCAAACTCTAAATGCCTGTTTCTAAAGGGCTAGCCCTAGGTGACTCTGGGTAGCTCTTATTCACCAAGAATTTAATTAAAACAGGTCTGTTTTTCTGAAAGATCATTTCAGTTTAGAGAAATTGCATCTCAGAATAGTTCTACAGCACAGAGAATGTTAGGCTCTGTCTTCGGAGCTGTCCCGCACCTTTTAACGGGAGCACAGAGATGGCCGAGGGCTCTTGCTGGATCCACCGGGCCTGATCTGTTCAATAGCAAAGAAAAGAGGGTGGAAATCCTTTCCTGTGGATAGCCCACCTGACTTTGCCGCTCTTCTGCGTGCCGATCTTTTCTGTCCCTTTTCTGAGGCTCTTCTGACTTCTGGCTATAGAGTAGTCATCTCTGTACTGCTCTGAGAGGAAGGGATCCCAATGGGATTTGGAAAGGCGATCATGCTCCTCATCTTTCTTTACTCCAAAGAAGGGCCTTCCTTACTGTCCTAGACTCGAGAGCAGGTATGTGTCTGTCTCCAGTTCTGAGTGATAGCAGCATCCCCTGTCACTCAGCCGTTTCAAGCTCAGAAAAGGTTCGCAGCTCAAGGCTTGCTGAATGTTTTATTTTCGTATGGCCCTCTGCCCAGGCTGCTGAAAGTACTGGCGATTCACAGTGAGATGTGACTTCTTGGGGCAGGATTTTGCTTTTTCAGCACGGTTTGTTCCCCAGGTAGCCGGTGTTTACTGGCAGCGCATGCAGGACGTGGCGGAAGCTGGGGGTCTGTCAGTTCAGGGTGGTGGTCGCAGAGTCTGGTGGTCTTGCGGTGGCACTTCTCTGTCTTTGGCCTGGTGCCTTTTCCTGCCTCTGGGGCCTGGAGTGTTGTGCGTATGTGTATCATCCAAACTGAGGTGTAAGGCTTAGCTTCCATGGCCCCACGCTTGGGGACAGTTACAGCTGCTTACCAGCAGCCCACTCCGCTCCCGTGTGCTTGTTAGCTTTCCCAGGTGGAGTGTTCTGGACGCAGGCCGGTACTGTGCCTGGGCTTGTTGGATGTTGAATGGCAGGGTGGTTCGAGAGAACCGTCGTGTCGGGAAACCTTGACTGGGAAGCCTCTGGTCCTGAAAGCTGGGCAGTGACCTGTTTGGGACCCAGAGCTGCTGCTGGCTGTCCCCAGCAGGCTCTCACAGCTCGGTCCGACTCAGCCCGCGCTCGGTTAAGGCTCTGTTGAGCTTGTCCCCAGCAGTGACTTTATTTAGCCTTCGGGCCTTCCTGGAACAGCCTACACTGCCTGCCGGGTTCACCTGGGTTTTCTTGGCCTCTCGGCGAGCTTGCAGTGAAGGCGGGTCTGCGGTCGGGGGGGGGTCCCAGCTCCCTTGCTGGTGCAGGGAGGGCCTCCAGCTGCGCACCTCGAGAGCCGGGGGGGGTGTCGGGGTCACCTCAGCTGCCCGCCTTGGCCCGGCCCGGCCCGGCCCGGCCCCCTCGGGGTTCTCCCCTCCCCTCCCCTCCCCTCCCCTCC
>JAVKLA010000053.1:48076726-48087321 GCA_034782735.1 Sagittarius serpentarius | reverse complement strand
TGCAAGGAGCCGGGCTGGGCGGGCGGGCGGGCGGAGCGGGGTCGGGGGGGGATCCGCCGTGCCCCTTCCCCCCCGCCGCCGGGCCGCGGTGCCCGGTCCTGAGCGGCCTCGGCCGCCCCGGCGCCCCGTCCTGCCGGGGGTCGCGGCACTCCCGGGTCCTCCCCTCCTCTGCGCCGCCGCCGAGCGGGAGCTGCCCGGGAAAGCGCGGGAGGCAGGGAGCCGGTGGCGTCCCGCACCGAGCACCCTACGCTGGGCACCCCGCACCGAGGTGGCCGGTGGCACCCCGCACCGAGCAAGCCGCTGGCTGCCGTGGCAGGGGTCTCTGGGGGACCCAGCCACGCTGGAGGCGGTGGCGTGGCGTGCAGCCGAGGGAGATGAATCTGTGTGGAGAGCTGCTGTGTTAGAGGCGCCAGAGACCCCCGAGGGGTCTGCAGGCCCTGTGCTGCAGCCCCGCTGCCCGCTCCGCCTGCCTGCTGTGCCGCCCCGGCCCGTGGCACCTCCGCTTGCCCAGCAGCTCCGTGCGGGAGATGCGGGGAGGGAGATGTGCTCTGGGAGCAGCCTGCCTCGCTCAGCCCGGCTGGCTGGTGCTCTGCTCCCCTTCGTTAGGAGACACGTCCATCAGCCAGGGCTGTGTTTGGTTGACACACGCACACGCATGATCCCAGGGATGTCACTTTCTGTACCGCACGCCGCGCTGACACCGGCCAAGGGTATGGCTGCTCACACTGAAGGGATTCAGCCCACGTTGCTCCCAGCAGTTCCCAGTGCCGTGCTCTGCGTTCAAGGCCTTTGTGTCTGCCGGTGGGGTTTCGGCCGCCGCTGAGGCAGGAGCGGAGCCGGACGCAGCCTTAGCTGCTCTCCGTGAAACAGAAAGGCGCAGCTTTGAGGGCTGCTCCAGTCCCTCTCCTCCGCCCGGGAGCTCACACAAACCCAATTAGAGCTGCAGCTCCTCGCAGAGGTGTGGGGGGAGCCTGGAGAAGAGGTCTCCAGGAGCCCTTTTCGTCTTCGGAGCACGAGGTGGGCACACATGCTGGGACCTGGGCTTTGCCAGCGTGTGCCCGCATGGGGACGGCGGGTGTCAGCTGGGCTGCCTGCCTGCTCTCGGAGGTGCAGAGCCCTCCTTGCCAGCTTGCAGCTCCCTGCGGTCTTCACACTCCTCACCTCCCGGGGGGCACGGGAGCGAGGCCCCTGGGACAACCGTGGCGGCAGGGCACGCTGGGGACCGCCAGCTGCGCTCCCTCCTTGCTGGGAGCCGGAGGGCTGCCGGGGAAGTGACTCCGAGGCAGAGCCGGGCTTCGGCTGGCACTTACCGTCCTTTCCCGGCGTGTCTCCTCTCTGTGGGAGGCGTTCAGTCCTTCCAGTGCGCTTGGAGGAGCGCAGTGGATTGAAATGCAGAAGCTCCTTTAGGCTGAGGTTATCTTCTTTATGAATTACAATTATTATAATTAATAGTATGGTAGCATGCAGAGGCCACAAATAATTAGTGGTTCTATTCCCATCTGTAGTGACAATACTACTTCAGTCCTAACCAGTGCTTTTGGACAGGGTCTGTCTTGCGTGTTCATGAAGATGGTCGCTATCACCCTGGCTGTTTGGTGGTGGTGGGGAACTGAGGCACACAGCAAAGACAGACGCTTGCTAATTCCTAAATTCCCCTGGTAGCCAGTGTTGTCTAAGGTGCATAAAGATAAAGGGGAGGACGACTGCTAGACGGCATTGGAAATCCACTTAAAGGCAGGAATTTGTATTCTGAAACAACATTCTCCCTATCTGTGCTGGGAGGCTGCAGCCGCAGAGGCCTGCCACGCTGGCTGCCAGGACCGTGGCCGGTGAGCGCTGGTGGGACGAGGTGGGGGGGAGCTGCGCCTCGGGGGGCGGACGAGGCTGCCGGGGCGGTGCTGCCCCGCACCCGGGGCCGAGCCCCCAGAAGTCTGGACTGGCACATGCAGGGTCGGCCGGGGCAGTGCGGTCGCCTCTGGGAACTGCTGGGTGGCCCAGCCTTTCCAGCTTTTTCCAGAAATGTGCTTTGTGGACAGCTGGTGGCTTTCTAATACGATTTCTGGCATGCGAAGGAGCACACGGAGTCCCAGTCTGTCAGGGCTCCCCAGCCCGGCCGGCTGCTCCACTCGCTGGGACTGTTTAGCTCCAGATGGGTGCCTGAACGCCGTTCTCCGAGAGGTGAGATGTTCCTCCCCAGGAGAGCGCGGAGCTGCGGGAGCTTTTGCGATGAGCTTCGTTTCCCGTGGCCGAAAGTCTTTGGGCCGTGTCCTACTTCCCTTGTCCTGTAATCACTGCAGGAGCAGCCCGCGCTGGAGGTGCTGGCAGAGCCCGCGTGCTTCGGTGCTGGGTGCCGGCCGAGCTCTCCCGCTTTCCGTGCCAGATTTCCATGTCAAGTGTTTTCCCACGTCCGTGCAGCTGTGCAAGGCATCTCCGGGACTCGGAGGAAGGTGATACTGGCCACGCCGTGTTCGCTGGGAGGGAGGCAGCCGAGCAGGGGTTTTTCTTCCTCCTGCGGTGGTGTCTTCTTTAGCCCCTGGGAAAGGTGCTGAACTGCAGTGCCCAGCAGCAGCTGCAGACTGCGAGGGACTGCTCTTCCACGGAGGCGGCTGAGGGAGGCCCTGGGACATGAAGCAAACTCCTCCTGACCTCATCCTGCTCCAAACAGGCTGTCTGCCATGGTCTGCCCATGCTCCCCTGGGTAGGTCACCCTACCTCTTCATGTGTCATTTAAAATGGTGATATCAGTGCTCCTCTGCCTGGCAAAGAGAGGTGGGGAAGTAAGCGGGAAGCAGTGAGAACAGAGACGCTACTGTCATGACAGCCGTATTAGCATCCATGGGAGACAGAGGAATCATTTGGCTTCTGCAGGTTTCTGAAAGCTTTGTGCAAAGGCTTTGTACTTCGCTGTGTCTCCCGACCATGTAAGCTCTCCATCTGACAGCACCAGTATATATCTGCAGTTGAAAGAGAGAGGAGCGATGCAAGTGAGTCGGTGACCTTTGCGTGCCGGGAGGAGGATGTTGTTGCTTCTTCCCTAATTGATGGGATCCCTTCCACGGGGCATTAGCCGTGGTGCGTGCAGCGAGGGCGGCCGGCAGCCTCAGGCAGCCCTGGAGAGGTGCCCACAGGGCGCCCGGAGGTGCTGGCGCTGCAGGGAGGTGGGTGGCGGGGGCTCCCTGCTCCGGCCGGGCGGCGAGAGCCGCCTCCTGGGCCCTGTGGCTGCGAGAGTGACTAATTTTCCTGCAGAGCACTTCAGCTAGTGACCTAAATAGAGACGCGAGCAGATCCCTTGGCTCGCGCGAGCTGCCGCTCGCACCAGGCCCTGGCTGACACCGCGGAGGACCCGCGTGTCAGTGACGCTCCCCGGAGGCCCCGGGCGATGCTTGCTGGGGTGCTGCGGGGCACGAGGCGCCCAGGGCATTGCCCCGGTTGCAGGGGACTGCGCCTGCCGTCCTCAGCCGGGCCAGCCCGGGTGTTTGTGGTGGAGTCCCAGCGGTGTCCGGGCGAAGCCCAAGACCTTGCCTTGAATGCTCCCGGGGGGAGGAGGTGAAGTGCTGTGGGTGTGGAGGGAGGCTGCGAGGATCGAGGATCGTTGGAGACACGGGGAGCCGGCCTTGGGGCACGTAAGCAGAGCTGGACCTGCCGAGCCCTGCGAAGCGCGGCTGGAGAAGGGACGTGTGTCCTCGCTGGGAACGCACAAAGGCTGAACGCTGAGGAGGGAGAAGAGCTGTTCAAGCGGAAGCACTATATTGGCACGAGCACAATCGGATATAAACTGGCCGTGATTAAGTGCCTGCAGGAAATTAGAAGGTCTGTGAGCCTCCGATCAGCCGGGCTCTGGAGGAGCCTCCAAGAGAACTGCGAGGGTAGGGCGCGAGCTGGCTTCGTGGTGGAGCTTCCTCAGCGAGGAACCGGATTTCGGGTTTGCTATCTGCCCGAGGAGATGCTCTTAGTCCTCCATCTTCGACTCCCACAGACGCTCCGATCCAAGTACAAACACATCGAGTCCTCTTGGAGCCAAGGCGGGATTAAGCTCTGCTGCTGAGTGATGTGTTGTGAACCTGGCTCCTGCCCGGTCCTCTGCTGAGAGCAAATGCCTCATCCTCCAGTGCCGCCCCTCTCCGTCGCCAGCAGCACCTCTCCTTTCCAGAGATCGGGAAAAGCAAAGGTTTTGTCCCAAGAGAAGCCGTTGTACCCGGTGAGTGGAGATGGGTAATTAGCTGTTCTCTGCTGCAGCTCCAGGAGAATATGACTTCCTTTCTCATAAATCTAATCTCCTGGCTTCCTGCGTCTTGAGGAGAAGATTTATGTGTCTGCTCTGGTTTTCCCTCTGCCACAGACATTACCAGGAGGATGAGGTGGAGGATGGGTGGAGAAAGGGCCAAAGCTGGCCGGGGGACAAGCAGGATTGTTCACAGGTGTGGGAGGCAGCTGGACCGTCCGGCGGTGCCTGTGGTCCTGGTGTTCCATGGCCGTAGCGGGGCTCTGCCCGGCAGCCTTGTCAGTCCCGGGATGGTCTCTCCCACAGGACCGACGTCCGTCAGGTCCGGAGGAAGAGCTGAGCCGGGCCTTGCTGCCTCGGAGGAGGCAGGCAGGCAGCTGGAGGCTCTCCCTCTGCTCTGCAGTATTTTCGGTAGATGCAGGTGGCTTTCTGGACAGGACAGTGTGAAGGAGGGCTCTGTTCCTCTGAGGCCAAGCCTGCAGCCCATGCGAGATGAGTCTCAAGATACAAAGCCAGAAGACTCAGTGCCCCTCTTGCAAAAAGCACCGTCAGTCAGTACTGGCCAAAGAGGAGGGGCCCAGTCATGGGGAGATTCACAAGCCCTTTACAGGCTGCAGGTGGGAGCTGGCAGTGCGCCGGCAAAGCGCGGGCTGGTCCTGCAGGACCAGGTTTTGGATCCCACCATCCAGAGTGGCACAGCAGGTTCACGGATCTGAAGGGCTCTGGGCTGGGGGTAGCAGCCGGGGTGATGCGTGATTCAGAGCCCTGGCGCTGCTCACAAATCCCCAATGTTCTGAGGAGTATCTGATGTTTGCAAGGAGTGAGGACAGTCTGAGGACTGGGTGGGAGTTGACACCTGAAGTTCAGTGGTGTCCGTGGGCAGGTCATGGGAAGCGGTTCCTGACACTTCCTCGGCTCCTGGGCTCACTCAGCGGAGGAGACATCGTTCCCAACTGCGCTGAGCATCCAGCTGAACCGGACAGCCCACCGCTGAAGTACTCGTGTCATCTATTGCATTACAGTGGCGTCATCTGGTTTTATCTGTACATCATCTGATGTGACCTACTGTCTCACCTTATTCATGCGCTCTTAATTCCCGTATGAACTAGAGGAGAAAAACACTCAGACCTTAAAAAATTGCCGAGGTGGAGGATCCTCCACTGTGCAGATCCTTTCCAAGTTGCTCTGGGGCTGGCTGGCCTCGCTTTTTAAGGAAGTCACTCCTCTGACTGCCCCGACCCCCGATTTTCAGCTGCTGTGTTTTGCTGCTCAGACGGAGAGGAGCCTGGGGGTCCCACAGCAGAGACCCGTCCTGCACAGCGTCGGCTCCGTGCTCCTCGCACGGCTCTGTATTTGTCTTTTTCCCTCCTTGTCCTTCTCTCAGCCTTGGTATTATCCGCACATTTTCTCAGTGCTGAGTTTTTCCTTTGAGGTCAGTGACAGCCAGCGCCCGTGCGGGGCCCGGCTGCCCCTCCACAGGACCCAGGCAGAAGCACGGCTAATTGGCGATGATCACTGGATGATTATGTCTTGAGACATGCTGGTTAGCCAGTTTTTAATCTGTTTAATGTGTGCCACATTGCTCTCGTATTACTCTGCTTTCTTCGTCAAAATGTCAAATGCCTCGCAGAAATCCAAGTCTGCTCCGTCGAGGCTTTCACCTTCATCGACCAAACTTGGAACCTCATCAAATCAGACAGCAAATGGGTTTGATGAGCCGTGTTCTCCATGGCCCTGTGCTGACTGGCGTGGCTGGTACATGCTGCCGTCCTTCAGCTGTTATTACTCAAGCTCCAAGCCCGTTCCCCCGCCGCTGCCCCCGGCCCGAGGCCTCAGGCCGGTGGTTGGGTGGGCCGGCCGGTGCCAGCCCACCCGCGCCCTCCTGGCCACCCCCTGCGCCGGGTGGGGGGGCTCTGCCGCTGCCCCGTCCCACGCACTCGGGCTCTCCCGAGGCCACTCTCCACCGACAGGCCCCAGGGAGGACCCCGACGTCCCCTGCCCTGCAGGCGCGGAGCCCAGCGGGCTCAGCCTCCTGCTTCAGCCTCAGGAGGTCGTGCAGCCCCGCTCCCCAGCTGAGCTCTGGCAGGGCAGGCAGGCAGGCCGGCGGGCAGGGCTGCCTGCGCCTCCTCCCTAGCGGGGATCTCCTGAGAGCCGCCTGCACCAGGCGCCCAAGGACAAGCATCAGCCGCGACACGGTAGCTAGGACAGGTCTCCTTCGGCCATGCCCTCCGCTGCCCGCCTCTGTCCCTGAGCCCAGTCGTCCCCCGGGAGAGAGGACCGGCCGCAGCCCTGGGCTCCCGGCGGACCAGAGCCTGGAAGGGGCTGCGGCGGGTTCGGGACCTCGGGGGGGGCTCCAGCTTCACAGCACCTCATCTCCCAGCCCTGCCCTGCCGACAGCCCTCGGCACTGCGGGACTGGCCAGACCTTGTTCTGGGGTAGGGCAGCGTCAGCGGGAGACGTCCCCACTCCTGCTCCTCCAGTCAGACCAGCCCAGGTCCCTGTACTGGGCTGCCCACGGAGGAGCTGGTGGGGCACCGGAAGGCAAGTGGGGAGCATGGCTGCATGCTGGACACACGGTGCATCCGCTGGGGTAGCCAAACACGTGGCGGGGCGTAGGTGAGCACGTGGCGCCGGGACTGGGGTGCTGAGTGCCGTTTCCCAGTAAATGTGCTTGAAGACAGCAGCTGGAAGGTGCTGGTGCGGCTGGGTGCTGGCTGCCTGTGCTTCCTGCACAGCTCCTTCCCGGTGGCCGTTTCTGTGCATCCAAAATGTCCCTGGAGCCACACTTCCAGGCGGATCCATCGGCAGAGCAGTTTCCTCGGATTCAGCTACAGGACGGGGGGGGCCATCAGATACTGCAGCTGCTGGGTTGCACAGTCCTGACTCCGTCCTGCAGCAGGACTCATTATCAGCAGTCGAAGATGCCGGCACGCTGCAAACAGCGCCCGAACGTGGCACTAAATCTAACCATACCGTAAAGCATATGCAGAGAGATGAGTGGGAGGGTCCTAGCTTTTGGCGTTTGACATCCTCAGAGCTGTTCCCAAATGGAGTTCCTGCATGTATAATTTATAGACTTTTTCTTTGTCCGTGTGGCTTGTCTCTGATCTCTCCAGCGGTGCAGTTCGGGAGGCAGAGGGTGACTAGGCGGAGGCCCCGCTGACTGACAGCATCGCGTTTGCTGCGTAGGCAGTGGAACAACCTCGTCTCGCTCTGCCGTCGGCCGTGGTTCAGTGAGGTCCCCACTGCGGGCTCGTGGGGGCTGCATCTGCGCTCGAACCGTGCACGGAGCGCTCCGGCCCCGGGCTCGGCTGTTGGAGCGGTTCCTGGCACCCTCTGCCCCGTGCCCGTTAGCGCTCGTGTTAAGGAAACCTCCGGAGCAGGCTGACCGCACGCAAGCTGCCCTCTGGGAGCGCTCAGCCCGGCTGCGCGGGTCCCAAGCCATGCTCAGGAGGCAGGTCCAGACCAGAGACGTGCCAGCCGGCCCCGCTCTGCCACTCGGCGTGGTGCCCTCCCTGGCACAGACGCGGCCGGGAATGCTGAAGCCGGACCTGGGCGGGGGGCACTGAGCTCTGGGCACCAGCCGTCGCTGCGGCACGAGCGGGGAGAGGTGACCCCGCGGCTGCGGCAGGGCCTCGGCGCGCGGCTCGCCCCGCAGCCCCTTGCTGTCCCGGCAGGCTCTGCCCCGTCCCGCGCGGGTGCCGGCACAGCCCCTGCCCCGGGCCAGGTGCCTGTCGGCAGGCGTGAACGCGGGGCTGCTCCTCCCGGGCTGGCACGCAGGCTGCGGCGAGCGCAGGGTGCGGGGGCAGGCGGCGCTGGCTCCATCCCCGAGCCAGCTCTCTCCTCCGCCTGTTGCTGCCCATACTAACGAGGTGCCCCTTCCCTCCGCTCTGTCTCCGTCGCGTCCTGCCTCACAAACATCTCCCGGTGTCTGGGCACGGCTCCAGGCTCGGGAAGGAAAGCGCCGGGCGGCTGGGCGGCGCATGGAGCAGCATCCCGACTAACGCTGTGCGGGGGGTGCGGAGGCTCTGGGGCGTGTGGTGCCGGGGCGGGGGAGGGAGGGCTGCGTGCGACCCCCGCTCTGTTGGGTCGGGGGCTTGCTGCCGGCCTGGGGAGGCACCGGGCACCGGCACGCTCAGCACTCGGGAAGTTTGCTCGTTACCAGTGCAGGGTGACTCCGGGCCGCTGTGCTGAGTCAGCCGCTTCGTTACAGCGGGAACAAGGCAAGATGGCGAGGGGGGCCGGGGGGCTGGCTCGTGCCACGTGTCCATCCGCAGTGAGGGCAGGAGGGCTGCGGAGCAAGCAAGGCTCCTGTCTCCGTGTGCCGAAGAGGGTGCAGGGGCACTGGGGGAGCAGCGGGCTGCGGTCCGGGGCAGGGGCCACGGTGCTGCGGGGTGTGGGACGGGGCGTGGTGCAAGGGGGTGAGTCTGTGCCACAAGGGAGCCCACGTCGCTCCGCTCCTCACCCGCACCGCAGGTACCTCTGGATGTTTGCAGACCTCAAATGCTGGGAGACCGAACCACAGAGCGAGCGAAGCAGCGGCGCTGCCCGCCGGGGCCGGCATCTCCGTCTCCCCCGCCCTGTTCCTGGCGCTGCTTCCCGAAATGGGCCGTTAGCCTCCTCCGCACCCTGGGGCATCCCGGGCAGGGTCCCGGCGCGTGCCCCGCGCTCCACCGAGTCACGTGCCTGGGCAGCGTGACGGGCCGGGGCAGCAGCCGGTGACCAGGGTGTGCAGAGGCAGAGCGAGGCGGGCATGGGGGCTTGGTGCTGGTGGGGGGGTATGGCCAGGCCAGGGCTGCGGAGGGAGGAGAAGCCCTGCGTAGCTGTGCGCTAACGATGGCAGGGACGGGGACGTGGCTGGGTGTGATCCCCCCCGCCCCGAGCAAGAGGCCCTGCTCAGGGGCAGGGCCACCCCCCTCCCCGGTCCTGCCCCTGTGCCGCCTGGGAAGTGCTGCTGGCGTCAGGGACGGGTCCCCAGGCACACGCTGTGGCCTCAGTCCTGCAGCCCGGTCCCAGCAGCGGCCCTGCGAGCGGGAGCCGTGCCGTGTGCCTGCGCATGAGCCGGGGCGGGCGGGCAGGCTGCCTGGCGCCGCACGACGGCAGAAGGGACGATGCCCAGAGAGACCTCCTCGCTCTCCAGAGGCAGCCCCACCCCAGCCTCCCCGAGCCACAGCCCTGCGGCAGAGCCGGGGCTGAGAGCTGGACAGACACCGGCAACCGCCCGTCTCCACGGAGAGGGGCAGGGAGCGAGCCCCCGGTCTCACCGAAGTCGCCGTCCCAGCCGCAGTGCCTGTTCTCCCTCTTGGCTGGTTCTCACACGCCCGAAGCGGCTCGGTGTCCCCGACCCACGGTCTCGCCCCCTGCCCGCGGAGCTGGTCCCCCACGCCTGCAGCCCAGCCAGCCCTGCTGCACCTCTGGTGGGTGCTGTGTGCAGGATGGGCCCCCTGTGCCCAGTCCGGCCATGCCCCATGCACGACGGGTCCCCTGTGCCCAGTCTGACCATGCCCCATGCACGACGGGTCCCCTGTGCCCAGTCTGACCATGTCCCACGTGGGACGGGTCCCCTGTGCCCAGTCCGGCCATGCCACGTGCACGACGGGTCCCCTGTGCCTACTGTGGCCTTGCCCCACGTGGGATGGGTCCCATGCCCACTCCAGCCGTGCCCCACACAGGTTGGGTGCCCCACACCTTGTCCAGCCCCACGCAGAGCTGGTGCCCTATGTAGAGCGGGTGCCTGGCCTCCATCCGTCCCATGCAGGAGCCCCCCCTTGCCCAGCCCAGCTCTGCCCTGTGCCCACGCGCAGCAGCCCCCCGTGCCCGCCCCGCGCCCGCCCTCCCGCTGCCAGTGCCCCGCAAACACGAGGCACCAGCCCCAGTGAGGCCGAGCTATTTTTAACAGCTGCTTCTGCTTGATTTGAGCTGTGAACTTGTAACGTGTTTATGCTAAAGGGGTTTCTTTTTTTCCTTCTCTCTTTGTGCTGAAGAGGCAGCGCCGGAGATCAAAGCTTGTCTCTTCGTGTTTTGTGATGGCGGGGCTGGGAGGGAGCGGGCAGAGGCGGGCAGAGGCCAGCAACTCTGTGGGGCAGCGTGGCACGCAGGGGACGCTCCTGTCCTCGGGTGGCCACGGTGGCGGGGCCGGGGCTGATGCACCTCTCTCTGTCCCCACAGGTCCGGGAACCCAGGAGCCATGGGCAGGGACGGCCGGCACCCGGCGCCCCGGGCTGCTCGCTGCGGGCAGCACTGAGCTGGGGCGGACGGCAGCGGGACCATGGGCTGCCGGCGGCGGCGGGGAGGCACGGCAGCGGGCAGGGCCGGCGGGGCGGCTTGCCGGGGGCTGTAGGGCCGGGCGGCAGGGCGGCATGCCCGGCGGCCC
>JAVKLA010000053.1:48046191-48070118 GCA_034782735.1 Sagittarius serpentarius | reverse complement strand
AGGGAGGAGAGGAGATGGATCCCAGGGAGGAGAGGAGCTGGGGCCCAGGGAGGAGAGGCCCAGCCCCTGGCTGCTGGAGTATGAGCTCCAGAGGCAGATGAGGGGCAGAGGCAGACCGAGGCCAGGTCTCCAGGCTCACAGCACTTCTGCTCTGTCGCAGGCGACACTCGTACCGGACAGGGCAAGACATCGCCAACTGCGGGACCTGCCGGGACTGTGCCTGCATCATCTACAGGTAAGAGGCAGCTCTGGCACCCTGCACGTTCCTGGCGGGACCCCTGCGCTCCTCTGTCCCTCAGACTCCTAATTTGGCTACAAGGCAACGGTGCAGGGGGGTTGCGAGACTTCGCTCCTGGGGACCGTGCTGGGGGAGGGAGGGGACCTGCCCGCCTGCGCTCCATCTCCTGTCCCTGTGGCAGGGTGGAGGCTCAGGGCACCCTGAGGTGCGAGGGGTTGCAGGGTCTCATCCTGTCCAGGTCCAGGCTGTCCCCCGGGAGACATGGCACTAACACCGTCGCAGCTTTTCCTCTCCTGTCCCTCCTAGTGCAGGAGCTCTCTGCTCGTAGCAGAAACGCCTCCAGCGCCTTAGGTCAGGCGCAAACCCAGCTGTACAGCGCCAGCTGAGACCCCCCGTGCCAGGTCCTGTCCCTGGCAGAGCCCCTTGCAGGAAGCTCAAGGGAAAAGGCGACGGGGCACGAGGGGAGCAGCTGTCCCCGTGCCATGCGTGCAGCACCGTGTCCTTGCGCCTCGTCCTGCTCATCCGTGTCCCAAGGGACCTTTCCCGTCTGAGTACACAGAGGCTGTCAGCCCCACTGTCCCCGCAGCCGCCACCGCTCCTGGGGCACCACGTACGCTCTTGGGTGTCGGGGAGCACCACGTACGGACCGCTCACACGCGTCGGGCGGCCGCCCTCATTACAACCACCTGCCCAAGCCCCCCTTGGCACGAAGGCATTCTGCCGCTAATCACAAGTTACAGGGGTGACAGCTCGCAGGGAGGAGAGGGCCAGCGCCGCGCAGTCTGCAGCACACCCTCGTCTCCCGCCAGCCCTGGAGGGCACCTCGCCTGCCAGCCCCTGCCAGGCCCCGGGTGAAGGCCAGAAGGTGCTGATTTACCGACGAAAGGCCATTGCCAAGGCCCCTGCACCTGCCGGGAGGCTCCCACGGGACTGGAGAGAAGACGGCAGCGCCCGTCATGCCAAAAGACAGTTTGGTGCAAAACGCAGCCCCGCCTCACGGCCTGGGGCCCAGCAGGCAACTGTGCATCCGAGGGACACAGCGGTGTGCTCATCGGCGCTTTGGCCAGCACAGGGTAACGTGGGGGCCCAGGCAGAGCTGCAGCAGAGCCCGGGCTGCGGCAGAGCTGAGGACGCATTCCCACGCCTCGGCCGGACCCAGAGGACTGCCGCTCGCCAGGGTCTGCTGCAGCCGAGGCCAGGCAGAGGGGACGGCCCCGGCCCGGGTGGCTGGGCTGCTGTGGCAGGGCAGGCGGGACCAGGGCGGTAGGGACAGAGATGCCATTTGAGCCTGAGCCTGAGCCTGAGCCTGAGCCTGAGCCTGAGCCTGGGCTGTGCTGAGGGCAGGGCGGCGCAGCTGCCCATCCCTGGACTACTTCTGTCTTTGCTGGGGGACCCCTTCCTCTGCCGGGAGTCCTCAGACAGGGCTCACAGGCTGCTCCCCACCAGCGGCACGCTCCGGCCGTGAGCTTGCAGCCTTCCCTCTCTCCTCACAGCTCTCTTTGTGGCCCTAAAGCCAGCATTCCCCCCACAGGTTACACCGCGCCGGGCTATGGTCACACAGCTGAAGCCGCCCCTGGGCACAGCCGGCGTGCTGGGACCCCTGAGAAGCAGATCTGGCGGGGCGTGGGTGTTAGCGCGGCACGGGTGCTCGCTGTCCTTGGAGCAGGGCTTGGCTCGCTGGGCCGGCCCAGGAGCCATTTGGGCACACCGGTGCCAGCTCTCCCCCGGCGTGCTGCCGGGGCTGCTGGCAGGGGTACAGGCACCTCGCCGCTCTGCAGCCAGCCCCTTCCACGTGGCGAAAGACCAGAGCAGGGTCCCGGCCGGAACCGGGTCCCCTTACCTCTGTGGAGAGCAGGTCCTGCTCCCGGGAGTGGTGGGGTGATTTTCATGAGGGACAGCCGACGGGCTGCAGCGGGAAGGAGAGCTGCTCTGGTTCAATGGCAGAGCATTTCTCTTCTGTAAAAGCAACGTATCGGGGAAAGCCTCGTTAGTGGCTGGTGGGCGGGCTTGCTCGCTTGCTCTGAGCCCAGGCTGCACCTCGCTGTCCCTGTGCCAGCTTTGGACAGATGCGGCAGCCGGACTGCCGGGCACAGAGGGGACTCCTGCCCCTCGCCGGGGTCTGGGACCGCGGGGCCTTGGCTCTGCTTCCCCGGCGTCAGCTCGGGGTCAGGGCGTGGAAGCCCTTTCCTCCACTGCCCTCTCTCCTCAGAGCCCATTTGGTCTACGGGGGAAGGCGTCTCACGCCCTCCCCCGTGCAGGCAGTGACATGTCCCCGTCAGCCCTGTGGGAACTGGGGAGCTGCAGTTCTGCCCGAGCCTTCTGCCCACCCAGGCCTCCGTGGGTGTCCGTTTGCCCCTCTGGCCGTGCAGCCTGCCATCTCCCTGGGTGCACGTGCGGGTGGCTGGCGAGGCATGGTCTCATTTTGCCATTAGTTAGGCTTACGCTGGTAGCGCTCGGAAGTGCAGGATGCGGAGCGCAGAGCTGGTGCTGAGCAGGGCTCTGCGGTGCCCGTGTGTGCGCGCGCGGCAGTTTAGCCGCTGCCCTGCTGTGCTTTTGTGAGCGCCCGTGCGTGGGACAGGCGCGCTCTCCTCCGGGCTGGGGGTGCCCCGGCTCCGGCCCCTGCTGCGCACCAGCGTCCCTGCAGCCCCCGCGCCGGCCGCCCTGCGCGCCCACGCCGCCGCAGCAGTGCTGCGTCTGTCTCTCTTGTTCTCCGCTTACTTACAACCCGAACTCCCCCACCGTAGCTCGTGGGGGACTTCAGCGCTAATTGGGTCTGACGAGCCTGTCTCCACGCAGCATTGTGGTGGGGAGAGATGTCGCATCTCGGGGAGGTGGCTCCCTGTAATTGCCAGGCTCCCGCTGGGGACTCCCTCTGGGCTTCGCTGCCGTCCGCGTGATGAGAAGAGGCTCCGGTGGGACACAGGGTGGGGGGACTGGGGGCAGCGCAGAGTGTAGCGGGTGCCAGGAGCCAGGGCAGCGGCACCGGCCCCCGGTGATGGCCTGCGGGGGGGAACCGACCTGCCCGCCGTGCACGAACGCGCCAGCTCTGCACCCCCATAGCGGCCCCGAGCCCTTCCGCTGCATCTGTGCTGGGGAGTGGGGGTCCCTCCCCCTGCTGCCCCCCTGCTATGGGGCCATCTGCCGTGGCTCGCCCTGTTTGCTAGAAATAGCTGGGGACAATCAGTGTCCTCGCAGGGCGAGGTGGCTGACAGGAGGTGACAGGAAGTATCAGCGTGCCAAGTGGGGGCCTGCGGGGCGCTCCCCGTGTGCGGCGCGGCCATGCCACGTGTGTGGTCCCAGGCCCACGCCGCAGCACCTCGCTGATCCGATGGGATGTGGCTGGTGTGAGGGGACTGGAGTGCTTTCCATGTGAGGAAGCATCACGGCGCATGGCCGCCAGCCTGCGCGCTGCGGGGTGCTGCAGGGACACCGGAGGGCTCCGGCACGTGGAGGAAACCTGAGGGCTGTGGTGGGGGGCACAGCCCCCTTACCTACCCAGACCCAGGGCACCCTAATTCCTTGCATCACCAGTGGTGTGACAGGCAGCAGCGCAGCCCTTACACACTCGTGCCCCCTCCTGAGGCTGCAGCTGCCCCCAGGCCGTGGGGCCAGGCGCAGCGCTGGTGGCAGCAGCGGCAGGACGCGGTGCCCTGGCCCCACTGATGCACAGCCCCTCTCTGGGGGACAAATTGCGAACTGGGGTCCAGCTAGGGCGGTTGGCCGGCTCCCTGCCGGTCGCAGGCAAAGTCTTGGCAGTTGTTAGTTGAGCTGGGAGGGACCCTGCAGCCCCCGGGGGGACGGAGCGGCACCACCAGAAGCCGTGCCCTGCTCGGGGCGGGGGGCACGTCACGGTCCTGCAGCAAAGGAACGGCAGCGAGGGGATCACGCTGCCGCGGCTGGCAACTACAGGATGCCCGGCATGTCCGGGACCTTCCTCTGCCCGCGCCTCCGTGCTGGGAGCGTGGCTGCCTTGCCGAGGATGGCCAGCCCTCGCAGCAGTGCCAGCGGTCCCTGCGGGGCCCTGACGGGCACTGCCGCTGATGGCGTGAGCAGAGCAGAGGAGCCACCGCGCTCCTGAGCTGGGGACGCTGCTGCGGGAAACCCGTTACCCGGTGCCCGAGTGCCACCAAAGTGCCGCGAGCACAGCGTGCCGGGAGCAACTCCCCGGCACTTCAGGAGGCCCCTTGCAGCAGATCAGCTCCCCAGGAGGGCCTTGGCCTGTTTGTCCTTGTTTAGGGCGGGCGTTAAGGCCGAAGGAGCACTGGCGAGCAGGTGAAACAGAGGAAAAAGCACAGTCAAGCCCAAGAGAAAGGCAGAGGCAGCACCAGGCTTTGAGGATGGATGAGAAAGGGGGGGGGGGGGGGGCAGCTGAGGGCGACCCATCCCAAAAGACCCCCTGCCAGGGGCTGTTTATTGGTCTGCCCTTCTGCAAGGAGAGATCCCTGGGTGCGCCAACACAGCAGGTTTAGCCGTGCGGTGCCATGTGCCCGGCTGCAGACCACACTGCCGCAGGCAGGAGAGCTGGTTTGGACGGATCCGGCCCCCGGCCCCCCCCACTTACAGCCTCGGAGGGTGAGGGCGGTGGGCAGGAGCAGGCTGAGGGTGCATGCTAGCAGGACATCCCCTCGCAGGAGCACACGGTGACCCCGGGAAGTCTGCCCACCCCGAAATGCCGGGAGCCCTGGAGAAAGCTGCCAGAGAAACGCCCAAGGGGCCGCTCGGCACCACAGGCTCCCAGCCAGCGGCTGCTCCCGCGTGAGGTCCCTGCCCTTCCCGTGGGCTCAGCCATCCCCTCCTGCCGTGGGACGAGGGCTGCCGAAGCCAGGCTGGTGCCCTGCCACGCGCGCCGTCCCCGTGCAGCAGCCTCGGGAGCGCAGCAGGCCTGACCTCCCTGGGGACGTGCCCTGGGGCGGGGTGCGGGGGGCTGAGCTCCCCAGGGGCTTGCCGGGGGGGCGCAGGGGTGGCAGGCGGAGGGCCGCGGCGGGCGATGCCCTCTAACGTCGCCCCGCTCGCCCGTAGTGTGGAGCACGATTTCCGGCAGCAGGAGGGCCGCTTCCAGCAGGTGCTGAGCCATATCGAGGGCGACGCGACACCGAGCTCCCCTGCGGCACCGGTGGCGGGGGCCGTCTTGCCACCCAGGCAAGAGCCGTCGCCGGTGACAAAGCTGCCTGCAAAGCTGGACGTGAAGAAATCCAGGCGCAAATGCTTCTGGTTCCTGTGAGCCGGCGGTGCCCAGCGGGCCAGGAGCACAGGGGCACCATCCCAGCACTGACCCCCTGCCCACGTCTCCTTCCTCCTCTCCCTCCGACGGTAGGGTTTGGGTAGCACCAGCTTTTATATTTTTAACCGTTCAGTTTAATGTATCAAAGCCCCTGTGTAAATAAGGCAAGGGGAACAACGGCTGTATTTAATGAGAATTCAATAAATTCTACGGAGACGCTATTTTTGTTACATCCTCTCCCGCCTGTGCGCTTCTGTTCTGGATGAGGATGAGGAGGGGGTGGCGGCCGGTCCCCTGCAGGCTGCAGCCCTCGCCCAGCCCCAGGCACCCACAGGCCCTGGGCGAGAGCAGCCTTGGGCCCTCCTCTGCCTCGCGGCTCCCCGAGGGCCGCCGGCAGCCCCAGTGCTCCCAGCCTGTGCCGGCGGAAATCCGTGCCCATCCCTGCCGCCCACAGCGTGGGCTGCTCGCCCGTCCCCCCAGTTGCCTGCCCGCAGGTTAGCCAGGAGCACCGAGCATTTGTCCTGCACCTCGGGTCAGAGACGGTGGAAGATGATAGTCTCTGTGGGACCCTGCCTGGGAGAGAGGAGACCTGTCCCCGAAACCTCCCGGGTGGGAGGGCGGGCTGGGTGGGGGTCCTGGGGAACGTGGCTCGCCTCCCAGCAAGCATCTCCGAGTGAGGCTGGGGGGCTGGGGGCTGAGCCCCGCACAGCCTGCCTGCACGCGGGGCTGCCACAGGAGCAGGGGCTGCTTGGGGCTGTGGGGGCTAGAAATTCCCTCTCCCGCTTTGCGGCCGGCTGGCAGGGGCTCCCTGGCTGCAGGGTGCGCTGGCTAATTACAGGGAGAAAGGAATTAGCAGCTCAAATATTCCAGCCTCTGCAAGGTCGCCCACGAGAGGAGAAATTCAGCGTCAGTTTAATGAAGGTCCCAGATCAAAGTGGCCGGCGGCAGCAGCGGGCGGCGAGTGTACGCCAAGCACGGCGCAGTAAGTGCTCCCCACGCTCCCCCCAGCCCGCTGGGATGTGCCGTGCCCTGACCACCCTCCGCTGCCGTGGAGCCGCGGGGCAAGTGCTCCCCAGAGCCCGGGGCGATGCCACCCGCCCGCCCGCCCGCAGCACCGGGGCTCTCACCGCAGCATCGGCCGGTGGCAGGAGCAGCCACGGCTCTGCCAGCGAGGCCACCGGCCTCGGAGAGGAGGACATTGCCCAGCCTCCTCCGGGAAGCGCCTGGCACCCCGGGCCACAGCAAGCGGCTGTCGCAGCCACAGAGGTCCGGCAAGGGGGAGCAGAGGGTGGGAAGGTCTGGCCGCGGCCTCTCCGGCTGGTGCCCACTCCACGGTACCCCAAAGCAGGAGACTCGCTCGTGCAGGAGCTGACATGGCGTTAAACCCCGTCCCTAGCGCTGGGCACCCGCCTGGCGCTCGCGGGGCTGCAGCCCGGCAGTGCCGAGCGGGGCTGGCAGTGCCGAGGGGCTCCCGTGGGGTCCCGGCTGCTCGGCCGTGGGAGATGCTGCAGTACTCAGCGCCGGCCCCGCTCGCCAGCCCCGAGCCTCAGCCGCAGCCTCTCCTGCGGCAGCTTGTCCCTTCCCTGCAGGGTTTTCCCGAGCCCCGTGGGACTGGGACGGGGCCGGGCTGTCAAGGCAGGGGCGGGGGAGGTCGGAGGCTTCTCAGTCCCCGAGTTCCCGGGACAGCGAATCTGGGGTGCTCCTCCCTTCTGGCCCCGCAGCAACAGGGTGGACGGAGGTGGCCCCCGGCGTGGGCACACGCGTCTCTCGTCCCCTCAGACCTCCCTGGCAGCCAGAGCTGCTGGAGCAGGCCGGGCCGCGGGGCCTCGGACCCCAGGCTGAAAGCAGGGGCTGCAGCAGCAGCACGGAAATCATGAACGACACCGGGAAAGCTGCCAGGGAGCGTCTCTGGAGCCCAGCGGGGCCAGCGCGTGGGAAGGGGAGCGAGCGGTGGGAGTGAGGCGCAGCCAAAGGATCACTCCCCTTCTCCTGCACGGTATATGGGGCCACGCTTCAGCACCCAGCGTCCCTCCCCGCCTCTGTCACAGAGCACACCCCACAGCCCTTTCTGCGCTTGCTTCCTCTGGTGCCGAATCACGCAGCCTGGGAACAAAGGCTAAAAGCAAGCTGATACCAAACGCAACCCTGCATGCATCGCCTGCCTGAGTCACACGTGAATCATACTCCAACGCTGAGAGCCCACCGTGCCCGCCTGGCACAGCCCCGGCGGCAGAGCTTTCGGCGGCAGAGCTTTCGGCAGCAGAGCCAGAAGTGGCACGGCCTGGCCACGAGGCCACTTGTGCCCAGGCGCGTGCCAGGAACGGCACCCGCCATCAGCTTGGCCAGTAAAGCCGCCCCAGGACAGCAGAGCCGCTGTTGGGAACTGTCACCCCAGGGCTGCTCCGTCGGGGCTGCGCCGGCCAAGCGGGCAGGGGAGGGCAGGCCGAGCCAGGAGCCAGAGGGGAGGCCTCGCGCCTCCCCGGTCCCTCGCGGGTACGAGAAGGGGCCACCAGGCAGGGAGCAGTAACGCCGGCACCGCAGCCCGTCGGCAAGAGCAATCCCAGCATCCGGGACGCTCACAGACCGGGGCAGCCTCGTCCGCCAGAGAGCACGGGCAGGGCAAGTGAGGATAAAGCTCCCGTCCTTCCCGCCGGCTTTACTGCCTTGGTTTAGTTAGGTCTTTATTAACGAGAACAAAGAACAGGATGGCAAACCTGCAGGCTTACCTCAAGAAGGCTCACACAAAGGGCCAAGCTGCCGCTCCGGATGCCCACCCCTTCCCGGGCACGGCAGCGAGGGCAGCGCAGCACGGCGCATCCCTGCCGCGGCACAGTGCTGCCGCTCGCTCCGGGCTCCTGGAACGTGGTCAGACCCAGCTCCTCGCCCACCCTCGTGACCCGGTGCAGCTTGTCGGGCCAACTCCTTGCTGCCCGGCCGAGCACGTTGGGTCTGCTGCCACACGCACACCGAAGTGCCCATGAACCCACGCTGGCCACAGCTCTGTTTCCCCCTCCTTCACAATTAGATCATTGCACCCGGAGCAGCTGCTCTGCATGAAGCTTCAGCTGAGCAGTGCTCTGACCTGCCTACCCCTCCCATGGGAGGTGGGTGTCCCAGCACGGTCCTCCCACGTGTTCTTGGCATGTAAAATTGTGACGGTTCACCGGGTCCAGTCCCTTGTTTTCTGGAGAATACAGCCCAAACCCCTCAACTGCTTCCAAAATGGGCTTCCTGCATCACAAGCACCCTGCCTGCTCCTCCCAACGCACCCTCTGCTCCAGACCTGCTCCTGGCACGGCTCCCCCTCCCTTCTGGACTTACTCGCGCATCCTGCTGCGTTAAATACCTGCACACCCAGCCCCAGCCAGCTGGGTACCAGGCTGCAGCGCCCGCCGAGGAGCAGAGCCGGTCACCCGGTCCCAGACCCCTAAATCAGCGACGCCTTTTGCATCATCTCCTGCGTCGCCCAAAGGCAGCCGTGGGATGCAGCGCGGCCGCGATGCTCGGCGCAGCACGAGGTGGCAGCGGTGGTACTCACCCGCAGGGTATTCTCCCGGTCCAGGACGATCACCCTCCGATTGACGGTGTGCAGCAGCTGCTCCAGGATCAGCTGGATGTGCTTCTTCACCTTCACCTGCAAGGTAAGAGGTGTCATGGCCATGCCTGAGCGCCTGGTGCTGCCCGCCACGGTCCTGGGAGGGAGGGCACAGGTGACAGCACCGTCACCACAGCTGGCGGGAACTGCCCCCGCAGCACAGAGCTGGCACACTGTCCCCAGCCCCTGTGGCTCCCGGCACTGGCAGGCTGGGCTGGGGGCACTCCGGCTCCCAGGCCACGCATGGCCGGCAGCGCTGCAATTACTGCGGCTCACCGAAAAAAGCAGGCAAGGAGGTTGCAAAGTGTTTGCGGTTATTCTTGGCAGAGGATGCGGGAGCTGGGACTGAGGGCACACGTTTCCTGAGCACCCCGTAGTGCCCCATGCAGCGGGGAGGAAGCAGCTCTGCTCCAGCCGCGGGAGACCGTGGCTGCCGGAGGAGCCCTGTGCCCGGGATCCTCAGCCACGGGACCAGAGAGCTCTGGTCTGTGGCAGTGGCCAGGCAGGGCGACACTGCCAGGAGGGACAGGCTTGTGGCCCCTTGGGAGACGGGAGATCACAAGCTGACTCTAAAGATTAGTGAGTTATATGAAGTACTGAAATAAAAGTCTTGTCCGCTCCAGCACAGCAAGTACGGCTTGTCTAATCGCCGCGCAGGGGGCTGGCAGCGTCGGGGTGACCAGCCGAAGCTGGAGCTGGAACTCCAGTGTCAATATGGGGCTCGGGGTCTCTGCAGAGCTCGGCCTCGTACGCCTCCCTGGCACAGCCGGCCGCCCAGCTGGGGACGGCTGCGTCCGCACTAGGCAGGCAAAGGTGGGTTTCAGCTCACAGGGGGTTGCAACAAGAGCAGCATCCTCGCCCATGAGCATCCTGACCATCCTCTCCTTAAAGGCTATTTTAGGTTTAAAAGTCAAGGCCAAAATGAGGCGTTTCAACCACAATTTCCAAGCTTTCCCTTCCACTGCCTGGCCTTCCCGGTGCCATGGGAATTAAAAAGCCACGCTCACACGGCCACCTCACCCCACCCAGGACATGGTGGCAAGCGTCTAATTCAGCTTCCACAGCGCCGGTTGCTGTGCTGTAGGTGTGACGTCTGGACTTCCCAAGGGGGCCCAGAACGGGAGCCCAGAGCACAGCCCAGCCTAGAAAGGACAGAAACGGGGGAAGTATCCTGCAGAGCCAGAGCACAGATCCCTGCGCTTTCCCAAAGCCCTGCGGGAACAGCCACCACCGGCAGCTGCCACACAGCCTCCAGCCGCTCAGCCCCGCTGTGGGTGGACTGGGGCTTGCACGGAGAGGCGGTGATGGGCTCACTGGCTGCCCGGGGACATGGCCCGATGCTAGCTGCAGACAGGCAGGGGATGGAGGGCAGTACCCAGGCAACACGGGGAAAGGGGGAGGGCTCCCAAGGTATGGACGTGCCTGGCCCCCCCAGGTACATCAGCCTGGCACCACAGCAACGTGACCCGACATCCCGCAGCACGCAGGGCGCCGTGTTTCTGTGCCGTGGGAAACGGAGGAGGAGGAGGGTGACCCAGGGAGGCAGCTGCCAGCGCAGTCGTGTGAGGACTGTGCTTGTGCCTGTGACGTCCACGTGCTCAGCCCAGACACCCGCAATGCCAAAACAGGAGCCTACAAGGAGAGCTGCAATCGCAGGTCACGCTGCCAGGGCCATCGGCAGCCACCAGTTGTGCTCTGTTGTACGCTGCTTGTGGTGCTGCAAGCCCACACTTTAGCCTTCCTGAGCTCTAACGAAAGCAGTCCTTCATCCCCGGATCTGCTCTGCCAGACCTTCTCCAGCAGTACGGCCACGCCTGCGCAACTCAAGCAGCCCTGCGCGCTCCAGCGCTTGGGGAGCAGCGAGTCCGGCAGGGCCCCGCGGGGCCACCGGCACACTGGCGGGGCCACGACCCGGCATGAGCCAGCTTTGGAGCACCAGCACGCCTTGCACACACCTCGCCTGCTGCGCTGGGAACGCCAGCGGGCCACCCCGCAGCCCCGGTGCCGCCCGAGAGCCGTGAGACCTTGTGCACTTCTCGCCCGAGCAAGGAGACGGAACGGCCCGAGCCCACCCGCGGGTGCATGACAGAGCACCGAGGCCGGGGGGGGCCAGGGCGAAGCTCTGGGCACAGACACTCCCCACCCCAGGGCAGGACATGGGGCGCTGGGGGCTCGCAGCAAGCCTCGAGCCCTGCAAGTCGCCTCCCAGGCCTGACCCCATCACTGCAGCATCCCTGCCAGCGGCCCAGCTCCGTGCGTTGACTCCAGGTGACCGTGCAGGGTTTGTCACCATAGTGAGATGCAGATAAGCCCTGCCCGAATGCGCAAGGGCGCCTGGCTCCTTCACGCCATCCGCCGAGTGCCAAAGCCCGCCGGAGAGGCACTCACCAGCTCCGCAGCCCCGCGGTCCTTGTGCCGTCCCTCGCCTGCGCCATGCTGCGCTTGCAGCTCCTCCGCTCTCTGCAACAAACAGCGTCCCGGGAAGTCGGGCTGACGGCCAGCAAGGACAGCCCCGTCCCACCAGAGGCCGTCCTGGGTCGAGGCATGTTTGGGTGGTCAGGCACCCACAGCAGGACCCTGCCCAGCCGGACACTCTGCCCCGACTTGCAGCTGGGCGGGTGCATTACTGCGATTCCTTGCTTTGGCGGGCAGGCTGCTGCAGGCAGCGCGGGGAGAAGGGGGCGGGTGGGGGTCCCCGCTGCCTGGGCATGGTCAGCTCTCTGCTGCGGGGTTCTGGGCTGGACCCCCCCGTGCCACGGGGCTCTGGCTCACTTTTAGGGCCATCACTGCTCATTGTGGAGCACAACGCTGCCTGGGGGCCAGCAGCAACCGCTGACCGGCTGCCTTCTCCCCTGCCCTTGCCTTCCGCCTGCTTCTGCAGAGCAGGGACAGCGAGAGGCGCAGCCGGCGATGCACCCCCTTGCCCTCGGGTGGGTGCTGCCCCTTGGCTTGGAGGCCTCTTCCCCAGTTACGGGGACTGAGGGAACTCGCCAGAGACCAGCTGAGGTGGAAATCGGAAGGTTTTGACCCCCATCTTGGGCAGATTCCCACGGGGATGGGGGCACCAACAGCCCCCTTTGACTGTGGGTGGCCACGATCAGTCCCAGCCGTGTCGTGGCCAGTAATTTGTGCCTAACCCTACTCAGACAGCTTTACTCAGGTCACTTCCGAGGTGATTACTGGAGAGGGAAAAGGAGGCAGCAGAGAAGACGGGATTTACCTTCTGGGCCTTGTACAGCACCTCCAGGATGTTGCTGAGCAGCTCAATGCAGGTATCTTCCTCCTCCCCCTTCTCGATGAGCTCCTGCAGGATGGGCACCGTCGTCTGCAGCAGCATCTCCCGGCACTCTGTTGGGGCGGACAGGGGGGCACGGGGCTGGCGGGCGCTGGCACCACCCCAGCGCCGGAGAGGACCAGGCAGGAAAAGGACCAAGAGGATGGACGGGACCAGCTCGACACCTGGGCTGCGCTGCGACCCACATACACAGAGCTGTCAACTTCCTCCTCGGATGGAGCAGCGCTTTGGGAAAAACATTAAATCCTGGCGGGAAGGCTCCAAGACAGAGACTCCATTGCACCCTGTTACGCAGCTACTTACTCTCTCTGCTAAAATAAAGTAAAATAAAACAGAAAAGCCTCATCTGAACCTCTCTTGCTTCAGCTTCCGCTAATGGACTTTGTTCTGCTTCTCTGCTCTGTTAAAGGTGCTTCGGATTTAACAGATGGAGGCTTTTTAAACTGGACACCATCTAGATGATAAACTCTAATCTCTAGTGCTGACTGTACGAAAACCCTGCTGCTCTTCCTATTGCGTCCTGCTCTGCTCCTCTGGCCAGGGCTGGTATTTGTGACACCGCGCTGCACTGGCGGCTCCACGTTGCTGGTTGTCACTATGACGGCACCGCTAAAGGGGGACTGAGGGGAAGGAACACGGGCGGAAACATTTCTTCTTGGTTTTCTTCCTGGCACGACCATCTGCTTGTCGTGGGGTACGGAGGAGCCGTGTCGTGCTGGCTCCCAGGGGACACAGGGAGGGACCCGGGGCAAGATGCAGGGAGGGATGCAGGGAAGGATGCGGGGAGCACTCACGGGAGCACGGCGGCTCAGAGCAGAGCTGGAGCGCCAGCAGGAGGTGACCTCGATGGCCAGGTTAGACACGTTCACGTTGCCGTCTCTCAAAGTCTCCACGGGCAGAGACACAAAGTGGTCCCTGCTGTCCGCAGCTGAGCGGCTCCGCTGCTCCCCTGAGCCTCCCTGCTGCAGCTGAAACCCAGGGCCCCCGGCCCAGCCCCCCAAGGCAGCCCACTCCCCTTCTCTTTGGCCATGCCGTGGGGGTACTTGGAAGCTCATTGCATCTCCCCCACCCCTGTTCCTGCCCCGAGCCCTCAGTCGTTTCTTCCTCGCCCTGTCTCCTAAGCTCTGTTTCTCTCACTGCTTTCTTCTGGACTCTCTCCCGTTTAGACACAAGTTTCTTGTGCCACCCAAAACCACTCCTGGAAGTAAGCCCAGCCGAGGCCCCGGTGATGCCAGGCAGGGTGCAGGGCGCCCGCGTGTCCGAGGGCTGCATCACGAGCGCCTCTGCTCCCCCGGCCCCAAACCCCTCCTGCAGCACTGCTGCCGCCCTGCGCTCCGTCCCCTGCATGCTCAGTGATTGCTTTCACACGTTTGTTTTTAACTTAAATACCACCTATATCTTTCAAAACCTTTTCTCCAACTTGTTGAGGTTATTTTAAATCCTGAGTCTGTCCTCCAGCATGCCTCCGGTCACTTCTGCCTTGCAGGGCAAAATTCACCAAGTCTCCTCTTTTTTCCATCACCTAGGTTACTCCCAAGAATACCAAACAGCATCGGAGTCACAGCAGGCCTGGGGAATCCTACTCGGTACGCCCTTCCAGCCTGACCGCAAGCCCCCGACACCCCCTTCCCAAACACGGCTGCTAAACCATCCGCACGCTGACTGCATAGCGCTTCAGCTAACCCGTACTTCCCTCTGCAGCCTGGCGGCGTTTCAGAGAGAGGAGCGCTCACTCCAACACACCAGCGGCACCCCGGCACGGTGCCGGCGCAAGCTGGAGGGAATTGCCTCCCTCTGCAGAGCCACCCCGGGCCCAGGCGCTGCCTCAGGGGCAGAGGAGGGGTCCCTGCGGCAGGCGCTCGTCCCCATCCTATGCCGCGGCCCTCCCAGGAGAGCTCAGCGTGGGCAGTGCCGCCAGGACCCCCGGCGCCCCTTCTCACCATAGGACTGGAAGATCTTGCTGTTGACGATGTTGGTCAGGGACTGCAGCTTCTGCTTCAGCAGGCGCTGGGGCGGCAGGTTCCCAATGAAGTCCCGCAGCAAGGCCCTGCAGTCCAGGCGGGAGGGTTTAACAAGTGTCAAATACGGGGCCTGCAAGGGCCCCGCTTGTTTTGCAGTCCCAAGCACCTGCAGCCCCTTTCCTTCTGCAGAAGATAAATGCGGCAGCAGGGGGTCGGGTAGCGATTGCCCCCATGTTTTGGTCATGACCGGGGCTGCTGGGGTGGGGGGGAGCTGCTCGATGCGGGCAGAGCTGTGCGGGGAGGTGCAGGGCAGGATGGTCCCACCACACAAAGCCGCAAGTCGGCCCGTGCCCACCGCAGAGAGCCGCGCAGAGACACCCGGCATAAACAGCCTGCCCGAATTCCCAAAACGGACCCGGCTGGGACTGAGGGTTTCCAGGCTCAGCCCCTGCCTGAAGCACGGGCTAGTGCTAGGACTGAGCAACACCCTCCCCTGGTTTTGCACTAGGAAGGGGTTACGGAGGCAATTCCCAGGCGTCAGGAAACCCAGACCCCTCCGCCCACCCTCGCCCTCGGCTCGCAGCGTCGGCCTGCGTTCCTGCCGGCAGCTCCGGGACAGGGGGTGGCCGCGGGATGGGAGCGGGGGCAGAGGCAGCTGTGGCAGGCGCCCAGCATGGCGCAGAGCAGGGCTGGGGATGACGGGGGTGACAGGGACCCTACCCCAGCGCAGAGGAGTCGAAGATCCCAAACACGTCCTCAAGGATGGAAGGCAGGTACTTCAGGGCTGCTCCCTGCAAAGAGACGAGAGAGCTGCCTGCACTGGCCCTGCTTTGCCATGCACTCGCCGGGCAGGACAGACAGATGGACGGATGGATGGGTGCCATGTGGGCAGGGACGTGACCCTCGCCTCTCCTGCCTCCCCCCAAGTTGTGGGTGCTGAGCCAGCACCGTCCTCGTTCAGCCCCCGCCTCGTTAAAGCGGCCCTGCGCTCAGCCTGGCCCATCGCCCTCGCCGTCCCGGGGGAAGGGGCGTCCAGCTGGGAGCAGCTTCCTCTTGCCAAGCCACCAGCGCCCAGCAAAACGCCCAGAACCGCCACGGTCACATGCCTTGTCAGTAAGGATAACTGTCTCCAGCTTTTACTTTGAGACCACCTAAACTCCGACAACACGATGTCAGGTACGCAGGCCCTGGCTTGCGTTGCTTGCAAGACCCTCCAGCACTGCTCATGGCCGCCGGCCGTAGCTGCGGCCGCAGCCGAGGCTGCCAGAGGAGCGGGGCTGCCCTGCACCCAGCCCGGCTCCGTGCCCTCGCTGGAAGGCTGCGAAGGTGGGGGACACACAGCTATTCGTGTTTTGGAACAGCAAACACACTGACCACAGATTGTTCTGCATTAAAATCTACTTCATTATGTCTGCGACGTGACTAAGTGGCATAAATGACTCGCTGAGTTCTGCTTATCTCCAGCTTTGCCAGGATAGCTGGTCCTTCAGGCTTCCCCCGGCTTCCAACTGTGCTGAAAGTGGCGCCGGGGACCCTCCAGCCTCCGGGTGCAGCCGGGTGCCAGAGGGGGTCTCCACTCGCGTCTGCACTTCAACATCGGTTTTGGGAGGTTCGAAGCCTGCAGATCCACATGGGGCCGACCGCTACGCGATTCAGCTCCAGGAATTTTTACCCATCGGTTTCAGCATCAAGTTGGTCGTCTCCCCCTGAGTTACAGCAGGAGTTTTAGAGACCGGTGCCTATTGCAGATTCGCCTAGTTTTAAAAAGTGCCTGGACAAGTTCCCCTTGGACATGTCCCTCGGAGCACAGTGAATACGGAGGTTACGGGCACGGGCAGGGTGGGTCCCTGGAGGGGTTTGCCCTGGGAGCACCCTGCAGCAGGACCGAAACCTCTGCTCGGCTCCGAGCCCTTGCTGGGCAGCCGCTGCCCACGTCAGGGCAGCAACGGGCAGGGCGGACCCTCGGCCTGAGCTGGGACGGCTCTGAGAAGATCTCCAGACGAGATTAAAACTCCTTCCTAGAGGCCCTGCTGGCCCGGAGCCGGCTCCAGCGGCGGCGGTCACCTGTCCTGCCGCCCGGCACCACGTTCCCGGCAAGCTCGGCGAGCCCCCGCGCCCTTTGCTGGACCGGGCTCTGCCTTTGCCTGCGGCACTAAGCAACGCTCCAGCAACACCTTCTCCCTCCGGGTTTGCAAAGACTGTGATCAAGTTCTCCACGCCTAGCTGACTGAAATAGTGCTAACGTCCATCAGACACGCCCGACCCTGGGTCATTTCTGCAGCTCTTGCAAACCTTTCTCCAATACTGAGATACCTGTTGCAACTGAGGGCAGCAAGGCCAGGCGCATCATCCCCCAACAGCCTCCTTTGCACCGTGTGCCCCTCCAGATACTTCAGTTTAATGTGTGTGCATAAATCCAGGGACTGACTTATTTCTTTGCAATGAGACCACGCTCAGAGTCGCTTTCGGCCACTCGCTGCTGGCAGCTCCCAGCTCTGCTCCCAGCGGCTGCTCCACAGCCCCGTCCCCTCTCTGCCCGCAGAGTCCGGGCGCGGAGCAGGGGCTTCCCCGTTATCCAGAACCGCCGCGGCCGCCTGTGCCCCCCCGCACCGGCCACGGCTGCGCCTGGCGACCCAGCAAACACGCAGAGACATCTGAGCCAAGAGCCAATTCCCCTGGGACCTAAAAGAAAAGCCCGTCCCAGCATGACGGTTCTCCATTTGTAATGACTTTTTTTAGAACTGAGAAGATATACATTAAGGAGATTAAAAGTAGTTATTTTAATAAACTTACACAATGCTAATTTTAAATCAGAATGCTGTATCAAGTCAAACAGTTGTTAGTCTCGCCTATTATGTCAGTTATCTTAGTCAGTCACATTTGTAACTTCAAAAAAAGTAACAGCTAAGTTTGATTTTTTTTATTAAACTCCATGCTTAGTAAAGCTGGACTGATTAACATAAAAATTACACTGCCACTCTTTAACTCTGAATTGATTGCATCCTCTCCATGGCCGAGCCGGGATCAATGGTCAGCCTCTTTGGTCTGCAGTTAGCAAGGTCATCTGATTCACTTTTTGAAAAATGAGCTAACACAGAATTTTTCCCATTCCTCAAGGATTTTTCCAGTGGTACAAGACTTCTTAAACATCAGCGTCTATGCTCAGAAAGGATTTCCTCCAGAAATTGGTTCTGGCTTTTATTGTAACTGCCGAGGCGACTGCCTGGCCTTGCAGAACTGAAAATGTCTGTCTTTCTGCACGGAGGATGAGCCCCTTCTTACTGATTTTTTCGTGGCAAGAGTGTGTCAGCCTGGCCACGACGTACAAATTGTGTCCAATTTCTCCCCAGCTGCAGGGCAGCAATGTTTGTTCGAACCGGCTGCTCTGTCCGTGCCGTCACTGGCGACGCTCTGGCAGCGCTGGTGGGGCTGGAGGAGGGACCGCTGGGTCTGGTGGTCGCAGGCAGGGAGATGGCTGTCAGGATGCCCAGCGCAGAGCGGGGGTGGGTGCGGAGCCCGGCGGCCGCCGGCTTGGGGCGGGAGCTGCCTCTCGTGTGCACCGCAGCGACTGTTACCCTTGTGCAACGGCGGTGGCGGGGTCTCCTGCAGAAACCCACCCACGCAGCAGCGGCCACGGGGGAAGAGTCAGAGCAACCTCAGCAGACCTCCAACCGTGGGCACTCGTGAGCACCCCCTCAGGAAACCGCAGCCCCTGACCCGGGCTAGGAAATGAAAAAACCCAAATAGTCCAAGGGGCCGCAGGGGGCTGGGGCCATCTCCTCCGCTCCACCCTGCTGAGCTGCAGGTAAGGCTGGACCTAAACCAAGGAAAGCTGGAGGGGAGTGCGCTGTCCTCAAGGCATGAACAAGGGGAAACGTGCTGCCACCACGAGCCGTGGCCTGCCGCTGCGGCCGGCCTCCGCGGGCTCTCTCCAGGGACGGGACCCAGTCTGGGTCCCCTGAAGCTCCCGGCTGTGCTGGCAGCAGCAGGACGCTCTGCTCCGCCTCGCTCAGCGCCTTGGCAGCTGGCACGAGCCCTAAGTCTGCTGAAGTCCGTACCCCAGTCCCACCTCAAAACTCAGCTTCTCTGGGTGCAGAGAAACCAGGGCTCCAGGAGGGAGGCAGCGGGATGAGCGAAGCCCGTTTCGCCGGCCCTCTGGCCGTGGCAGGGAGCAGCTGCGGCAGAGGCCCTGCCTCCTGGCCGGAGATGTGCAAGGCAGCTGCAGGCAGGGAGCAGGCAGCCTTCCATCTCCTTCACATCAGCAGCACCCTCCAGGTTGCAGCGTTCATTGGGGATGCTGGAGGTGTCTGGCTGAAGAGCTGCTCCCGTCCTCTGGCGAGGACCCCGCTGCGGGTTTGTCCCTGGCCCCCAGCCTGTCTGACACCAGTAAGCAGAGCCAAAAGAGACTCGGCCTCCTCTCCACGGCTCTGAGTGGTCAAAACGGCACAAAACCTCCCAGCCTGAAGTAGTCCAATGGAGGACTGGCTCTCTCCACCAGAGGTGGCCTTTGCAGGAGTCTTGCAGCTAACGAGCTATTATCAGCTCTGCCTTGGGCTGATCAGATAATTGCAGCTTTACAGAAAAGAGTAGGCAGAACGGGATGAAACTGCCAAGCTTACGTCAGCCGCTATCAGATCTTTTGGGTATCACCTTCAACTGCTAGATGGGAGCTGGTCGCAGCCAGAGAAGCGGGCGGTCTGCAAGCTCTGTAAAGCAGCTACAGAGTCCGCTTAGAGAACAAGAGAAAAAGTTCTCTCCTTGGAGTACCTGCTCAAGATGTTCAGGAGACACCATCAGGGCTGGATATAGCAAGACCCAGTGGCTGGGGTCCAGCAGGAACCAGTGCAGGATGCGGCACAAGAACGTGGCTGGGGTGACTGGGGGTCAGGACACCAGGGAAGCCACGGACCCTCTGGATGGGGGGAGCAATGGCGAGGCCGGGCAGAGGCACCGGGAGCCAGGCAGCACGAGGCTGGGCACCTGGACCGAGGCTCAGAGGGGAAGAAGACGGGACCTTGCTGGCTCACAAGCCTGCAGTGGTGCTTCCCAAGGTCAGGGCCTCTTGAGTCAGAGAGGTCTTTATATTTAAATAAATCTTTTTTCTTCCACAGGTCAGTGCAGCTGTTTGCAAACTTGTGCAAACGTTCAGCATCCACAGCCTGCTCCAAGGAGCAGGTATGGACCATCACAAGGGGCTTGACAGCTGCATCATGCAGTAGATGAACAAGCACTGCCTTCGCCCCTTTCTCGAGGTGCTCCCTCCTTCCTGAGTCAGGAAGACCCTGAGCAACCATCTCCGTCTCCTACCCGCCTCCCCAGATTTGAGGCAAATCTGCAGCTCCCTGTCCCAGCTCCCTGCTCGTCTCTTTTCCAGGATGGAGGGGTCTGGTCTGGCCAGGTAGCTGATCCCACCTGGAAGCTGCCCCATACACCTCATCACCCTTCGCTGGGGCTTTTCCAGCTCAACTGCACGCTCTGAAGCATGGGCACCGGACACAGATGCACCACAGGGACTTACGCTGTGGCAAAGGACATTTTCGGGTTTCTTCTCAAGTCCCTTCCTGGTAATTCCCAACTTTGAGTGAGCGTTCCCAGATCGGTGCTAGACACGGCGCTGACATTGCCGGAGCACTATCCGTCACAGTCCCAGGTACCATCCGCCAGCACATTGGTCAGCTCGGAGCCCATCACCGTGCGTTTAAAGTTAAGGGATTTCTCACTTTTAAGACCATTTTCTGATTTTCACTTCCACGCTGAATAATTTCACCTGGGCACTTTCTCCCCCAGTGAAACGCTTTGTCGGTGACGTGGGAGAAACTCCGTCACCGTAGCGCCTGCAGAGCAGAGCCGGCAGTGAGCACCGAGGAGGACAAGCGACAGCGAGGAGGAGACCCGGCTGACACCACGCTTGGGGCGAGTTGACGCTGCGCGCTGCGATGCGGCTGAGTGCGAAGCCAGCCTCAGAAATACCGAATGGAAGCCGCATTGACAAAATTGACAGCTTTAAAGTTGGGAGGCAACGACCAAAAATGACCTGGGGGAGGTCAATGGGAAACCACCCTGATGCCGCCCCGATCTGACGGAACGAGCTCCCCTTTCCGCCACCCTCCAAGGAGCCACCACCAAGCCAGCGACCCGGTGACAAGATCCCTGAGTCCAGGTATTCACTCCCAGATGAGATGGGAGCAGAGGGGAAGTCCCTCTGAAGGACTGCGTCCTGCTACTGTGCAGCACGGAAGCCCGCTACAGTGTGCGGCCCCAGCACCTAGACCTGCTCGATACTCCAGCGGTCCCCAAGGAAGAGCCCGGGGAGCTTCCAAGGGGGACGTTTCCCCTAAAGAGAACAGCACAGATCTGCCAGAGCGCTCCAATCTCTCCTGCTCTCTCTAAAAAAGTAATAGCAACCAGAAAAGCTGTTTTCACAGAGAAAGCTCCCGCTTGGCAGTTGGGATCCCACTGCAGAATTCAGCCATTTCCAGGAGAAAGCGCAGTCGGACTCTGCAAATCTGGCAGCAGCAGCAGCGGGCAAATTTTCGCGCCCGGCCCCAGCTTCCTACAGGCTGCTCTGGGCGGAGGGCAGCTCCCACCAAATCCTCACCCCAAACTAAGGGATCCTGCCCTGAAGCCACAGCAGTGCGACAGGACGCGAGGAAATACCGTTTTCCAGTCTGCTTTTTAACAATGTTCGGCTGTTGCACGCATCCACAGTGCCTCGAGCGCGCTGGAGGAACCGCAGCAGCGCTGCAGCTGGAAAAACTGTCCTGCTGAGACGGGCAGTCACCGCCGGCCCTGCGACGGACTGGCCTGGACTCCCCCAGCGCTGAGACGCCGGCCCAGCTGAGGTCACCGCAGCCTCATCTTTTCCAGTTCACACCGCCTGCTGTAAGGCTGCAGCCCCAGGGCGCTGGGGGCGGGGGGTGAAGCACACCCGTGTCTCCCCACGGCTCGGCTGGACGCCGGGCACAGCTGGATCCCAGACGTGGGCTTTGTCTGCTCCTGACAGTCCTCTGCCTCCTCCCCAGCGCTTTCGACAGGCGGCTGGCAGGCCCGGCCGCCCCGTCTGTGCCGCACGGCTATTGCCTGCTCTCAGCGCTGCGATTCCTGACCTCGGCCACAGCAGCTGCCGGGATGCCTTTTCTGGCGACGCGCGGGCAGACCTTCCCCCTCTGCCCTGGATGGCGGCCTCACTACTCTGGATGCGTTTGCAGGAACCGGTTTTTTTTTCCAGACCCGAACAAGGTGCTGAGTGAGGCAGAAATCGCGCAGGTGGACGTGCCGCAGCCCGTAACGCTGCAGCGCTCGGGTTACCATAGCAGAGAGTCTCTAGAGCAACGGTACCGAGACGGAAATCAGAATAACGATCAGCGTTTAGATGGGAGAGGGGATAAGGAGGGACAGCCCTCCTCCTCGCCACGAGGACAGCTGTCATGTTAGTCTTCAAACTACTTTTTTTTAATTGGATTGGTTTTGGTTTATAAGGAATTATCTAAGAATGCCGTGAAATAATGAAACACAGGAGCTGGAGCTGGCAGCTGTCCCGGGGCCACCGCGGGTCCCAGCCTGCGGACGGGGTCCCCGCTTGCACTCTGCGGTGCCTCTCTCCAGCTGGGAGATCGCGGGTGCAGAGTGGGGCCCCATCCTCACCCCTGGCACGGCACCACAGCGAGACCCACTCAGCCCCAGCACCGGCTCCCGCCTCCTCTCGCTAACTGACGTCGCAGAGCGCACGTGGCTCTGTCGTGTTCTCCGTTCAGCTCCGACCCCCTGGCGCCGTCACACCCGTGGCTGGAGGACCTCGACGCTGGCTGCCGGCAAAGGACGCAGCCGTGCCCGCGAGGACCCGCAGGGCAAAGGGCACCCTTTCTGCTTCTCCTGTCTCCCCTGCGCCAGCCGGGTCCCAGGGTGCAGGGAGCAGGCTAGGCCAGCTCTGGGGTGGGGACCAGCCCCCAGGAGACCCTCTTCTCCAGGCTTCAGCACACGGACGGCCAGGAGAGCGTTTGCCCAGCGACACCGAGCTGCTGACCCAAACCCATGCCGCAGCCCCGGGCGCCAGCGCGACGCGGGGTTTTGTGGTCTGGGGCCTCAGGGTGCTTTGCACCGGGGGTACAAGTGGGGGTCCCTGGGGAGACTGAGGCACCGCGCAGAGTGGCAGCTCCCTTTGACACCCTGTGCGTAGGGAGGCCTGCACGCAGGACGGCTGGCGTCACCCCGGCACGGGGATGGCCAGCGCCCCGCCTCGGGCACCGTCCGTCCCACCACACACCAGAGCTGAGCCCCCACACAGCACCGGCCCCGCCGCCGTACCTGGGAGAGCAGCGTGGGACCCTCCAGTGGGGACTTCATCAGCTGGTTCAGGGAGAGGAAGAACCGCTGCAGCGAGCACTGGAACTCGGCCGTCTCCTTCCCCTCGTAGAGCCTGCAACAGCCAGAGTCACTGCACCGCCGCCGCGCCACGCGCCTTCCCCCGGGACCGGCCGCTCAGGCCGCCCCTGCTCGGGCGTCACCCGTGATCCCAATTAATTACACGCCTCAGTGACCGTTCTCCATAGCCGGGCCTAGCGGCAAGGCACGGCCACTGCCGGCCCCGGGGCCGGCCAGAAGCAACGCTTCAGATGTGCAGAATTACCCGTATTGAAGACTGCTATCTGCTATCTTATTTACATACATCAGTTGTACGTACTCACATATATAACTCTTTTTTTTAAAAAAAAATAGACTCTTTTACACGATCCTACAACCGAAGTCCTCTCAGAGGAGGTCAGTACCTTCCCACCTGAGCAGGAAACCTCCTGCGCCCTCCAGCCTGAACACGACCTGCGCGACCAGCCGCAGAACAAACCCCGTACACGGGGAAATTTAGCCGTGAGACGTGCAAAACTGTGAGAAAGTTTCCAAGCTGCTCATCAAATGCATAATCATAAGAAGAAAATCACCGTGACAACTCATTGTGAAAATCAGGTTGTATTTGAGCTAATTCACCCCATCCACTGACACAGCAAACGAAGGGCTGAGCCCTGCCGGGGAACGATTTGCCAGTACAGGTGGGGAAAATGAGGGACAGAACGCTGATCTCCCCGTGGCTGCAGAGAGAGAGAGAGAGACACGTCTTCCTTCCAGCCCGGCCTGACTTTCGCACGCCGACCGCCACCGTGGCAAGCAAACTGTGTTTGGTTTTTAATCGTGTTTTGGTTTCTAATTGCGCGTACAGCAGCAGAACAAACAAGATCTGCATTTTTTGCTTACTGGCTATTTTTACTGAGCCGAGTTTTTGTAAAAACTTTGCTGCTTTGTTTTATAAAATTACAGTTGGATAGTTCTCTGTTCAAATTCATCTTTCCTATCTGGTAAACAAACCCGAGGGAACGTACGAAACACGGCAGGTTTGGCAGCGGGACCAAGCCTGTTGATCTGCCCGAGGCACCTCAGACAGATGCATCGGCTGAGCAGCGGCTGGTTCACGGGCCCTGACCGACTTCCAAGCCAAACCAAGGTCCCCCCTCTCGTCCTGAGTGTTAAAAGTTACTGAAAAGTGGGAGCCCCCCGCAGCCCCCCCCCCGTCCCCCCAGCCCCATCCCGCAGCCCTGGAGCCTGGCCCAGCCGCTCTGCCTGGCCCAAAA
>JAVKLA010000053.1:48023356-48046091 GCA_034782735.1 Sagittarius serpentarius | reverse complement strand
CCAGCCGCTCTGCCTGGCCCAAAACCCCACCAGAGGCCGGGAAATCTAAAGAAGCCCGTACATGTTCAAATAAGCAAAAGGAAATGAAGGTCCAAATACGGCTTTTACTCTCACAGCAACGATACCGTGCAGCGATCATCATTTATTAGACTTTTGTTAGCTTTGTCACAGTCCCTCTTTTTAATGCATCTGCCCACAACCCGCGGGCATGGATTTTCAACCTCACCTCCACCGTAAACTCCTGCCTACAAAATTCTGTATGTTACCTTAAAGAGGGCATGCACGAACGCAATACGCTATTTTACCATTGTAAGACACACTGTCAACACCGACGATTGCTGAACTTTTAAGTAAGTGTGTAATGACTCAAACCAGAGCCGTGTAAAGCCCTCGGAGGGTGCAGTTCAATTAAGCCAAGACAACGGCTGATTTGCATTGCTGCAGCAGGCCGGGTCAGCGCGGTCCTTGTTCAAACGCCGACCTGCCGGTGTGGCGGATTCCATCAGGGAAACTGGCGGGTGGAGCCTGGTCCGGGGACACGGGGCAGGCTCCCGCCTCGGTTCCTGCACCTTTGGGCTCCGGCACACAACCCAGCTCGAGGAGCGGCACAGAAATCCTCTGAGCGCTGCCGGCAAAGCGGCAGGAGAAATTTCCCAGCCACCAGCTCACTAAGCAGATCGGTGCGGACTGCGACACAAACCGCGCTGAGCGGGATTTACTCGGGAAGGGCCAGCGGGGGTCTCGGGAGGGGACGTCCTGCCGGCGAACCCCCTGCAGCTCAGACCACAGCGGGAGCCCAGCAGCTGCCACAGCCTTTGGGGACCCCAGGGATCCCAGCAAAGTCCTCACAGGGTGGGGGGGCCGGTGGGGATGCTCAGCAGCCGCGGGGTCCCCGGCTGCCCAAGTGACTGGCTAGAGGGCGGGGAGTGGGGGGGTAAGGGGCTGGTCCTCGCAGGGACGCTGGGTTGCCCCGGGGACAGGAGAGGGGACGAGCGGGGCCGTGGCAGAGCCCATGGGTGCTGCCGGAGTGGGGGACTGGCTGCAGGAACCGGGGGGACCTGAGCGAGGCTGGGCAAGGGGGCCGTGAGCTGCGAAGCAGGCGGTGTGAAGGGATGCTGGCGAGGGCGAGGGCCCCCTGTGCCGGCAGAAGAGAGGGCCCCCGCCGCGCGGGGCGAGCCCCGTGGTGACGACGAGCACTTTCAGGAAAGCCTCGCTGCCCTCGGTGACGGCCAAAAAGCAGAAGTAGCCGGAGGAACTGGCAGGGAGGAAGCAGCGAGCAGCAGACCACATCACCGTGCCGTCGCCAAGCCCCACTCCCCCAGCCCCCTCCCCGAGGCGAGGGAGCCATGCGGGCGCCAGCGGGGCTCCGAGGGGACTCGGGGTTACCAAGGCGGGGGACAGGAGAGGTCCCCGCCATCGGGGCTGCAGGGGACTCCCCCGGCCCCCGCCTGCCCCGGCACAGTGCATGGGGTGCTGAAGGGGAACGCAGCTGGAGACGTGGCACAGCGTCTCCCCGCAGGGCAAGGGCTGGGGGCACCTTCCCGCAGGAAAGCACATTTTGGGCACAGAGCTCCCACGGGCGGCACCAGGATCCGGCCCCTTCACAGCCCACCGCCTCCCACGCCTCCTGCCTGAGGCCGGAGGAGGGGAATCGGGGAGCCCTTTCCCCACGCAGCGGCCACAGAGCCGCTGAAGGGGCTCAGGCGATGAGCCTCCTGCCCCACAGCGGCTGGGCCCCGCTCCGATCGTCCTCGCAGCAACCTGGGATCCTCACACGAGCTACCTGAGCTGCTCATCCGATTCCAGCGGTAGCACACATAATCAAATAGCTACAGCAATCTGCGGTAACTTATTATAATTACAATCTAATTTCTTTAAATTATAGGCTGTGTACAAATTGTAGCGCCATTTAAAGTATTTAGAAGATCTGAGGAGTCCATGTTATTGCACTGTTCAGATCACTAAGATAAAGGGAAGATGAATAAAACCACTAAATGTCTTCAGGGATGTCTTCATTCCAATGCAAACTAATTCACAGGGCTGTTTGCAAACGCTCCATATAATTAATTTTCTCTGCCAGAAGTTCTACAAGCTGGGGAATTTGCTCTGTATTTTCATATAGGACGAGGATGTAAATACCTCGGTCTAATGCTAGAGCACCCCAGAGCCCTGGAGCAGCTGCCTGGCCGTGAACGAGACCCTGGGAAGGGCCGGCAGGTGAGATCGCGCAGGAGGGACAGGGCACGCCAGCAGACCCGGCTCCCTGCAGCGTGAGCTACCCTGGGAGCGCCCGGCAGACCGCAAAGCGAGGCGGCAAAGGCAAAGCGGGGGCGAAGTCAGGTCTGAGCGTCCCTGTGGATGCCGGGAACCCAACCCAGCTCCTCACTGCGAGCGGGGCACAGAGCACCGACGGGGACGCCGACACACGTCCTGGCACCGCCGCGCAGCGCTCAGGACTTTGGGTGGAGGAGGCAGACCCTGGGCTCCCGCTCCTGCTCCGCTCCCTGGAAAACACCCGCCTGCCGGACCGCGGCCCCGCAGCATGGGGCAGCCCTGCTGCCTTCCCAGGGCAGGCTGGCGATGCCGCGTACCGAGGGCCCTCGCCTCCCGCCGCTCCCTTGGGACACTTCAGCTTTCGGTGCCACGTACTTGGAATGAAAGAGGAACATAACTTGCTTTTTCTGGTAACTCTAATCAGCCGTGTTTTCAGTTTTCCACTTCAGCCCAGCAGCACGGCTGGGCTCACCCACGCCTGCCCAGCGGAGGCTTGTTTGTCCCACCACGCAGATTAGGACGGGAATCCTCTGCCCACGGGCAGCAAACAAAACCAGGTCCCGGAGGACTCTGGAGGTACCCGGGGGAACTCTGGCCTTATCCTCAACAGCAGCCGGGAGCCATCGAGCCTCCCAGCCCCTCATGCCGCTTATCACAGGATCACAGAAGGGTTTGGGTCAGAAGGGTCCCCGAAAGATCGTCCCGTCCAACCCCCTGCCGTGGGCAGGGACCCCTTCCAGACCAGGCTGCTCAAAGCCCCGTCCAGCCTGGCCCCGAACACCGCCAGGGATGGACGGGGCAGCCACAGCTCCTCTGGGCAGCCTGTGCCAGCGCCTCGCCGCCCTCGCAGGGAAGAACGTCTTCCTTACGTCCAGTCTACACCAACCTTCCTTCAGCCTAAAACCATTGCCTCTCGTCCTGTCACTACAGGACAGGCGAAGAGTCTCTCTCTCCCTTTCTTCCAGCTCCCTTTAGAGCTTCTGCTGAGCGGGGGGATGCGCCGCTGCGGCAGGGCAAGGGGCGGGAGGCTGGCCCAGGCACCCCGTCCCCAGGCCCTGGGGCTGGCACCGTGCCGCCTCCGGTTTTGCTGCAGCGCGAGGGACGCCCGAGACCGACTACCCACTTTGCACCGGGAATGATCTGAAAGCCCAGCGGCCGGCTGAAGTGTGAGAGCAGCCCAGGAGCCCCGTACAGCGCCAGAGCTGCGGAGGCAGAAGGCGCTTCGTAGGAACCGTCCGAGGCCAAACGTGCGTCTTCGTCACCGATGTGCTGGGGCGGTCCTTGCACAGACCCCGCCGCCCGAATCGCTGTCACCACACCCAGTGCCACCCGCACCCGCTAACAGCAGTGTTAGCGCCAAGCGGGGAGGCCGCAGGTAACGCCGTCGGCAGAGCCGGAGGTGCCACGGGGGTGGCGTGGAGGCTGAGGGTTGAGACGGTCTGAGCCGAGCGGAGCACTGCTCTGTAGCAAGGTGTGCCTCACTGAGGGTAAAAGTGCAACATTTTCCTCTCCAAGCAAAATCCCGCTAAAAAGCTCCCAAACAGCATGGGCCGGGCAGGCAGAAGCTCTCGAGGAAGGAGCAGAAGAGCGAGGCCGGACGCCAGAAAACCTTTCCAGCCCCAGGGCCGGCTACGCAGGGGCGCAGGCTGCCTGGGGAAGTTTTGCTGTCTCTGCCGTGGGAGGTTTTAAGAGCATGTTGGAAAAACCCACCCGTCAGGGGCGGCTTGGGCAGAGCCAGGGGGTCACTGCAGGTCCCTCTGGCCTTGCTCGCGTGGCGTTTGGGTTAGCCGTACGCAGAGGAATGCCCAATGCCGTGGGCGTGTGGCAGCGGGAGCCGGGGCAGGGCCCGACCACACAGAGACGGAGCGTGGGCTCCGTGCCAGCCCGGGGCTCGTGGGCAACCCTGCAGCGCCAAAGTTGATCTCACCAGCACCTTGCACCGAGGCTCTCGATCAGCACACGCGCAGGAGGAACCAGCGGCCGCTAGCCTGACAGACAGCAAACCACAGGCTTGCATCACGCTAACGCGGGTGTGCTGCCTTGCCGCCAGCCTGCTTTGCGAACACTGAAATGCCACTTGTCAGCCGGAGAGCCCTTTCTGTGACGGCGCCCGTCCTGCCACGGCCCCTCACGCTACAGGAGCTCTCCCACCCTGAGACGGATGGCACGGCCTGCCACCCACACCAGACCACGACCGCTCCAGCAGCAACCGGAGGATGGCGTGCGGCAGAAAACTGCCGGAAGCCTCAGGGAGAGGAAGTGCGGTGGTGGAGAAGAGCCTGGCTGGGGACCGGCCGACACAGCAACACGTCCACGGCATGCCAGGAGCCACGAGTGCCACCCCGGGGCGCCGCATCTGACCCAAGCAGCCAGGACCAGCACTGGGCAGGTCGAGGTACCAGTGCGGCATCCCCAGGGCCAATGGTTGACACCAACACTGCTCCCGTGGCACGGAGACCCCCGTGGGACCTTTCCTTTCCTCCCTCCCGCAGACCCCATCCCCAGGGGCCGACGCTCCAGCAGCGCTGCCGACACACGGCGCTGGTGCAGCAGCCCAGCAGAGCGCGGCACTTTGAGCGGTGGAAGCAATCGCCGGTACTTACTGGGCAAAGAGGTGCCGGGAGCGGACGATGAACTTGAAGACGTACTCCAAGGCCTTGAACGTCCGCATGAGCGGCTCGCAGGGCTCCCCCCGGGTCGCGTGGTCCACGTACTGTGTCAGCACTGAGATCAGCTTCCTGCAGGATGGGGACACGTGTGGCCAGGGCTCGGCAGGCTTCCCGGCCTCGGACAGGCAGCCTTCAGGGCTGCCGCTGAGCCGTGCCGCGCTGCCTGCCAGGTGCTCCCCATGCTCCGGCCCCATCCCAGCCCCGCGCCTGCCGTCCCAGCCCCGTCCCTCCCTGCGCCGCGGCCGCTGAGTACGCACTTGTAGGCGAGCGTGGCACTGAAGTGCTGGCGGATGTAGGCCTCCAGGACAGCGTTGAAGTGCTGGAACTTCCTGTCGGCCACCAGCCCCACGATGAAAACCTGGGGGAGCAGGCCGTGGGTACGGCTCGGCGTGGGCAGCAGGGTGCTCGGGGACAGCTGGGTGCCCGCAGCCACGGCCAGAGCGGCATTGACGTTGACCCCTTCGTGGAGGCTGCTGGGGCCAGCAAAGCCCCCTGCACACCCGCCCAGCCTGCCAGGATGGGCAGATCTCCGCGGCGGAAAGCCCAAAATGAGCCCCAAGCCCAGCAGCCACAGGACTCTTCGTGGCCACCTTGCACAGAGCTTATACCGTCACCGACCCTGGGTGTCCCACAGCAGCCGCCCCGACCCCGGCCCTCCCCCAGCCCCATCACTGGGGTCACTCTTGTCTCAGTGTAGGAGAAACGCCTTTGAATCTTGCAGGAACTGTCCCCTGGAGGGACAGTGTCCCCACAGAGCCACAGCCCTGCCCCATGCCGGGTCAGCCAGGCTCTACCGACCCAGGGCACCACGGTGGAGCCAGAGGCGCTGCATGGCTCTGAGCATGGCTTGTCTGGCCAGATCAGTGAGCCCCATCTCAAACCCACCCCAGTCTGACCTGGGCCCATCCTGCACTGGTTCGTGGGCTCAGGCCCACACTCCACACGCACGGGGAAGCGGGTCCCACTTACTAGGGCGTCAAAGACAAGCGTGTCATAGACATCCGTGTCCGAATTCTCCATCATGATAGAGAACAACGCATCCAACGTGTCCTGGAGGAACTGGGGGGGACAAGAGGACTGTGAGGGCTCGAGCGTTAACTCCCAGTATCGTCCCGGACCCAGCTCTGAGCGAGGGAGCGACCTGCCTGGGCACAGAGCTCCTGTGCCCGTCCTCAGCCTTTCTCAGCCTGGGGCATCTGGCCCTGTGCCAGGACACGACTCCCCGGCTCGGCCTGTCCCCTGGCAGGCAGCCCGGCACTGTCCCTTCGGCCGCCCGCTCACCCCGGGAGCCCGGGGCCGACGGGGCAATCGCCGCAGGCACAGGCAGCATTTCTCCCGGGGGAAGAGGCGCAGAGGCCGTGCGGGATGCTCCCGGTGCACCCAGTCCAGCCCAAGGCGGCCCCCCCCTCCCCGCTCCGGCGGCTGCTCTCAGCGCAGGGGGCCAGGCTGCCAGGACTAGACGACCTTTGATGGTCCCTTCCGACCCAAGCCGTTCCAAGCCATTCTATTCTATGAGCCCATGAAAGCCCTGGTGCTCATAGTGCTGCACCCCCCGAGCTTTCACATCCCGCTGCCCCCCAGGGAGCGGCCGCCTGGGGACGCGGCCGGAGATGCGAGTGCAGGAGCAGGGGAGGGAGGAGGTGGGAGGGAAGCTCCCGGCACGGCGGGAGCGGGGAAGGTCCCGGCTGTACCTTGATGACCTCCCCTCCGTCCACGTTCATCAGCTTTTGGAGGTTCCCGGAGAGGAGGCTGGGCTTGGAGCGCCACTTCAGCAGCCCCAGCAGGTTGACTGGGTGGGAGGAAGGGGAGAGTCAGCACAGCTTCACCTGCTGCCAGACCCGAACGTTTCCAACCCCCCAGGCTCCCCCGTCCCCCCGCCCCGCGCTGCCCAGGGCAGCCGGCTGGAGAGGCCCCATCCCCGGGGGATGGGGTGCCGCTGGCTGCTGGCCCCACCCTGGGGGAAGCATGGGGCAAGCGCCCGTCGTGCCGGAGCTCCCACCGCTCCGTCGCGCGGCCGCACGGGCAGGCGCTGCCGTCCTCTTTACACCCCTGCCGCAGGAGAGAAACTGAGACCCGAATCAGCAGGGCTCGGCCCTGGAGCTGCAGCATCCTCACGAGCCCGCGAACCTTTCGGAGAAGGGATCTCGGGCAGGGGGGCCGTGGGTCACCATCCTCCCTCCACTCGTGCCCTCCGCCGGCCAGGCCACGCCGGGGCTGGGACGTGGCAAGGGTCCCCACGCCCCTTGCGGCTCCGCGGTGCCCACCCCGGGCGCCTGCCCTGCGCCCCTGGCTGCGTGCCCGCCCGCAGCAGCTGCTGCGCAGCTCCTCTCCTGCGCCAAGCAGGGCTGACCGCTGCTGTTCAGATGTGCACAGGGCCACGTGCCGACCCACCGGCGCCGCTCCCGGGGAGCGGCCGCAGCACGCGCAGAGCGCGGCCTCGGCACCACACCAGCTGGCGGTCAGCACAGCGCTGCCAGGAGCGGTCAGGGCCCCGCCGACCTCCGACTCCCCGTACAGCTGCTGCTCAGCGCAGAAAACTTCCTGATTTCAGTACCACAGAAGCATAAAACTCAGCTGAACAGCATGCTGTCACAGTAGAAGCCGTAGCCGTGCTGTGGGAAGGGAATTAACTGAACAGCAACGGCCCCAAGCCCCGCTCACGCTGAACCGCAGCAGCCCCAGACCCCGTCAGCACGGCAGCGGTGAGTCACTGCGCCCTGCGTCCCCCGAGCTGTGAGACTGCGGTCCCCAAGCCCCGAGCCCTGCGCCAGGGCTGTGGTTTCCCCAGCTGCGTCACTGCCCTTCAGCAAAAGCAGGACGAAGCGTTTCCGTCCGCCGGCCTTGCAGAGGCGGCACTGCTGGACGGGAGGGAACGCGGCTTTCCCGCACGCTCTTCCCCTGGCCGAACAGTGCTGCAGCTCGCCCGCAGAGCACGGAGCCCGCTGGCCGCCGGTGCTCCCGTGCAGCGTTTAACTCTGCAGGCAGTCGGAGACCTTACCTGCAGGCGTTCGTGTCGCCCGTCCCTCGGGGCGGGCGGCTGCTGCAGGGCTTTCTGCAGCAACGCAGACACACACTGAAAACGTGGCAGCGGCCCGCGCGCCGGCACCACCACGCAGCACAGCATGGTTAGACCCGGCAAAAGGACGGGCTGCTCATCCCCATTATGGGGGGGGGGGGTGGGGAGTGCCTGTGAGGGCACTCGGACAGCGCAGCCCCATCAGCCCTCCCTTCCCGCAGGGCTGGCGCCTGGCGGCTTGCTGCCAGCCCCGCTCTCCCCTCTCGCTTCAGGGGCGCACGGGAAGCAGTTCGATAGCCGCCGGCGCTCGCTCAAGGTTGCCGACACCTCTTTGTTCTGCCACCTCCCAAAACATTCTGTACAAGGCAAAATCCCACCTGCAAATGCAGATGCGTCTGTGCTGAGATGGCACGTACGCTGCCCGGCAGTGAACTGTGCAAAGCACCCCAGGGCTGGAAGCCCACGCTAGCTAACTGAGGACAGGGGTTCAAAAACAGGGAGTCCCAATCCCACCCTGATTTCAAAGGGCCCAAGGAAGGTCACGGAGCCGTCGACAGCAACGCTCAGCACCTCCCACCAGCTCCCAGATTGGAGGCAGCGGCTCAGTCCCCCGGGGTCAAAAGCAGATTAATTACCATCTGCAAGGGTTTGCACCGGCCAAGAAACTGCTGACTACCCACAGCGGCTGGCAGCGGCTCCGCGCCCCCGAGGTGGGAGAGAGCCGGGAGACGCTTGCAGCCTGTTACTGCTTGTTCTCATTCCCCTGCCTTGGAAAACTAATCTGCCGCTAACTCAGGAGGGCTCAGGAGACAGATAAGCCCAAAGACAACCTTAATGAAAGAAGAGAAAAAAAAAAAAAAAGAGAAACTCTCTGAGTTACGGCCCGGAGTTATCGACCCAGCGATATGCAAACAGCGCCTGCAGCAAACCACATCCCATCCCAGCGGTGCGGGTGCCGGGGCAGCGCGGCGCAGGGTGCTGCGGCAGCGGTGACACAGGGCAAGGACAGCAAACCTGGATTGCCGGGGTGTCGGGCAGGGCAGCACTGTCCCGGTCACAGGGGCTCCTGCTCACAGCCACTCCTCCCCAGGGGACAGCAGCCCCCGGAAGCCACCCAGACCGCGCTGCCCCGCCGGCCTGCACCCGCCCCGGGAGCAGCCGCTAGCCTTGGCAGTCCTGACTGCGTCAAAACGCTAATCCAGCACCCACTGTTCCCGCTCTCCCCGCATTTCCAGCATGCCGTCCCGGTGATGTTTGTGACGGGAGCGAGCCCCAGTCCAGCTGCGCCACGCCGGAGGGGGCCGGTGCCGGCACGGCACCCCAGCGCGGGCAGCAGCCTCAGCCCCCCGGCTCTCGCCTTCTCGTGCTGGGCAGTAAATCACCCAGCCGCCTGCAGCCTGGTGCCCTGGCGAGGGGACGACAGCCCAGCCAGGCCCCGGGACAGGTGGGTACAAGCTGTATCTGCTGCACGGGTTTAGGAAGGAGGGTGGGTCAGGCCCCGTTCCCTGGCCTGCGGGCAAATGTCTCCGCTCTGGTGGGCTGAGCCCAGCCTTCCCCCCTCCCTGGCACGGCCTCCCGGTGCTGCAAGAGCGGCACTGGCACCGTGTCCCACGGTGACCGGCACGTGCCGACAGACAGCAGCTGGAGAGCCAGCTGCTGGGAGAAGAGCGGTCTGGTCAGTGGAAATGCACCGGTGGGGTGGGCACACAGCCCCGCTGCCTCCCCCGCGGAGAGCCAGCACTCACCGTTCTGGGTCAGCTTCGTGGAGCAGACGAGCGTCGAGATCTGGAAGCTGTCCCGGGCCGACACGGTTAAGCCCGATGGGCCCCCGCTCACGCGGAAGGAGGAGCCGGAGAGGAGCTTCGGCTCGGACAGGTTCCTTGTGGAGGGCAGGGTCAGGTACGCGCCGGCATCCTCCAGCTTCCTGCTGTCGCCCTGCAAGGCGAAGCACGGCTCACGCCGGGCAGCAGCCCCGCGGGAGCCCCATGGGACAGGGCTGGCCCGTGGGCTCGGTCTTGACCCCCCGCCAAGTCCCCTGCGTGGAGCACTTTGCTGGGCAGAATGGGGCAGGGCAAGGTGGTCAGCGGAGCTGCATACACCCAACGGTGGCTCCCACCTAACGACATCCTTACGGCTTGGTAAACTCCGGCCCACGGGAGTCGCTGGGAAGAGGGAGCTGGCCCCGGGGAATTGCTGCCCGCAGCGCAGGGCTCTGTGCAGGCAGCGCAGCGGGCTCGCCCAGCACTAATTTAAACGGAGCACCCAACAGAGCCGCTCCCTGCGGGGCTCCGCAGGGCCCCGTGCTCAGCTAGGACGACCGACCAGGAGAGACACCGAATCCCGGCCAGGGCCACTCAGGGCGGACACAAGAACCGGCAAGAGGAAAAGCGCGGGGGGAGGCCGGTGGCACGGAGGAGCCTGCGGCCGGGCAGCGGCGCTCCGGGAATGAGACACGTGCCTGAGCACTGCCGTGGGGACGGACACACCGCAGGACACCGACCGGGCGGCCGGCGCGGTCCCACGGCATCACTGTCACTAGCCCGACGGGACATTTTGTGCCTGTGCGGGCACACCAGGGTCTCTCACCACGGTGGCAAAACAGCCTATTTTTTTGTGTCTCCTACTCTTAAGCTGAAGAATTAAGGCAACGCTACATCTAGGAGGACTCGCTGGGGTGACTTCCTAAATGATCCTTCCATGCTTGCTTGCAAGAGTGGGAGATGGTGGATGTCCAGAGCCGGCCAGACACACCACGAGGGACTGCAGCCGTGCTGCCGCAAGCTCACCAGCGCTCACTTACGACTTGGCAACAGGGCATTTATCCTTCCCTGCCCGCAACCTTGCATGATAAACCTCCTCCTGCTGAAGGTCAGATGAAGATCACAAAATTGTTTGTTGTTGGCTTTTCTTGCCACCGAGCGTGCCCACGGCAGCCAGCTGACTCGCAGGAGGCACTGCACTTCTTCCAAGGGCAGCTAAGCCCTCGCAGGGTAAACTGGCTTAATTTCAGACATTTCTCGACCAGCATGAGATCAAGAGGTCTGAGGAGCTAAAAGCATATAATTCACATTCCTCTGGCAAACAAAGATAAAAAGATGAAATAGCTTCTGACTCCCAGCATCAAGCCCCGGTGTTTGCCGGGAAGAGCCGGAGTCAGCCGGGGAGAAGACAAAGCGTGGCTTTCACTTGCGCGGGGGCGGAGGGTGCTGGTGAACGCAATGGTTCAGCGAGGGCAGCACCAACCCTTTAAGGAGAAAATGCCTCCAGGAGGGAGGTGCGCCGAGTTCCATCTCGCTGGCCCAGCCAGCACCAGCGAGCCTCAAAGGTGCTCGGTCCTCCTGCCACCGCGCGGGCTGCAGAGAGGACAGTCCCCCAGCGAGCCAGGGACCACGTCTGCAGCGCCGCAGGCCGTGGCAGCATTTGAAGATCTGGCGTGTTTTGCCTGAAAAGAACAGGGAGGAGGGACACGATAACAATTTCAAATGCGTAGGAGCTGCTGGGGAAGAAAAGCGCAGCTCTGTCCCCGTCCCCAGGCTGGGCAGGGCAGGGCACCGCAGGCCTCACAAGATGCCTGGCATGGGTCAGGCTTCACAAGAGCGATAGACGAGGAACGGTACCGGCAGTGCCGGGACAGACCGGCCGGGCGGGCGGGGGTGAGCCTGTCCCATCGGCAGAAGCGTGCCGGAGCAAGGGCGGCTCAGGAAGGGCTGGTCCTGCCTCACGGCAGGAGGTGGACGGGGCAGCCGCGGTGCGGATGGGCAGATGGATGGCAGAGACCTGCAGGGGTGCGCGGGCGGCTCAGCCCCCAGCGGGGCAGCTACGTGAGCACGGGGCAGGAGCACACGGGGGTGACACCGCGCGAGATCCGCGGCACAGGCCTCCGACGTGGGACGACGGTGAGCACAGCGGCGTGCTGGCAGCGGCCCCTCTGCTGGGGCGCCTCCGCTGCCGGGACATTGCGTAGCTGCAGAAACGGCATCGGGGTGCTAAGAGGGAAACGCGGTGATGAAGAGGAGGAACTCCTCCATCAGGCTCGTGGGAAGTGTTGGCTGAGGCCAGCGGCACAGCTGCCACAGCAGGCGGGAGACAGATCTGTTTGTCCCAAAAAGGTGGGAAGGGAGATGGGTCTGCCTCAAGTAACTGTGGCCACATCGCCGGGAACAGCAGGGAAGATCAGAGAAAACTCCAGTTAAATACCAGAGCAGCCGAGGGGCCGGGGTGGGAAGGTCACCTCCTGGGGAGGCTGGAGCTCCACTGCCGGCGAGGAACACCAAAGTGGTGCTGACAGGCGGAGGAGGAGTCCTGCGCTCGCCCTTGCAGCGGGGACCAGCTCGCACCTCCCGCTGCCCTGGCCGCGGCCAGCCCCAGCCTGGGAGAGGGGGACACCAAGGCAAGGGCGGGGAAGCGCATTCATGGGGGCTTTCACGCTCCGGTGCCAGAGCCAGCTGCGTTTTCTTCCAAATGAACAGTGAATTTTCCCTCCTCGCGTTCTCTCTCTGCTCCCTCAGAAGAAAACCCAAGCAGTTTTAGGCACAACAAGGCCTGACATCAGGTAAAGTGCAGCAAGTATCTTCGTGGGGACGTTCCCTCCCAAGTCAGATACATTTAAGTTACCTTTTCCTAAACAAAACTTGTCATTGGCAAGGGAGCGGCGCAGAGAGGAGAGACACTGTGTGCAGGGAGCCGTGGCAGGAGCCCCCACCACCAAGGACAGAAAGGACGGGGGGGAGGGACTGGAAACCCTGGGGGGGACTTTGGGTACGTGCCACCAGTGCTGCAGCTCCGCAGGGACTGGGGCCCCAGCCCCACGCAGGCAGCTGCCAGGAGAGCTGTCCTCCTGCAGGCTCCCCGCTTCGAGGCGGGGTCTGCCTGCCCCCCCCGTACCTTGTACAGAATCAGGTCGTGCTCCCCGTCACGCAGCGTGGTGCCGTCTGGTCGCATCAGCTTCACGAAGGCCATGGAGAAAATCCGCTCACTTTTGTCTTTGGCTGGGAGAGACGAACACGGGGCGAGGTGAGGCGGCGCAGGAGGAGCCCGAGGATGCACCGCGCGGGCAGGGAACGGGCAGCGCAGCCGGGGGCTCCTGCCCCCCTGGCAGCCGGAGCGGCCCGGAGAGGGGGCTACCGGGGCAATCGCTCTTCTTTTCCTGGAGCCCGCGGGCTGTGCCGGTGTGCAGCGAGAGCTCCCGGTCTCCCCAGAGCACTCGGGAGAAGCGGCTGCTGCAGCCGTTTGGGAACCTCGGGGCAGGAGAGAGGGGAGAGACGGCAGCGATGAGCTGATGGGCAGCCAGAGGAGCCGCCAGGCTGCCGGCAGGCACTGCCCGGGCAAGCAGCCATCGGAGAGCCGCCTCTGCGAGAACGAGCGGGGTTTGGGGCAGGCAGGGCCGGGCTGACGCAGGATCAGACCCGCAAGCCGCAGCCTCAGCTGCGGGTCTCCACAGTGGCCCTGGGGAAGGTCCCCGCCGTTGCAGGACGTGCCGCACCACATCTCAACACGTGTGGTTTTCAGTTCTGCGAAGGCACCGACAGCAGCACCCCTGCTCCGGGAGCAGCCCGTCCTCCTGGCCCTGCGTCGCAGCCCACGGCTTTGCCGCAGCCAGACGCCACGGGGCGTGGAACGGGTGCTCCGGAGAGGCAAGCGCAGGCACTCAGGGAGCCGCTGCGTGCAAGAGGCAGCGGTTTCCCAGAGGTCTGCCGCCTCACCACGGGCAGCGGGGACAGAGCAGACTGGAGGGAGGGCTTCCTTCCCCTCACACGTGAATCCAAATTTCACAGCATCCCTGGTGTCTCCCCACACGGCGTGAGACGAGGGCCGCTCACGGGGCCCCCCTGTTCCCGCAGCCTGTTCCGGCAGCCCCTGAGCTGCGGGCAGCCCGCCTCCGCTGCCGCCCTTGCTGGGAACATTAACGGAGGAAGGCCTGAAGGAAGGAGATACTTACAGTCACTGGAGGAGCGATGCCGGAAGGTGAATCTCAAGTGAGTCTTGTGGACATCCTCAATGGGAACAGCAATCTGAGGGAGAGAACATGTGCCCGCATGAGGACAGGAGGGCAGGAGCTGAGTGACCTGCCTGGCCAAGACCCCTCTGTGCTTGGGCAAAGGCTGTGCTGAACTGTCGGTTGCTTAAATCCAAACCCATGTGCTTTCCTTCCAGTTCAGGAGCCTGAACTGGAGGCACAGGTGTCTGTGCAGGGCCGGCGGTGTACGTCCACGAGCCCGCGGGGAGAGGCAGGAGCACCGCCGGCGATGCAGCGCACCCGGAGCCGCTGCCCCAGCCCTGCTCGTCGGCAGGCGCGGCAGGCATCGCCTCCCTGCCGCAGGTCGCCCTGGGTTTCCAGCCAGGGGCCGAGCCGTGACACCGGCAGCATCTCCCACCCGCCCCGAGCCGGGGAGCTGGGGCTTTGCCCCTTGAAACGCCAGCCCTGGCGGGGAGTGCCTCTCCGGCGGCTCGGTCCTGCTGCGCGGGAGGAGCGAGGAGGACAGCCTCGGGGGGTCGCAGCCCCAATCCCACCTCAGTCCCCGTGCCCCAGGGCTCGTACAGACCTTCACCGTCTCCATCCACCGCTGGTGCCGCTGCTGGTAGTAGACCACAGAGCGGTACTCGCTCGCCGGCTTGTCCCCTGCGCCGTGGTATATCACGTTCTGTGGAAAGGGCAGCAGCAGAAGAGATGCTTCGTGGTCAGACCACATAAACTCAAAGGGCTGAAGAATTTTGCATCCCCTGCTAACCCAGGCTAGACCCTGAGCGGTCCAGCGCCCCCCAAGCTGCTCTCCCCTGGCCGTGCCGCAGCATCCCCCACCCAAGCCCCCCCCGCCCGGCACAAGTGCCCCTTTACAACAACCCAGCCGGCGCGGGGACACCTTTCCAACCGTCCCTTCCCAGCCAGGCTCAGAGGGGCAGCAAAAGGCTTCCCCGTCCCCGTCCTCTCCACCTCTGCCAGGCCTGGCGCAACCTCCGAAGGGAGCCAGCAAGGGACACGCAGCCCGGCTTGGCTTCCATTCCCCTGTGGGAAGGGCATTATCAGGGACGGAGAAGGGGGTGGGGGCTGCGCCCCTGGACCCTCAGCAATTCACAGCCTGTTCCCCAGGGGCCAGGTGAGAATTGCGTTTGAAATGAAAGCAAACACCCTGGGGGGAGAGAGAAGGCAACAGCCAGTCCTGGGGCGGCAGGGGGGAACTGGGTCTGAGCCTCCCGCCACCCTCCTGGCAACCCCCCTGCTCCTTCCCCCTCCTGCCTCTCCCAGGGATGGAGAGCTGGGACACCCCATGCCCAGGGGCCTCCCAGGGTGGCCAGGGGTTCTGGCTGTCCCCAAGGGAGGACAATTTTCTCTCTAGCCCTTCTCACCACTTTCCCAGATCTTTATTCGGAAGGGCAGCTTCATGGGCTCCAGCAGCCAAAGAGGCTACTCCAGCCGGTTCGCGCTGGCACCAACACTGGCACCGGCACGCTACGGAGCTACTGCCTCTGCCCGAGGTGGGGTGATGTGGGGGAAAGTCCCTCACCCCAGGGCTGATCCGGTGCCTGACGTACCTGCACCGCGCTGCCCGACTCGTCGCAGACGCACACTGTCACCTCCACGTTCTTCTGTGTCTTCTTGTTCCCCTTGTCAAACTCGCCCTGCACCAGCGTCAGGTAGATGTCGTTCCTGACGTCTCCTGGTGGGACAGCCCTGTCAGCGAGGCCTGGTCCCCTCTGCAGCAGGGCACCCTGTAACCCCACACTGGGACCCCCAGAGACCATCCAGGAATACTCCAACCCACCACCCTGCTTGCCTGGCATGATGACCTCCGGGTAGCCCAGCTTGCGTGCCACCACCGTGCTGCGGTCCACGAGGTGGGGATGGTCCTTTCGCACTTGGCTCAGGTCTCCCCAGAGCATCTTCAGGGACACCCAGAACCCTGCCGGGACAGAGCGCGGGACATCGGCCCCATGGCCCGCACCGGCTCATCACAAGCTGTGCCGCGCCGGGCAAGGCCGCCGGCCAGGCACACGTCCTGCGGAAGCGGCTGCCCCTTCCTGGGCTCAGCCCTGGATGCGTTTGGGTGGGTGGTCATTCCCGGTGACCCCGTACGGCTCCGATCCCGATTGCTGGGACAGTCCGCACACCGAGCCCCAAACACACCCAGGATCAAACTCACATCCCTGTGGCCGCTGCGGTTTTTCAAGGGGTGACAGCGTGCAAGAGCCTGGGGGAGGCAGCGGGAGGAGGCCCAGGGCCAGCCAGGGACCGGAGCGAGCCCCTGGACCCTGCGAGGAGTGGCACGGGGCGGGGGGCTGCCCCAGCGTGGGGGCCGGGGGGCAGCCTGGGACCCCAAGCACAAGCAGCAGCCACAGGGAAACGCAGGATCAGCTGGGGAGGGGGTCCCACCCCGTCCTCCACTGCATACTGCAGTGCGGAGCAGGCACGCAGGGCTGGGGGGACGCAGGGGGCTCTACCTTGTCCCTTGTGGTTGATGTCCTTCCCCTCCACCGCTTTCCTGATCATGTTGTGAAGAAAATCGTTGTCAGCAGCCGCCCTGCGAACACCAGAGCGGGGCAATTCAGAGGAGCTCCCCACCGGCCGCGCACAGGGAACCCCGCACGGCTGCTCCCTGCGGCCGGGCACCAACCGCCAGCAAGCCGAACAGCGGCCCGGATCCCGCTGCGGCTCCCCAGCCAGCCGGCCTCCGGCCCACCGGGAGGGAGGTGCCGGCCAGCATCCACAGCAGACCTGGGACCCTGGGCACCCACGTGCCCCGAGGGGCCGGGAGGCAGAGCCCCGGCAGGGTTCGGTATCTCCGAGTGCGTCACTGCGCATAGAAATACCCCTTTTCTAACCCCGCTGGGGTCGTGTCCCAAGGATCCACCGTCCCTTCGCAGAGCCACGTTTAACCGAAAAATCTCTTTGATCCTGGCACCTCGTGCCCCCTGGCAGCCGCTGTCCCCATGCCAGCCAGGCCCACAGAGCGCTGCCCCCCCTGCCCCCCACCCCCCTGCCCAGCCCCCGGGACTCACAGGTGCACGGGGATGAAGTACTGCTTGTCCTCATCGCTCTCGCACTTCCCCTTGGTGATGTCCGTGATGTCCATCACTGCAGCAGCACAGAGGCGGCAGCGTGGGCGGCTGCCACGGGCGCCGGCAGCCCCAGCGCCAGAGCCCTCCATGCCAAATCCTCCCAGGACCAGCACCCCAGGACAGTTCTGTCCCATCCCGCGGCCACCGCTTCGCCTGTGCCCCCAGCGCTGACCCTGCCGTGCCCCGGCGCGTGCTCCACAGGGAGGTCCTTGTGCCCCACCGAGACCCCTCTGCCACCCCGCGCCAGGCAGCCCTGAGCTGCCCAGGGCTCGCGGCAGAGAGAAACCCTGTGCCCACCCGGCTCTGCGGTGGATGGACGTGCTGCCAACACGGGCTGGGACCTGGCATCCCGGCACCTGGGAAACGCGCCCGGGGCGGGGTCTGCAGCAGCACCGGCATCAGCCCCCAGCGCGGGGAAGGGTCCCGTGCTGGGGCACAGCCCGAAGGCTGCCCGCCCCTCGGGCTCTCCCCTCCTTGCCCTGCGCTTCTCTGGCCGCCCCGGGGCAGAGCTGGCTGCTCGGGGCTTGCACCACGTGCCCAGCGTCCCCCCGCAGCTGCGCGCCTCTGGGGAACAGCACGCAGAGATGGTGCGGCCATCACCGCGGGTGACCTCAGAGGTCTGGGGCAGATTTTGGCCAAAATAAGCCACATCCAGAACCTCTCCATCGGCCACGGGCAGGGGGTTTGGTGCAGGACGGACAGGGTACGGCAGAGTGGGCACCAGGACGATCCAGCTGGCCTCTCCCCGGGGACATGCTCAGCTCGGCACGCAATTAGCCGCCGATACGTTCGTAGTTCACCCGGTAATTTCTCTGTGGCTGAGGTCCTAGCACACGCTAATTAGCCAAGTAAAATCAATCATTTCCTAGCAAGCCCATCCAGTGGGGATCAATACCCAGAGCAGGACCATGGGTCGAGGCAGAGCCGGGGGAGCTCCGCGCTCCGCTGGGGACAGGTGCCATGAAGGGGCCAGGGCTGCTCCTGGGGGCACCTCCGGCAGCGGCGGGCTGGGGGTCCCCCGCGCCACGCAGCAAGGAGGGACGGCTGGGCCCCCCCAGTCCCTCTCCTCTGCCGGGGCGGGTGCGTTCCACCCCCGTGGGCCCCGCAGCTGCAGCCCAGGTAGGGCAGGGCCAGCCCGCGGGGGACAACACGAGGGCGGCCAGGGGAAACACTTGGCTCCGGCTGTCGTGGGAGCAGGGAGCCAAGGCTTTCCCGGCTGCCGGAGAGGCCACACCAGATCCCTTCCCACATCCCAGCACCAGGCACGCGTGGAAAAGGCCCTGTGCCACCATGGGGGCTTGTGGGTCAGGCTGGGGAGGGGGAGACAGGGCAGCAGGCTCAGGGGGAACGGGCGAGTGTGGCCGTCAGAGGCAAGCGACGGTCGGGGTCCACGTGTGGTGATGGGGGCTGCCTGGTCAGAGGCAGGAGCGGCCCTGGGGCGTTGCTGCCCCGAGCCACGGCACCCCACGGCCAGCAAGCCCCACGGACCCTGGTGGCCAAGAGGTAGGTGCGGGGGGTGCTGGCACCGGCAGTGCTGGGGGCGTCTCCTCCTGGCACCCACGGCAGACCCTGCTCTCACCTGAGATGCCGAAGGGCCGCCGGAGGCCCGTGCTCAGCTTGCGGCTGTAGGTCTCCCGGAGGTCCATGCGTCCCACCCGGATGATCTGGCACACCAGGAAAAGCCTCTCCCGCTTCAGGTCTTTGCTGCCCAGGTCCTGGGCGGGGGACAGGGGCTGCGTGAGCCAGGCGTCGGCGGCACCGCGCGGGGACGTGCCTCTGCCGGTGCCGGGCGACCGCAGGGTACCCCGGGCTGTGCGGGAGGGTGAACCAGCGGGCGCAGAGCCACTGCCGGTCCCTGCTCCTGGCACCCCGGCTCTGCCTTCAGGGGCCGGGGAGGTCCCCCGCCGCTGCACCCTGCAGAGGGGCTCGGCTGGAGGGCACGCAGCCCCGCTGCCGCGGGGAGCCTGGGTTTCTGTGCACCCCAGGCAGTCCCAAGACGAGGGATGGGGACGACGCTGGGGCTGGTGGAGACCGATGGCCCCACGGGGCACCCACAGACCAGGCAAGTGCAGCCGAGGCGGGCACGCTGCCCGGGGAGGGAGCAGGTCTGACATGGTGTAGGGCTTGGTGGGGTGGCCACACACCCCAGCTCCAGGCACCCTGGGGGGGGGGGCCCAGGTCCCGCGGGTGCTGCCCCTGCGTGAGAACCTTCCTTGCAGGGCTGCGGCTCGGGGCAGGGTCACGCCGCAGCGCACAGGGACGCGCGGCCAACGCCAGCAGCGGGCAGGGGTCGGAGGTGGGCAAGAGCCAGGGGAGCTGGACCGCGGGGGCTGGAAGTGCTGATGCTGCTCATTAGCATTGATTTTCCTGGCTCATCTGCATATCGATGGCTCCGCTTGGGCTGTCCTGAGGGTCAGCTCAGCTCTGCTGGTGCAGCAGGAAAAAATGCTGGGTCAGCAGGCACTGCCTGCGCCTCCTCCTGCCCGTGGCAAGGGACCGCCGAGCCGGGCTGTGGGCGAGGAATGGAGCGGAGCTGGGGGCACGGGCACCCCGACATCCCCGGCACCCCTGCAGCTGGGAGGGGAGGCCGTGAGGGGCAGCCCCACAGCGGGTGCCCACATCCCGGTGCCAGGACTGGGGTCTGTGCAGGAGCCGCAGGGCTGGCTGGGCTGGGGGGCGCGGCAGAAACGAGCGGCAAGGAGGGAGCAGCGGCGAGGAGCGGGGATTCAGCTGCTCGGAGGTGGCACGGGCTGCGGCAGGACCTCCAGAGCCCTATGCACGGTGCTGGACGCATCCGAAATGCTGCACGGAGTGGGGGGCACCTCTGCAGGCAGCGGGGAGGGGAGGAGGCGCAGGCAGCGGCAGCGCTGCTCCCGAGGGGTCTGCGCTCACCGTGAAGACAGCCTTGAGGTTGTTGAGCAGCTCGATGTCCTGGGGGACCCCCGTGCTGGCCCAGCGGATCACGTAGTTCTCGCTGCGAGGGGAAGGCGAGGGGGTGAGGAGCCCGCGGCAGGGGCCGGGCACCAGGACAGCAGAGCTGGAGCTCCGCGTGTCCCTCCGCAGCCGGGGTCCACGAGCAAACACCACGACGTGGGCTGGAGCACCTCGGCCGCAGGCAGGGCCCTGCTCGGGCCCGGCTCGCGTGCCCGGCCCCTGCCAGCCCCCACCGTGCAGACCCCGTGCCTGACCAGCGGCCCCAGTCGCAGCACGCGGACTGGCCCAGCTTGGCCGTCCCCAGCAGCGGGAGGCTGCCAGCCCAACCCTGCCTGCAGGGCAGGCAGCTTGCGGGCGCCCTGGGCTTGCCGGCTCGCCGGTCCCTTGCACGGGGCCACGCCGCCCCAGCGGTACCCGGGGTCTGGCACCGGCTGAGCCGGCATCTGCCTGCCGCGGGCAGATCAGCACAGGGCAGCATGCCACAGCACACCCCCGATGGGCCGCAACACGTCCGGCGCGCACCACCCCAGGCGGGAACAGCCACCGCCTGTCCCACGGGACGCGACTGCACGCCTTGCACGCCGCCGACAAATCCTCCTGCTCCAGGAGGGACAGCCCTGCAGGAAGGGTCGTGCCTCTTTTCCCCCGGTGAGACGCGGCGGCTCGTGCCACGCTGGGCGGGCAGCCGGGCCGGACAGGATGGGCAGCCAGGGGCTCGGGGATGGGCAGTGGGGCATGAAGGGGCAGGGGCTGCCCTGCAAAGTGGGGACAAGACTGGAGACGCCGCAGGGAGCGCCAGGACGGGCGCCCGGCCGAGCCGGCAGCAGGGGTTGGGCAGCGGGGCCAGTCCTGCACCACCGGGGCCTCACCTGATCATGCGCTGCTCGCCGGGGTCGTACAGCGCCATGAGGAGCTGCGCCTCCTCGCCGATGTTGCAGACGAAGTTGCGCACGCAGAGGTAGAGGCTGTGGGAGGGCGAAGCTGCCAGGCGGGCGCTGCAGCCCAGCGCGCTCTGCTGCGGGCTCTGTGGGGCACGAGGCCGCTCAGCCCCACGGCACGGCCACACATGGGGCAGCAGGCTCTCGTCACAGAGGGGCCGGCGCGCCGGGGCCGGCGCTGGCTCTCACCGTCTCCTCCTGGATGCGCTGCGTGACGGTCTGCGCAGCCTTCTTGTGCGCCTGGAAGAGGCTGATGATGCTGGTTCTGTCGGGGTCCAGGATGTTTTCATCCTCATCCCGCACCACCAGGTCCAGTGCGAGGATCCTGCGGAGGCCGGGATGGGGTGAGGCAGGACCCGGTGCTCGGCTGGGCCAGGGGGACACGGGTCTGTTCACGCCACCGGGACCCGCCTGTCCTTGCATGGGCACGGGCTGGCACGGGGTCTGAGGGTGCAGGACAGATCCCGATGAGTCCTGGCCAGCAGCAGAGGCCTGGCAAGGGGACAAGAGCCGGGCAGCACCAGTGACGCTCTCCTGCCCCAGCCAGGGCTCATCGGCGATAGCGCCTGGCTAGGTGGCTTGCACACCCACAGCACACTCGCTGTCCTTGGCCACCACGGGACAGCCAGCCAGCCAGGACAGCTGGGACACAGGGACAGCCAGCCAGCCCGGCAGGGACACTGCACCAGAGGGGCCGAGCGTCCCTCAGCACCACGCAGCCTGTGCCCGGGGCGGGGGCAGACACCCAGGCCCCCCCCCTGCGCTCCATCCCCGCTCTCACTTGTTGCCGTAGTCGATCTTGCTGGTCACCTCCTTCTTGAGCTGCAGGAGCTCGTCCTTGGGCAGCGTCCCCGAGAGCAGCTGCGACCGCTGCTCCATCAGCTCGTACATCATCCGCTTCACCCGCTGGTACCGCTCCGTCTGCCCCGCCTGCGGGCGGCAGCGCAGGGTCACCGCGTGCCCCCGCCAGCCCCGGCCCCCCGGTCCGGCCCCTGGCCCTTACCACGTAGAGCTGCTTCCAGATGGTGACCCACTCCCGCAGCGTGGTGGTGATCTCCTGCACCATGGGCATCTCGGCGGGGACCACGCTCTCCTCCGCCCTGGGGAGAGGCGCAGGGAGCCCTGGAGCCCCGCGCCACCGCACGGGCCCCCGCGCCGGGCCGGCAGATGGGGCCCACCCGCCGGTGCCCGGTACCTACCCTCTGCGCTCCACCACGGCGCCCTTCAGGTGGATGAGCGAGGCCGGGAAGATGCCCTGGGGGAGCCGGAGCCGTCAGCCCCCACAGCCCTCCCCGGGGAGGCCACGCCTGGGGGGGCTCCCCGCCCCGGGACGGAGGGTCCCACAGAGGGTCCCAGCCTGGCAATGCTGCAGGGGGCTTGGCACATCCCCCCCGCCCCCGCAGGGGCAGGGCGAGCCGCCGGCCGTGCCCGCACCCCCCCACAGGTGGCAGCCCCCCAGCGGCCCCTCACCTACCCGGGCAGCCCTGTTCCTGAGCGAGTACCCGCGGTACCAGCCTGCAAGGGGAGGGAAGGGGACGCCGTCAGCCGGGCTCGGGGACCTGACAGCCCGCGGCGGGGCAGGGCTGGGTGCCTGCCGGCAGCGCGGCCAAGAGAGGGTGCACGAAGCCCCCAGGTCAGGGTGCGGCCGGGTACCCGGCCCAGGCTCTCCCCGCAGGGCTGCCGGACCCCCTTACCCTCGGAGGCCTGCAGGATGTGCACCGTCTCCCCGATCTGCAGCGGGAGGTGATGCTCGCTGGTGCGCGGGAAGTTCCACACGGCTGTGGGGAGGGGGGCCGGGAGCCGTGAGTAGGGGTCCCTCGCCCAGAACCCCCCTCACCAGCACAGCCCCC
>JAVKLA010000053.1:48007485-48018481 GCA_034782735.1 Sagittarius serpentarius | reverse complement strand
TGAGTCGGGGGACTCGGCCTGTCCCGTCCCGTCCCTGTGCTTAGGTGCCCCGGCCCGCCCCGATGCTCCCCCGGCCCGGCCCGGCCTGTGCCTTTCGGGTCCGCCTGCCGGGACCGGCCCCGGGCCCTCCGCCCGCCTCCAAGGTGTCCGCCCTGTCCCGCGTCCCCTGCGCCCCCGCCCGGTGCCCCGTGCACGGCCCGGTCCGGTCCCCCGCACCCAGCTCCGTCCTGCCGTGTTCTCCCCGTGCCCGGCCCGGCCCGGCCCCCTCTGGCCCGGTGTGATCCCCCTGCCCCTCCCACCTGGTCCCCCGCCTGTCCCCTGCCTGCCCCCAGTCCCCCACGTCCCAGCCCGGTTCCCTGCCTGTCCCTGCTCCCCACACCCAGGCCGTGTCACCCCCTCTGCCTGTCCCTGCCCCTCTCTGCCTGCACCCTCCTGCCTGTCCCCATCCCCTCTGCCCCAGCAAGACGGTGGGCCGCACCGGGCTCCTTCCAGGGACACGGGCGAGGGTGGGTCGTCACTGGGCCCCCCCAGGTCCTGCTCCAGCTCCTGCCTGCCCTTGCAGCACCGGCGCCGGCGTTCCTGCCATGGCCGGCTGCGGGGCCCCTGGCTCCCCGCCCCGGCAGAGCGGCCCTGGCTCCACACTGGAGGAGGAGGAGGAGGATGACGACCCAGCCCTGGGCTGTGATGGCGACCTGGAGGTGAACCCCTACGACGGGCTGCCCTTCTCCTCCCGCTACTACGAGCTCCTGCGGCAGCGCCGGGAGCTGCCTGTCTGGACCACCAAGTACAGCTTCATGGAGCATCTGGAAGGCAACAGCGGCATCGTCCTGGTGTCTGGGCCCCCCGGCACTGGCAAGAGCACCCAGGTGAGCACAGGGGCAGCCGGGAGCAGCCTGCCCCGCTGGGCGCTGTGTGCGGCTGGACAGGGCCACGCTGCAGCCCGGGAGCCCGGCGTAGGGCTGTGGTACCGGCTGCTCTGCCGACAGTCTCTCCCTGCGCCCGCTGGACTGCCAGCTGAGCATCCCATGCCTCCTGCCCGAAACCGCTCTCGGCAGCAGCGAGGTCCTGCCCCGAGGCCGCTGCCTTCCCCGCGGGGCCTGCCTGCAGCTCCTGTGCGAGCGAGCCACAGTCTCCGTGGCAGGGGAGCCACCAGGCTCTCGCCCCTGACAGAGCAGAGCGGGCTGGCCCTGCATGCTCCCTTCCCGCCAGCCCCCTGCGCGGCGTTACTGCACGTTCAGCGTGTGCTGGCAGGCCCTGGGCCGTGGTGGAGTGGGGAGGTGGGAGCCCAGGCGGCTGTGGGCAGAAGGCACGGAGACGAGACTGTGGCCAGGCAGCAGCTCCCTGACCCCACAGCAGCGTCTGAGCTTGTGGGGGAGACGGAGGGGGCGACGGGCCCCACAAGGCTTCGGCTCCACTGCGGTACCTGGGAGCATGCCACCGCGGTGAGCCTGGCGTGGGGCAGGGCTAGTGCAGAGCCAGGCAGTCGTGCGCCGGGATGTGCCGCGGCAGGCACTGGGGCCCCAGGTAAAGCCCTGGCACGAGCCGGGAAGTGCTGCCACGGCCGCCCCGGGAGCGGCTGCCACGGCGGCGCAGGGCGTCGGGCGGCACAGGAGGCAGCGCAGGGAGCGGGAAACGGCTCCTCCCCGGAGCCAGGCCCGGGCGCGCGGGGCAGTGGCAGGCGTGGGCGGTTGGGCCCGGACGGTGCCAGGATCCCGCCTGCCCGCCCCGGGGAGCTGGTCCCGTCTGACAGCCCCTGACCCGGCACACGGAGACGTCGTCAGGCAGACTTTGACCAGGGGAGGGATCACCTGGAAGCTGCGGGGGCAGCCGTGGCCTCCGCGGGGCCGGGGCTGGGCGTGGGCTGGGTCACTGTGTGGCAGCTGCTGGCCTCGGGCTACCGGGGTGTTGGCAGTGGGTTTGGAGCTGCTTGCCCAAACCGCCTCCCTTGGGCGTGACCCTGCTGCGGCACGGGCCTGGGTTCAGCCCGCGGCACCACCCAACCCACAGGGCGATGGATTTGGGGAATAAAGTGCTTGTGCGGGCCCTGGCCTGCCCCAGGGCCGGGGTGCTTTTGCGTGCAGGCACCCTGCCTACAATTCCTGCAGGGCCGTGGGACCAGCGTGCCCTGAGGAGACCAGGGGGCATGACCTGATCCACGTGGAGCATCTGATCCTGCACGCTGGGGCACCAGCACCCCTCAAACACGGTGTTTCCACCCGAAGCGGCAAGAGCTGACGCGCAAGCCGGGTCCCTTCACCGTGTCATGGCCGAGGGCTGTCTGTGCCCTGTGCTGCCGCCCTCACTGGCCTTTGCAGGCAGCGGGGCAGCGGAAGGGAGGGTGCAGAGCCGTGCACGGAGGCACGGCCGAGCGCGGCCGATCTGTGGGGCAGTTGTGGGGCCGGGTGGAGGAACAGAGCAGGCTGCACGCCCGCCTGCAGTCACTGCCAGGCGCTTGTATGACCCCTGTGCTGGCGCTTGGCTGTGGGCTGGGCTCTCTGGAGGCAGCCCCTGGGCAGGACTCTGCCTGTCTGTGACCCCGGCTGCTGGGCAGACACAGGGGCGCAGGCACCTGTTCGCGGGGGGCACGCGGGCGGGAGGAGTGCGGGAGGTGGGCAGGTGTGTTAGGAAGCAGTTAAACAGCAGGTTTCTGGTCCCCAGTGCCCAAGGGACATCCGCAAGGCCCCCGGACCGTCCCGCGCTGCCTGGCTGGGTGCTTGGGCAGCAGCTGCGCCCTGGCGCTTCCTTCCCCGTCTCTCGCCGTGGGGTTTCCTGGGGTAGCGTGTGATCCCTCTGGCCCTGCGCAGAGATGCTCGAGCCCGTGCCCCAGACTTGCGGCTGTTGCAAGGCGTGGGTCTCGTGGACCTAGCCAGCGACCACTGCTCTGTGCTGAACCTGAGCGGGGACCTGCCCAGCCTTCCCTGGAGAGGAGCAGGGGGCCAGTTAGAATAGAGCAGGATGGGTCCAGCCAGAAGTGACCTGCAGCCATCGCCTAGTCCAACTGCCTCACCGCTCCAGGGCTGACCAAAAGTTAAAGCACGTTATTAAGGGCGGTGTCCAAATGTCTCTTAAGCCCTGGCAGGCGTGACCTGGAGGCAGTGCTCTCTCGAGCTGGCAGCTCTGGCGAAGGCAGCACAACACGTACCCCCCCGTCCACATTTTTTCCTGGGGAGGCGGAGGCGGAGAAGATTGTTGTTGCGTGTCCTTAATACAAGAGCTGGGGCTGTGGTGTCCCGTAGAGAGGCAGAAAGCTGCAGGCTTGAGGAGATGAGGCTGTGGGGCTCGTGTCACAGGTTGCTGGGGCTCAGAAGCGATGGTACCGGGGAGGGAAGGTCCCGCCTGGGCTGTCGAGAGCTTCTGTATGGCCTCTGGCCTGGGCGGTCCTGTGGCTGGATCCCTGGGGGCCGCTGTGGGGAGGGTCCCTCTGCCCTTCTGGGCCGGCAGAGCAGGGTCCGCTCCACGACGGGGAGGGGAACGTGTCCCGGCACTCCCGGCCGGGGCTGCGCTGTCCCCAGGGCCTGACGGGCCTTCTGGCCCTGCAGATCCCGCAGTGGTGCGCGGAGTACGCCCTCTCCCTGCAGTTTGCCCACGGCCTGGTGGCCTGCACCCAGCCCCACAGCCTGGCCGCCCTCAGCCTCTCCCTGCGCGTGGCGGATGAGATGGACCTGAACCTGGGCCACGAGGTCGGCTACTGCGTCCCCCACGAGGACTGCTGCACCGCCGAGACCATCCTCAGGTACGGGGACGGGGGGCCCCTGGGGGCTGCCTGTGCCAGGAGCACTGGTCGCGCTGCGCTCTAATCCCGCTGAGCTCCCCGGCTGCAGCGTAATCTCTTAATCCAGCCCGGCCTCGCTGGGGGAGCGACGAAGTGGGCTGCTGGCTGCCCGGGCCCTCCCGGGGCTGTGGTGGGGGCTCCTGCCGCTGGGGAGGGGGGTGAGGCGTGCTCCCCGGGGCTGCCTGTGGGGATGCCAGCGGGGGTGCAGCCCGCAGTGCTGGGCGTCCCCGCGGCCGCCCCACGCTGACGGGGCCGGCCTGCGGCAGGTACTGCTCGGATGAGATGCTGCTGCGGGAGATGACGTCGGACCCGCTGCTGCGGCAGTACGGTGTGGTGGTGCTGGACGAGGCGCAGGAGCGGACGGTGCCCACCGACGTGCTGCTGGGGCTGCTGAAGGACGTGCTGCGCCAGCGCCCGGCGCTGAAGGTGGTGGTGGTGACCTCGCCGGCCATGGAGGAGCGGCTCCGTGCCTTCTGCGGGGACCCCCCTGTTGTGCGGGTGCCGGGGCCCGGGCCCCCTCCCCAGCTGCTCTACAGGGATCCACCAGCCCGCGGCCGCATCGCGGCTGCCTGCCAGGCCGTCCTGGACATCCACCGGCGGCAGGAGCCTGGCCACGTCCTGCTCTTCCTGGCCAGCGAGCAGGTGGGCTGCGGGCACCCCCCAGCTTGGCTCCTGGGGGCTTCACTGCGCCGCGAGGCAGGGGGGGATCGGGGCAGGGGGAAGGTTTGGGGGATCCCTCTCAGCTGCATGCAGAGAGCCCTGAGGACACGGGGCCTGCTGGGGATTAAACTGCGGGAGCTGGGGCTCCTCTGCGGAGGGGCTGCGGGCGCCATGTGAGGCCCGGGGTCTTTCCCCCCAGGGCACCGGGAGGCAGCCACAGGGCACGGCGCAGCACCCCGTTCTGGGGATGGGGCCTCTCCGGGCGTCAGCGGGCATCACTCGTGTGCCCCCCGTCCTTCCCCGCAGGAGATCGCCGAGTGCTGCAGGGCCATCCAGACCGAGGCCGTGGCGCTGAACCCAGGGCTGGGCCCGCTGCTGGTCCTGCCCCTGCACCCCGGTGTGGGCCGCGCGGCGCAGAAGGTGTACGAGGCACTGGAGGAGAGCGGCCGAGAAAGACGGGTGATTGTCACCCACTGGCTTGCGGACTCATCCTTCTCTCTGGGGACTGTGCGCTTCGTCATCGACTCGGGGCTGGAGCTGCGCAACGTGAGTGTGCCAGCCTGCGCCGGGGGTGCCGGGACGGGAAGCTGAGCGGTGGCGAGCAGAGGGCCTGGCTCTGCTCTGGGGCACAGCCGGCGGCGCGGGCTGAGGCGAGTCTGGGGAGGGAGCAGCAGAGCCGCGGCCGTCTGCCCTGTCGGCTCGGCCCGGGCCCTGCCGTGATGCCCCAGGCTGGGGGACGCTGTGTGGGGTGTGGGACCCGCCCCAGGGAGGCGGCAGCGGTGGCGCTGCACCCGACGGGCCTTGGGAGAAGAGGGGGGCTCGTCTGCGGGTGTCCCCTCTCACGCCCTCGCCTGCAGGTCTACAACCCCCGCATCCGGGCAGAGTCCCAGGTGCTGCGGCCCATCAGCAAGAGCCAGGCAGAGTCACGCATGCAGCGAGCCGCAGGCAGCCCCCCAGGTGAGAGCCCCTGCCCGGGCGTCCCCCGAATGTGCCTCCAGTGGGAGAGGGCTGTTGTCCCGCCCCGCTGGGGCCCCGGGCAGCCCGTGGCCCAGGACGCTTCCTTGCCTGCCGGCCTGCGCCTGCTGCCCTGTCCCTGGGCTCCATCCCTCCCACCGTCGTGGCTCACGGCCCCTCTCCTGCAGGCACCTGCCTGCGCCTCTACTCGGAGGCCTTCTATGAGCAGCGCCTGCCCCCCAGCCCCGCGCCCCACGTCAGCGAGACCAGCCTCAGCCGCCTCGTGCTGCTGCTGAAGCGCCTGGACATCGCCGACATGGGCCAGTGCGACTTCCTTGACCGGCCAGGTAGTGCCCGCAGGGTGTGGGGGGGGCTGGGCACGGCGTGGGGGGGGGGCTGGAGCAGAGGGGCGCAACAGGGGCGGCCGTGCGGGAGGAGCTGGAGGTTGGCCGTGGCCATGGCTGTCACTGCAGCCCAGGTGGTCTCTGGGGAGGGGCTGGAGGGTCCCGTGGGTGCAGGAGGAGGATGGGCAGGGCCGCGGGGTCCTGGCAGCCGGCTGATGTCCTGCCCTAGCCCCTGAGTCGCTGATGCAAGCGCTGGAGGACCTGGACTACCTGGCCGCCCTGGACGATGATGGGAACCTGTCGGAGGTGGGGATCATCATGTCGGAGTTCCCCCTGGACCCCCAGCTGGCCAAGGCACTCATCGCCTCCTGCGAGTTCGACTGTGTGGAGGAGATGGTCAGCCTGGCCGCCATGCTCACAGGTACCATGCCGAGGGGCTCGGTCCCCGCTCTGCTGCTGGCACGGGGCACGGCGCAGCCCCCGGAGAGCCAGTGCTGGCAGGGGTGGTGCTGGGGGGCGCACGGTGACCTTCCCTCTGCGCCGTCCCCAGCTTCCCCCTGCTTTGTGCCCCCTTCCACGCATCTGGAAGAGGCAGTGACCATGCGCCGGCGGGCCCTGCTCCACCCGGACGGAGACCACTTCACCCTCATCAACATCTTCAACGCCTTCCAACAGCGTGAGTGCCGGGCAGGGGCTCGACAGCCGGTGGGCTGCGCACCCCGCAGCTGTCCCGCAGCTCCCTCGCGCGTCCCCTGCTCCTTTCGGGAGCAAGCGCTGCGGCCACGGTCGTGACCCAGCCTGGCTGCGAGGGGGTCCCAGCCCCAGCCTGGGGGCCGCAGTCTCTGCGCGGTCCCTGTCCCTGCTGCATTGAGGGGACCCAGTCGGTGGGAGCAGCAGTGCCTGGTTTCGTGGGCTGTGAGCCCCCAGCCCGGCCAGGCCACCCGCTTCGGTGCGGGGTCTCTGCTCGTCCAGCCCCGTCCCTGCGGTGCTGACCCCGCTCTCCCCGCAGACAACGCGGATGAGGGCTGGTGCCGCAAGCATGCGGTGAGCGGGGAGGCGCTGCGGCTGGCGGGCGTCGTGCGGGCAGAGCTGCTGGAGGTGATGCAGCGCATCGAGCTGCCCGTCTCGCCCCCCGCCTTCGGCACTGACGCCAACGTGCTCAACATCCAGAGAGCGCTCATCTCCGGCTACTTCCTCAAGGTGGGCCGGGGGGCCGCGAGGGGCCCGGCTGCGGGGCGGGGGTCATGCCAGCCAGCCCCGCTCCCCTCCTGCTCTGCTCCCCAGGTGGCCCGGGACATCGACGGCTCTGGCAACTACGTGATGCTGACGCACAAGCACGTGGCCCATCTGCCCCCCGCCTGCTGCTACCTGCTGCGGCAGCCCCCCCAGCGCCTGCCCCCCTGGGTCCTCTACCACGAGTTCACCATCTCGCAGGACAACTGCCTCCGCGTGGTCTCGGAGATCCAGCCCCAAATGTGAGGACCTCTGGGACGGGGAGGGACGGGTCACGCCCGGGCTCCATCTGTGCGTGGCTCCAGAGCTGGCGCCGGCCCGGGAGCGCAGCGGAGCCCTGGGGCAATGCCTGGCCTGGGCCTCCTCTCCGGTGGGCCGGGGTGGGGGGCGGGCTTGTCCCCTTTTGGGGGAGGGGGGAGGCTGCCCCAGGGAGGCCCCTGGTGCCGGCTGCCCCTCCTTGACCCCCTCTTCCCTCAGGCTGGTGGAGCTGGCACCCCAGTACTACCTGAGCAACCTGCCACCCAGCGAGAGCCGTGACCTGCTGATGGAGCTGCGGGAGAAGGTGGTGGCCGTGGAGGAGGTGCCGGTGGTGCCAGAGCCGCTGGGAGAGGCAGCCGGCAGGGAGGATGAGGAGAGGGAAGTCTGTGTGCTGCAGTGAGCTGGAGCCACCGGAGCCCCCGCGTCGGGGCCGCCTGGGCTTGGCTGTGACCGCCGGGGCCGGGAGAGCCCCGGGGAGGCCGTGCTGCTGTGGGGGCTGACCCGAGCTCCAGGGAGGCGCAGGCACGGCCTGCCCCTGCCACCGCTCTGCGCCGCGGTCGTGGTGCCAGTGGCCGCGGGACCAGCCCCTGGCATCTCCCCTGGGGCCAGAGCCCGGTTCGGGGGAGCGCTGGCCCTGGGCCTGGGGGTGTCGTGCAGGCCCTCCCTGCCCGGGCTCCTTCACCGCATCTTTCCCCAGGGGCTGCCGTGGGGCTGGGGCCGCCGGCCCTGCCCGTCCCACTCCCCCCACGCCCAGGGGAGCAGCGCCCGGGGGGCTGAGGGGCCACTTGCTGGTCTCTCCTGTATAAAGTTTTGTGACCTTTGCTCCTGGCCTCGCGTCCGTGATTGCAGGCGAGGAGGACTCGTGCCGCAGAAGGGTCCGGCAAGGGTGGGCTCCAACCCAGCCCGGGGTGCTGCGTGCAGTGGGGCGAGGGCGCCCCCCCCCCCCCCCGCCCCGCCGCCGGGCCGCTCTGCACCCCCCCGAGCCTCCCCTCTCCCGGGGGGGAAGTTTCTGAACATGAAGCATCCCTGGTCTTGCTCACCTCCTGCCTCCGGTTCCGGGTAGCGCGCCGCTGCCCCGGTCACGCCGACATGCCAAGGGGCAGCCCTGGCCTTTGCGCCGGGTCTTCCCCTCCGCTGTCGCGCGCTCTTCTGCAGAAGCAGAGGGGAAGCTGCGGCCGGCGGGGGGGCGGGCGGCAGCCTGGAAGGGCGGCCGGCTCCTGCTCCCCCCAGGATGGGACAGGGCAAGGGTGCTCCCACGGGCGAGGTGCCCCCCTCCCTCCCCCTCCTCGGGGTCCTCCTTCCTGCCTTGGGGTCCCCTCCAGCAAGTCCCACTTCTTCCATGGCACCACGGCCAAGGGCCGAGCTTCTGCCTGGGGGGCCCGGGGTCCCAGCATGGGTGCTGTGCTCCAGCCCCTGTCCCAGGACAGACACCCCCCCACCCCCCCCGGGCCCAGGGCTGCTCCACCCCAGCAGCTGACCCCCCCCGTCTCCCTCCTTCCTTCCCCGCAGCCCACGCGCGCGGGCTCCGCTGTTCCCGGGAAGGGGCCCGGAGGCTCCTCCGCCCTGTCCCTGCCGCAGCGCCTCGCAGGTCGGGCGGAAAGGTGAGGGTAGGGCCTCCCCACAGCCTCCTCGGAGCCCGAACTTCCCCTTCGCTTTCTAGGAACCCCAGAAAGTACGTGACCGAGAGCGGCAGGCCGCAGCTCACGCCTCCCGGCCTGCGGCCGCCTGCCCCCGGGCTGGGGGGGGCTGCCTCGTCCCCTTTCCCTGGGCCGGTGCCCGGGTGGGCGCCGGGGCTGTGCCCTGCCAGCCCGAGCAGAGGCAGCCGGGCAGCGGAGCTGGGCTGGTGCTCGCGGGGATGGCGAAGCGGGGGCTGGTGGCTGCGGCTGCCTCTGCCCCCGCATCCCCCGTCCCGGCACAGCATCCCACGGCACAAGCAGCCGGGGCCGCTGCGTAGGCCGGGGAGGGGAGAGGAGGGAAGGGGTGAGACAGCCCATGCCTGCCTGGGTGCAGCACCCCGAGCCTCTGCAGGGACCTGCTCCGCGGGCACCCACCGCAGCCCGACCGGCCAGGGCCACGCACCGCGCCTGCCCCGCTCCGGACCCCTGGGACAGGCGCCGCTGGACCGCGGTGGTCCCTTCCCCACACTCCAGCCCCTGCTCCCCCCGCAGCAGGGGCCTGCGGGTGCTCCATGTGGCACGCAGTGACGTGCAAACCCTCAGCCGGTCCTGGGGCTCGGGACCGCTCCGCAGGAGCTGGGAGCCCCCGGGGCTCCAGCACCGTCCCGGGTGCCCAGCGCTGCCCCTTCACCCAGCTGTTGCCAGGAGGGGACCCGTCCTCGCCGCCCCGGCGATGCCCCCCAGCCCGGGAAGTACCCGCGGTGAGTCCCAGCAAGGCTGGGGCTGGGTGGGTTGGGGGCTGAGCGTGGGTCCCGGCTCACAGTTCCACCCAGCGCAGCTTTGGCCTCTTCTGAGAACTGTGATGTTTCTGTGGTTTGGCTTCACCTTGGGGCAGCCCCACGGGGTCCCGGCTCAGTATATACCCGGCCGCCCCCAGCCCCGGCCGAGCCCACTGGAGCAGCGCGCACCGCGGCGGCGAGGTAGGCACAGCGCGGGGGGTGCTTGCACTGCGGCCCCGGGAGGGTTTGGGCAGCAGGGAGCCCTGCGGAGGTGCTGCTCCAGGCGGGTACTGCAGCCCCCTGCCCGGGGGGGGGGGACCCAGCAGGGCCGCGGTGGAAAGGGTCGGGGTGTCACCTCGGCGGCCGGCCCTGCACGGGGCTCCCCCGCCACTGCACCGCTCCCGCTCCTGCCTGGCCCTGCTGCCCTCCCAGGGGCGAGGGCTCTGCCCTTGCTGGTCCTCCTGGCTGCGGTCCGGCTCGGCCAGCTCCCCGTCTCCTGGGGTGCGGCTGGCCCCCCTCCCCGGCACGGGGCTGCCCTTGCCCTTCTCCTACGGCTGCCCTTCCCCTCCCAGATGCTGGTGCTGGTGGGGCTGGTGCTGTGCCTCCCTCCTGCGCATGCCCTGACTGCCTTCCCCCCAAAGCGTGAGTCCTGCCCAGCCTGGGCACAGGGGAGACACCCCGGGGGGGGTGGGGGGTGGGAGAGGTGTTGCAGGACCCGCACAGGAGCTGGAGGGAGCAAGGAGCGCCCGCATCCAGCATCCCTGCGACACGGGGCGACGTGAGCTCGGGTCGGGGCAGCTCTTCTGGCGGGCTGGGGGGTTAGAGGGCGTGCATGAGAGCGATGGGGTGGGGGGGGTGGCTGTGGGGTGCGGGAGCAGGGTGGGGACCGTGGGGAAGGATGGATGTGGCGTGTCAGGACGAGGGGACGCCCGGCCCCATCGTGGTGTGGACGACGGGCTGCCCACACCGCAGCCCGTCTCTAACCCGTCTCTGCCTCTCGTCTCCAGTTCAGGTGGGGAAACTGAACGGGGACGTGGTGGTGAAATGCAACACCTCTGAGCAGCGAGTGACCTGGACGCAGAACGGGGAGCCAGAGCCCATGGCCGAGCTCCGGGCCGAGGGACAGACGCTCACCATCCTCGGCCTGGACCTGCCGGCCGCGGGCAACTACAGCTGCTGGGCCGGCACCGTCCTGCTGGACACCACCTACGTGGTGGTCAGCGGCACCCGTACGCGGGGCTGGGCACGAGGGGGCTGGCACGGCCGGCCGGGGGAGCGGGGGCTGAGGGAGCAGGGGGGCGGGTGGGGGTGACGGGGCGGGGGGGACGCGGGCAGGTGGGGGCAGGCGGGGCCCCAGGAGATGCTCGGGCAGCTGCCGAT